>VWZK01004979.1:56526-396360 GCA_013396935.1 Baryphthengus martii
TAGATGATCTTTTGAGGTCCCTTCCAGCCCCTAACATTCTGTAATTCTGTGATTTTATGTGTATACTGAACAGTCATTAGACTTCATAAAGCTATGCAAGCATTTTGGAAAAGAAGTCTCACTACAGTTTTAAAAACAACTTCCACCATCTGCTTGGGAAAAACAATGGGTCGGTTTACTTGTGAACTTGGTAATTAAATATGCTAAAATATAGCAGTAGTGGGATAAAATGTTTGGCATACCTATTAAGAATAAAAACTAAAATCCAGCTAAATAACACCAAAACCTCAGACAAAGAGCTACCATCTGGTTACCAGGTAAAAACAAAACTCCTGACACTTGTAAAACACCCCCATTGGAGTAGATTTTTAGTGTGGAATTTTAAAGCAATGGGAGTTAAATTCTGATTAGAAAAGCAAATTCCTTATTTCAAGTCTTTAAAAAGCTGTAAAATATGTAAGTCTGTATATTATGTGCTTGTTTATTTAGACCATTTTTTCCCAGCTTTTAAGAGGACAGCAAAAACTGCAGAAATTTCAGCAGTTTTATCCGATTACACAGATCAAGAACTGCACAGAGACACAGTAGACTTAGTGCTCTAGCTCTTGGAATAATGAAATCACAGCTTTCATTGAGTGAAATGTCCTTTCTGCTTCTTACAGTCATAAAGGAAAGATAGCAAACATAGAATACCTTTTAAGGATACGTCAGGACTTCAGATCTGCTGGAAAATGGTTTTGAGGAATAGACTTGCCTCTGAATCTCAGAGGGGTGTTCAATACCCAGACTCATTGCCTTGGGATATTCCATTAAGAATAATTTCAGTGGAGAACTCTGTGCATGGCAGAAGAATACAGTGAACATAATGCCCTCAAACAAATACATCTCGGTAGCTGGCATAGGTGTGCGGTTCATTCCCGCTGCTCCTACCAGGAGGGGGTAGTTGTCATAACCATGTGAAAGAAGATTGCAGCTGTTTAATTTGCTCTTGCTGGGTAAGTAAAGGACTCCATGAGTGGGCTTCATCTCATATATCCTTAGACTTCTAAAAGGCAGATGTGTCTGTCTACACCAGTTTCTCTAACTCTTTTTATAATGAATGGAGGAAAACATGCAATTGCAGTGATGATTCAGCAGCCTTAGACACCTGTGTTAACCTGCTGTGAATCAGCTCCTGAATCTGACTTTTTGTCTCCATCAACTGTAAGTGAAATGTAGACATTTAGATACTTAATCTTTAAAATGCTTTAGCTAGAACAGGTGAATCCCAGCTTAATGTGGCTAAAATTATGTTGGTTCTTTACTAAGAGCAGACTAGGGAGTGGATAAAACTGCAGCTGCCTTCTCAGCACTGTGCTTGCAGACTGTTTCCAAACATCCTTTCCAAATTTTTTGTTCTTGGATAATGTTCAAATGGTATGATTAAGAGGGCAAAGATTACTTGTACATAGCTCAGCTTCATGATATGTCCTTAAGTGTTCTGAACTAGGTTGTCTGAAAGTGTTCTTGCCAGTTCTAAGCCAGTGATCCTTTTTGGTAGGGTGACAGTCTTATATGCCTTGGGGAAGGAGATGGAGGAATCTGTTGTTAAACTCAGTTTTTCTTCTGGATTCTCAGTCCTTGAATACGCTTCTACAGCCTCTCGAGTGCCAGATGTGTCTGCAGTTATAGGCCTGCATTTCCTCTGAATTAACAAATTATAACGTGACACTGAGATCAAATCCCTGACCTTGACTTGGCTGGGAGAGAGTGGCAATCTCTGCAATCAAAATGCTGTTGCACATCATAGTCAAGTGTGTCAGCTACTGAACTAAAAAAGTCCCCTGTCGTTTAGAGATTATCTACATTTTCTTAGAATCAGCAACAGATCTCATTTCTTTACTTAGAGATGATTTATTTGGTGTTTTTGCGATTACTCCATGGTTAGCTCTTCATTTTAGCTGAGCCAAATGTCTTATAAATACATCTAATTGCATATTTACAAACATGGCATCATCTTACTTTAGTGAAGACATTGAAAATTTAGATATTTAAAAGTGACTGCTTCCATGTTGTTTGATATACTGTGCAGAGGAGGTCACAACCATGAAGCTCAACTAAATCTTTAATAATCTTTAATAAAAATGCTGCTTTTCAGGGAATAAATTTGCAAGTAATGTCTGGGTGCTATTTGAAACCTTCAGTGTATATCTACCATGTAGGGTCTGTGTAGCCTTCTGGACAGTAATTTTTTTCTAATCTCATGAAGTGTTAAAAATGTCTACAGTTTTCATGAAAAGGTGACAGGCTTGTAGTCACTGGGTATGTTTTCAATTTATGTTAATACTACTCTGACACTCAATGACACAATGAAAAGCATTGACTTCATTCCCCAAACCTGATCTACTTTCTTTCAAGCTATTATCTACAAAAAACATTTGGATGGACTTTCAAAGAAATGATAAACATTTATATCAACCATTATGGCACATTGAAAGATTTGTCATAAATACTGTATCTGTGGTCTATGGATGTACAGAACAAAAATTTAAAAGTAAAAACAAGTCAAGGTATTTGAAGAAAAGCTGAAAAGCTCAGATTTGTTTAAAGCATATTGACAGTGTTTATGTCATATCCTGGAGAAATAAAGGATCATAGAATTGAATGTTCTTAAAATTGTGAAAATCCAGTATTTTGTCTGAAAATTAAATTTTGCCTGCCAGACAAGTGCTATGTATGCAGCTAAAACTTTAACATGAGAGATACCAGAATTCTGCATGGAATGTTTATCAGAGGATTACATTACAAGATGTTAACTAATATGAACAGAATATCTGGTTAATGAGGACTCTTTAAATTCATGAAGAAAAGTCTCTTTTGTTCCATGCTCTCTACCGCCTGGTTGTTATTATGGTGGAAGCAAAATCTACTAAGTTCTACTCTTTCCTGGTTATGATGTTCATAAATTCTGAGCCATTCCACATTGTACTGAAATAGTACATTTAGGAGGATAGGTAGATATGCATTGCTCAGATTTCTTTTTAGTAAGTAACCACTTGGCTCACCTTACTTTGATAGCTTCTGGAAAGCCTTTATTTAAAAAAAAAAAAACAACTAAAATCCAAACAACGAAAAACCCAAACCATAGATTTTTCCTCTCATGCTACTGAAACAAATACTAGATGGATAAAAATTATGAATCTTCTTACCATTTTAATGTAATAGCCATTATAAACTTAAATACTTTTTGTAATCACACTGAATATTTTTCAAGAATCAGAATTTGAAGAGACATTGAGTAGATTTTAAATCAGCATTGCACAGAACAGCAGCTACATCATAGGCTCCTGACTAGAGAGATAAATTATTTCCTTGATTCTTGGAGTATAATGGCATCTTGGTGTGGTGTCCTTTTTGATGAAATGTAGGTAGGTGATTCTTTTTTTGATGAACTGTGAGGGAGGTGGTTGCTTTCTACTGATTCATCTATTGATAGAAATATAGTACTTCTGGGAATGTCAATTTGAATAATTTCTAATCATTCTTATACTTTGATTTCTTGGCATGCATTATTGAACATGCAGTTAAGGCATATTTTTCACTTTTTTTTTCTTTTACTGTGTAGCTGTAACACCTTTTCTCAGTACTCAAAGTACGCTGTGCACTGACTTTAAATTTGTATCTCTGAAATTTGCTTTGCTGTAGCAAACTCATTTGTAATTCTACAGGTAGTCTAGAATTCAGCAAAAGTAGAGGAAACTGCTTATGGGATTTTACAGGGAGTAGATTGACATGTATGTAATATCGTCCACTGTTTGCAGGTAGATAAGTCAAAAATTAACATCTGGAATTTAGTCTTTGAGTCTTATTCTGAGAGAAGGCGGTGGCTTCTTTCAGCACTATCTAGTGCATTGGCACAGCTATGTCCCACTTCTGTGAGGTTCTGTGGAAGCTCAAGATCTCAAGATATGATTTGATTTTCATCAAATTTTCATTTGATAAAACCTAAATGATACTGGTTTTCTGTTTTACTTTTGCTGAAACACTTTTTTTTTTTTGAAGGCGGAGTTGTGTGGGTGTGGGTGTGTGTGTCAGTTTGGATGCATTTTGGTTTTGCATTGAACAAAATATTTGACCAAAGAAGACATCTACTTATTTTATAGACAGTATATATAACAATACAAAGGACTAATCTCAGACCTCAAAAATGAGAAGGAACAGCTGGTTCTGCACAAAATTCCTTTAAAACATAGGTCACCTGTGTTTAGATCTCTCTCTTTCCCTTGAAAAATTTGATTGTGCAGTGAAAGTGGGAATGGCTTGCTCCAAAGATTATCCCTTGATTTTTTTTGTAGTTTGTATCAAACATAATTATTCAGAGAAAGAGTGACTGCAGTCTGGTGGGTGGGACTCTCACCTAGAGGGTGAAATACATATTTTTGATGTTGCAATGAATAATAAAGGTTTCTAGGGGCAGCATTAGTGGAAGAATCTGAGAGTGCAGTACACTACTGCAGGCTCCTAGGGGTATTTTTCTGAAAGGTGAAGGTTCATATTTCTTCAGCTACCTTCAAGGACCCAAACATGGATGTTTCATATTCTGGATGTATTATTATACATTTATTACATATACATTTATTACATACACATATACATTTATTACATATACATATATTATTATTTGTACAGTATTTCCCTGTCCTTCATTTTGTGTATTTAGTTTGATTTTTTAATTTTTTTTTTAACTTCTTACAGCTGTCTAGGTGACCTAAATGAAAATTTCTACATAATTTTTAATCAATGAAACTATTTTCTCTGAAAGTAAGCTACAAAACTTTTCTCCTGCTATACATAAATAAATTCCATCCCTCTTTTAATGTATTTCACAAGCTGTAAGAAGACTTAGGATGTATTTTAAATTAGTTTGTACTAAAATTCTCTTCTGGATTTGAACTTCACTAAAGCACTGTGGTTCTCTGATCTCAAGTTTTAATATTGTCTCTATTTTTATCCCCTACTTTTCAGATCATTAATGCATATATAACTCTTGGCATCACTCAAGCTAGAAGACAATAATAATAAAACATAGCATTTTCATTTTTAAATAGCACTTGGCAATGATCATATTTAGAGGAACAAGCTAAAATAATAATAAAAAAAGGTTATGCTGAGGGTCAGAGAAGAACTTTCCTTGGTCTGGAGGCTCCTTCTTGTACTGCCTGTAGACACGTATTTCAGAATTACAGCAATCATGAGAAATGTCCCATTTATCTTTTGCCTCACGTAAAAGATTTTCATTATAGCTGAACAAAGAATTGATATTTGATGAGCTTAATCTGGCTGACAGTACACTGCAAATATATAGAGGTTTATATTTATGGGAGCAATACATTTTGAGTGAGTTGCTTTCCCACTACATTCCATTGTTTGCTCATATAAATGCTTTGCACATCTTGCAGTTAATGAGATGATGAATAGTTCGAGATGAGCGCTAAACTTTCAGGTCATGGCATACAATTTAGGTTCATCAGTTCTATTTTATTTTAGATGAAGTACAATGAAAACACAGGATTGGAAAATGACATTGATCTCATTTAGTGTGCAAAGGAGTGCCCTTTAGAGTCTTTCTTTAGACTAGATTTTGGTCCTTCTTGTTCTATTGGAGAAGTTTGAATTGCCACCATCAAAAACAATATATTAGATTTGATATACAAGAGCAATCCAGCTACCACTGAAAATACCCGAAGACAGTAATTTTAAAAATTCATGGCTCCTTCTTCCAGAAGTATGTCCATGAGAATTCATCCTCATTCCCGCCATTCAAAGGTGTCTGAGTCTTAGCAGCATTAGAGTTTGACAGTGAAAATAAAATGTGAATTATTATGATACCAGTGAAAATTGGAACAGGCACCTACTATTACCTGTTAAAAAACAGAAGAAGAGAAAAGAAGCAGTCTTATGTAATACACTTTTATTTCCATATATCTTAATGGCTTTTTGTTTAAGAGAGGTAATTCTGGTAAGTAATTTTCATCATTTAGGCAGCATTTTTTAATTCACTTGTGGGCTGACCCATCTTGACCTTGAAATTTCAATTTTATTGTTCTCTGTCAAATTTCAAAACTTACACAGGAAATAAAGAGAAAAATCTGCCTTTTCAGAATTTGTGACTTGCTTTATGCAATTTTTTTTTTAATTCCAGTTGGGCATTTATAATAATTAGATGTGAACAGCAATGATATAAGTGAATTTATCACAGTTAATGTAGCTATTCAGAATAAATGTCCATACAGCATCTGTAGATAATTTGAAAAAAAGAAGCATAAAACAAATACGTAACCTTCACTGATTATTTCCAAACCAGAAATTTGGCAATACTTGCCAAGTAAGATTGTCCAGAAGTTTAGGTTCATCTCAGGTTCCCAAAGCATATATGATGATAGATCCTTTTGTTTTATTGCCTTTAGAAATCAAATTTTCTCTGCAACTACAAAGGATCATTAAAATTGCAGTTCTTACCTAATTACTGGACTCCTGGGGCTTCTAGAGAAACACTGAATATCAATGGAATCAAGAAAATACTGGAGGAACTGTTCTTGCTTCACTGTGCAATAGGGTACTGAAATGGAGGCCCACTATTAGTAATCACAGGTGTAAATTATGAAGGAGGAATATAAGAACAGCAAACATCCTTTCTTGAATCAGTGTTGTAAGAAAGGATTTCACTTTTCACTAGCAAGGCATATAGAAAATGCAAGGCTGATAACTGTTAAAATGAAATAGAATTAACGGATGCAGAAGGAAATGCACATCAGCCTAGACTGCACTTTGTTTCTCTTGAAATTATGAAAGCTGCAGTGATTTTCCAAAATTAAAACAACATATAATGACCTGCTAATCTCAGTATCATACATATAGTTTCCTGCAGGTCTGGCAAACACATAATCATTTCCTTTGATGGTGATGACAGTGCAGTATCTATAATTGTAACTGAAATGGTATGGAAATACTATTATATCTGTTTTTTCGCTAGTAAATAATGTATGTACAGTATTCTACTTGTGCTCTGTTAAGTTATTATGCTCCCTTGTTAAAATTAAATCATGATTTCACAGAAACAACGTTCTAAAACATTCTATCTCACCATTTATCTTTAGAAGTTTGGGTAATTTTCTTTCATTTATGGCTCTTCCTATGTTGTACTAGCTAATTCCCATTCTTATCTGAAGAGCTTCTTCAAGTCTTGCACATTTAGAGAATAATGCTCTCTTAGTATAGGAGACACACGGAAAGCCTTCTGGAGACAGCACTAAAACAGTTGTGGTGGGCTGTAATGCTCTTGTGTGTTACCAAATTTAGATTTTACTGACTGCAGAATAAGCATTACTTGGTTTAGTTCCTAGACCATTCCAATTAATCATTATAAAATGATGAATGAAAGCAACAAAAAAAGGTTATTTTTAATCATAAATACTACAACACTGACTAACCCCTTCTTTTGAAACAAGACACATGGAATTCTGAACATCCTTGTGTCTAATAATGGTGCTGTTAATGCAATTGTTACGAAAGTGCAATGACAAAACCATCTTTAGTAATGAAATACAAATGAAAGTAAATG
This sequence comes from Baryphthengus martii, assembly GCA_013396935.1. Classification (NCBI taxonomy): domain Eukaryota; kingdom Metazoa; phylum Chordata; class Aves; order Coraciiformes; family Momotidae; genus Baryphthengus; species Baryphthengus martii. The sequence goes on from VWZK01004979.1 coordinate 64,127, forward strand.
GTTTTGAGTTTTTTCTTCCACTGAGCATGCATAAGAATGTAAATGCAGAGTTCGTTAGAAACGGTTAATCCTGTTGTAAATATGGTAACATCTGAGGATTTTCTCAGCCAAATCTGTATTAGAGAACAAAAACCTACATGAGTCGTACTTAATTTACCCTTATAAACTTCTACGTTAAGGACACTTTACATTGCTAGGCTGGAATAAAAGAATTTCAATCTAATTAGGAATATGACCTTTAATTTTTTTGATAAATTCAACTGAAATGTACTTGGGCTCTATCATTAACTACTATCGGCAAGGGCAGCAGGTAGCCAGTGCTTTCTCTTTGGGCCAGGAGACATAGAAGCATGCGCAGGGCAGGTGCTTTCTGGCCAGGGCCTGTCCCACCTCCAGTCAGTAATTTCTTAGGCTTCCATTTTGTCGCATCATTTTCTGTTGTTTACGTAAAAGGGTCAATCTGAGTGTCTTAAAAGTGTGATTATTGGTAGTTTGGCTACCAGACTCAGAGAAAAACTGTCAATAATCCAGTGGCTGAGAATGGCAGGTATGGATCCAGTATAGTATCCAGTTTGAAAGTTTTACAATAAGTTGTACTTTTCTTCGACAGTAAAGTTACTCGTAGGTTAGGTAGTACTCAGTATGAAAAAAAGGCAGCAAATCTCATCTTTAATTTTCTGCGTTGAAAGACAAGGGGTTTGCTGTTTCACAAAAAGGAACAAATTATTGAGTAATTGAAGTAATTTATTTTGTACTCTATTCTCTAAATCAGGGGGATGTACTGCAGGTAGCTGTTCACTGATTTTGGCACACAAGCTATCCTTCCCTTTGCTGTGGTGTCACGGTAGGAATAATGGCCCTAAAATGCAGATCAGAATGTGTTTGAAGGCCTCCTGAGTGGCAGGTCCTTTTCAACATGCCATTGAGGTTTGCTGAGGATCTGAAAATGCTTTTCAAATTGTTTACAACCAAAAGGACAACTTAGCCAAGTATATAATAATGATAATTATCTCCTTCCTCATGAGATTATAGGGCTGCGTCTACATTAGCAAATAGTTTATCTGTACAGCAGTGATTTTGTAGACCCAAATTGCTGTTGTTGAAGGCACCATGTACACATGATATTAATTTAGTTGAGGAGGAGGTTATTTTCGACTATGTCTCATTCCCTGAACTGAGTACCCCTAAACTGTTGGAGTGCATTAGGTGCAATATCAGGTCCATCTTCTACTTTATTTTCATCTAAAAGAGATTAATTTTGTGTCCTCTAGAATCATCCCATATTGTGATCCAGATCATCGTAAATGGAGACAACTTGAATATTTGTTTGAAAAGTGAAGTCCAGCTCCAAACATTGTATGGCCAATATGGCTCTTACATAGCTGCTGGTAGCCTTCAAAAGAGGGTGTTTGAAAAGGCACTGGGAAATTGATTCAAAATTTCAAGGAAAACTGGATGCCCTTTAGAGACTTGAGCCATAATTAAGCAAATCCTGACCTGACTTGAAGCCATTCCTAGCAAACTCTCACAAGAATACTCTGATTTCTTTTTTTGTTTTTGTTTTTTTTGAGTATGAACTGGTTATTAATAATTTCTTAGTGTTTCAAAACACTGATGAGGAAATAGAGACTGAGAGGAGACTTCACAATTTTGTGGCATATAGCCTGATTCTCCAGAGAGCATTAGTTATCATAGTCTATGTGACAGATTAGATAGCACGCTAGGGCCAAAAGACCACCAATATTTGATAAAACCCTGTGCATGGACAGACGGAAGTTAAAAACTCAGATTTTTTTGTGCGCCTATGTAGGGATACCTCCGTTGAGTACAAGGCTTTGTATCTGGATTAGCTGCTGGACTTCACGTTCTACTTTGCAGCTGGTAGCTGAAGGTTGTCTGTGCGGCCCAGCTTCCTTTCTTTAACATCTGTCAGAGTGAAAGAAGTCTTTTCCTATGCACTAGTTTAAGAATAGAGATTTGCATTATGTACCAGATATGTATTTTGGAAGAGCCTAGTCTAACTTTTTCCCTGGAAATGGTGTCTATGGTGGCTGTGAAGAATGAGCATGTGCTAGGACTTGACATTAAAAGAGTGGAGGAATGTGTTCCCACTGTGTTTCAGCTAGATTTACTCCCAGTCAACAAATTCCTGTCTTCCTGGTATATTATGTCAGCTCTGAGAGCTATTTTGATCATTGCACAAGCAAGCTTCATATTTTTCTGTGATTTGAGTAACCTGTCATTTTTTTTTGTTTTGTTTACACTTGAACCCTTGCCTTTAAGTGTGGCCCAAAATGTGTAGGAATCAGGTATAAAAACATAGATTTGGCTCAGACCTACCTATTATTTGTCAGAAGTGCTACTATGCCTATTGACAGATGTAATTGTCAGAAACATAGCAGGGGAGGAACTTAGTCGGAATCTTGCTTCCCTGTTCGTCTACAGAGGTCTGCCACAATGTTATTTGTCAGAAGAATTCTTTGGAAAAACAAAATGTAATCTTCAGTACGGAAGTCATACAGTAGAATCTGAATGGTTCTTGTGAACTTGCTTAATTTTAGGTGTGCAATATAACCATAGGACTTAATCCATATTCTTACATCCATGTGAGAATCCCAGAATTAGTCCTCCAGTTTTGCTTGAAAGACATTAAGTTTACGATGGTAGTCACTTTAAATGGATTTAATAATAGCATAAATGTTTAAATTCATATATTCAGACTCTTAAAATACTTCTAATGGTATATTTTCTTCTGGTTTTATAATAAAATACTTAACTAATTTTTGACAGTATGTAATTTTATTTTCTACATTTGGACTCTTACAGAAAAAAAAGACATATCTTGAGAATTATGATGCTTTTCAGTTTTATGTTTCCATGATGTCAATGTTAAAAAGAGGATGAAAATGGGAAGATTTTGAATTTAAAGCAGGAGGGATAGAAAAGGCAGTGAGTTCTAAAGAAAGTGAGGGAGTCTTAATCATGGAATAATCACTCACGCTTAACAGTATGACTTTAATTCACAGTAGTCAAAAAGCAATTTTAGTACTGAATAGCCTAGCAATACATTATTGTGACTATTTGGGTCATCTTAAATTTTATGACAGAGAAATAACAATTATGCCTTGAAGATGTTGAGAAATAAGACAGAATATTCATCTTAATCAGAAGTTCATTATCATGGCCAACTTTTGGGTGGAACATCGCATGGGTTCAGGTCATTACTGAGGAGCCTCACTGGTTTCTTCGCATAGGATATCACAGAGAGAAATGCTGTGACTCTTCTTTTTGAAGAGAGTGAAATAACTCGGAAAAAAACCCCACTGCACTAATGCACTTGGAAACGACTTGCTTATAGTTTTCTTTGTGAAAAAAAATAGCGTTTGAATTCCTGCACTAATGTACAAAATAGAAATCATGATAGTGATGTAGAGACAAGGCTGGAAGAGGCTTCTGGAATCATGAAGTTGAATATCCTGATCCTGCCCTCACTGTGGTTTTTTCCTCTCCTTGATTTCTCTGATTCCTTTCAGCTTTTGCTTTGCTCCACAAGCCAAGCTCTTTCAGACTCCTCCTAGGGTAGAGTCTTCATTCCTGTAATGATCATGGAAGACTGTCCCGATATGTTTCGTGGGTCCAGGTTTTCTTTTGTGAATATGGTTGACCCAAATTGTATAGTTTATTCTGAATAATAGTTTAAGAAAATTCGTACTTGTCCTTCTGTGTCTTTATTAGATATACATCATTTAGTAATTTACAGGATTTGCCTTTTTCACAGCTGTCTCATGTCATATTGATACCAATGTGCTCTTGGTGATCAACAAAAGTAAACTAGTTTTTACACACGTTGTTTCAAATGATGAATTCCCAACTCGTAGCTGAAATGCTATTAATCCCTGATACTCCCTTTCAGTACTACTTGCTGTTATCACATGTGGATCCACCTTTCAATTCTTGTAGTAATCCACAGAGTCTTCGGCTTAATGTGCAAGTTCTGGAGTGATACTGTAGAAAATGCTTTATCTAAATCCAGACAAATTGTATCTACTTCATTTCTTCATCTGGAAAATCAGTTATCTTATCAAAAAAGCTGTCAAGTTAGTCTGGCACAATCTACCCTTGGTAACACTGCTGTATTTTATCCTATGTTCTATTTACTTCTCTGTCTTTAATTTATCTTTTTCTTCAAAGCCTGCCCTAAGCTCTGCAAACTGAAGAGGTCAGACTAACAGGCTTATGCTTGCCCAGATCATGTTCTTCCTTGCTTTTAAATATGGGTACTTCAGTTGCCATTCTCCACTAATATGTGATGTTTTCTCTGCCTTGATAGATTTGGAGGCTTATCTCTGCCACTGCAGTGGCCTTTATGAAATCACAGTATACCCAGTGATTCAGGTCTCAGTGAGACATTTTGTTCAAAGCCCATTGAACTGTTATCTTTTTTTCTCTACTTAACTTCCCATTGGTTAGCAAGATATGAATAAAGAAAATTTAAATAACCATCTGCAGGAGGATCACATGTAAGATATAAGCAAATACTGCTGCTGTGATGATTGAGTGAACAGATAGTACCCCCTACAACTTAAAGCTCCCTTAAGCACAGAAACTGGGAGAGAAAGAGTTTAAAGTGGCATAATAATATCAGAGATAATGATATGATTTGGACCCTGAGTACCTTCACTCAGCCGTGAGAGCTTATTTCACAAGGCTGTAGGACATCATTGAGCAGATTAAAGATATTAGAATATCACAGATGTTCAAATATTCTATAACGTTTTATGTTAGCACTTAAAAACACAATGAATGGCACATGCAGGTCTAATGTTGGATTATTACTCTTAGTTTTATTTTTTCATAAATATATAGGAGTACAGAATCTAACCCCACAAAGATCTGTGACATTTTCTTTCTGCGTACTTAGTAATGTGTGAGTCTCGATGTTCGTCAGGTGAGCACTCTTTTGCTGGTCCTGATGAAATGGTCAAGAAGGAAATTTAGTATGTGCACATCTGTATTGTTTGAGTTGAAGCTGGCTAGGAGGACAATGAATTTCTTGTTTATTCTTTCTTTACTTTCTTGCTTGCTTTCAATTAGGTGTTGCATCTGAAAATTAACGAAGGTGAAAATTACAATCAATTGTATTTACAAAGAACTGGCATTAATCTGGAAGCAGGGGAGTTTAACATTGATAGCAGCTTAGAGGGAAGGCCATTCATCAGTATCATCTGAGTTTTCAAGGCGATATAGCAGCCTTACATACCCTTTCGGAAGAAAAAAGTTTCTCAGGGTTTCTGGGCGTGAGGTGGCATGCGCCTAGGTGTCTGAAGCATTTTATAGCTCTCACAATTTAAGCATCCATTCTTACCATATTTTGGAAACAATAATATATATATAAATTTCTCATCCAAATGCTATGAGATACTGTCAGCAAATGTAATTACCTGTATGTGCATCTGTCTCCACTTTCCTCCTATTGACAAAGTAACTTCAGTATGTAAAGAAGAACATTCATATATTCCATAACTTTTTGTTTTCCAGATACTTGAGATACTTTTTTTTCTTGAAACTGTCTCTCCTTACAAAAGCTCACTTGCTAATTGTTTTTTGAGACCTTGTATTGTGTACGTACATCTCTGGGAAAGTAGATGCTTAAATTTAAGTGTGTGCTTAAGTCACACTGATTTAAATGAAAGACAAGCATGGCCATGTGTGTCAATCATATGTTTAAGTACTGTTGGGAAGAAGAATTTATTTGCCTTGGTGTCTTCAGTCTTAGCACAGTAACCTTTCAAAAGCCCTCTTTTTGAAAGCCTACTTAGGCATTAAGCCTAACATACTTCAATCTGCTTCCACTGGTACACTTCAGTCGAAAGTAAGGGCGACCACCTTATTAAATTGATTAGCCAACAGTGCTTTATCTGTTTCCAGATATTTCTCAATAGTGGGGCAAAGCTCTCTAGGGCTACATATGAAAAGATTGACACTGGTAAATGACAACTTTTTGGAAAAAAAAGCTGAAACAGCCAAACTCCACCCCTTCTGCTTTGCATGCAGAGATTTCCTGTGTGACTCCTACGTAAGACCTACTTGCTTTTCTAGGCTGAATGCCTGTTCTCTTTCTTTCCTCGCCCACCTATAGATCAAATAAAGCAGCTTATGAAAACAGTACTGTGTTTTTCCCCTGGTTTCATTTCAGAATCAGAATTCGCTTTGTGTCTGTTACGGGCTGTGATGTATGAAGCAGAAAGAAGATTGATTTTCACAAGCTACCTTGTACCTGAAGCAATGAGGGTGGCAAATTACTTGTTCACTGAGCAAACATGACAGGAATGTCCTAGAGGGAATTTATGTATATGCAAACACATGAGGGTCACACAGGTGTGACCAACAAAGTGACCTTATCCACTGGAGGGGCATTTTTAAATCTGCATTAGCTTACACAGGAAAGGCTAAATAAAACTGCAAATACCTGCATTGCGTGGGATGCAGAAACTAACACAACTAATAAATAATGCAAGATTCAACACAGTACAGAACATAATTTTAATGGATGCATTATTTCTGTACAAGAGGCTTGGGGTCAGAAGTGATTTCTGCTACTCACTTAGGGTTTCTCTGAAGTAGCAAATAAAATATTTGTGGAAAAAGAAAAGTAAGAGAATGTGGGACTCATTTTCTATCAGGTTTTTGTCTCAAACATTTCATCAAGATTCAGTAGAGAAATAGGCTTATGTTTCTCTTTATGAACACTTGCATTCACAGGGTGTATGTGTTTGCAGAAGACAAATAGATCTTACTGACACCAAAAGTTTCTACATATGTAAAGCAGAACAAATGAATTTTGAACAGCTTCACAGAAGCTGATGTTTGTAAAGAAAAGAAAGAAAAGGAGCAACAGAGAAAAATGCTTTTACTGCTAGGAAACAGATGAGAATTTTATTTATGTATAAGCTCTTAAGGGAAGAATGAAAGCTATTATTTCTTTTTTTTTTTTTTTTTTCCTCCTCAACAATAAAGATTACATGAGGTTACACTTAAAATAGGAAACCAAGGCAATTTAGCACTGTCCATACAATCTAAGGTAATTCCCATGTGATTCTCCTCTATTTCTGAGCTGTTGGAAAGGTGGCTGATCTCAAGCCCAAAAGCAAAGAAAGAAGAAAGTAGAAACTCAGAAGCTCAGGGATGCTACATTGCTGCAGTGAAATAGAAAATACACATCCACGCATGGCAGTTTCAGTACAGTTCTGTAGTTGGGCCACATCTGATGTTGAGAGGGATCTGGCAGTGGGGTGCGGTGGCGATGAGGAGAGCCTGCGCAACTTATTACTGTGTTCATAGTTTGCTTCTGATGAACCACAATGGCCAGGGAGAAGGATTTGTGCTGACACAGCAGTTTGTGAAGCTTCTATGCAGCATCAGATGTGGTTTCACCCTGAGAAAAAAAATACTGCAATTTTTAACCCATTTTTGTCACTGATCACCCAAACAGTCTCTTCTTGAGTCATGATACCAGATTGGTGAGGGTCTTATGGAGACTTCAGGTGAAAGTAATATTATGGAGCAAAACAAATAAATCCTATGATTTTATTCATTGTGTTACAGTGTTAGTGTAAGAGCTGGTCATGACAGAGTCATCTCACACTCAGCCACTGGCCTGTCTGAATTATGTGGGTGATATCTCTTATTTTGAATGTGTCCCTGGAACCACAGAAGGAGCTATCTTTCTTTTCCTTTGCCTCTAAGCTCATTGAAAAATGAACTAAAACATGGCGGCCTTTTGTGTCCTCTTTTGTGTGAATGTGCTTGGAACTCCCTGAGTTTATTTCCAATATGTTTGGGTTAGAAACTGAAGGAAATTTTTGTGACACATAAAGTTTGCAATTTTGAGTAAAATTGATTTTCAAATGCAGGCATCTCCTATAGCATGGCTGATCTCCATTTTGATCACTTGTGGCTTATGTGGCATTATTGAAGGCTGTAAGATCACAACAAGGGAGAGGTTCTGCAGGAAAGAAGGTAAATAGAAGAGGAAAATGTCTCACACAGAAAACTATTCAAGTTAATAGCTGTAGTTTGTGGAGCTCTGCATCACCTCTAGTAAAAGCAGACCTCATTTCAGAGCTCATTTTTTCTATTTAACACAGCCTGCTATGTTAGTGTAATAACAGCATGATAATGGACTGAATTTTATTTCTTGAATGCACTTACTTGACATGGATCAGAGTTGCAAGAGGCTAATAGTTATGTTTCAGAGCTGAGGTCAAATGCTATCTAGTTCTTGTATCTTTTCAGTGCTATATCATGGGCCATTCTGCAAATCCAAAAAAAAATAGCCAACATCACAGTTTCTGAGCCCAGGTGATCATGCACTTAGATACTGAGCATATCTCATGGCCTCTCCTTATCATCTAATGCTTTACTAATGAGATGCATCCATCCCAACGCCCTGACTTTCTTGGACTACAAACCCTTCATGTTTAATTTCTAGGTCTATATTGCTACAGTGTGGCTTCTCTGTCTGTAGCCAGACTGCTGGGAGCAGACTGCTTTGTACCTTGTTAGTGCTTACGCAGCCACTCGTCTGTCCTTGGACTGACCATTGGGAGCGGCCAACACATACAGCTGTAGGTCTAGTGTTACACTGCGTAATTGGTTTGAAACTTAACGTCATCTTCCAGCATTTTCTTATTTGCCCTGCTGTATGTTATGAATGATTTAACTACTGAGATTTTTTTTTGTGCTTCTGCCGATGGCCTATGAACCATTAGTCCCAAGGTAGACCTGCAACTTGCACTGGCTTTTCTGTTAATTGTGCCTATTACGGGACGGCTGTAAGACAAAGTTACGATTTTTGTTCTTCTAGAGGTGAATGCCACAAATAAGTAATACAGAATAACATAATAAGCTTGTGGAATGTAAATAGTTTGTTGTTTTTCCTCCCTCCTGGAAAACCTGGCAATGGCACTGAGCGCAGATTTACTGTGTCAAAGATGAAACCCTTCCCTTACTTTACAGAATAGTCTCTTCTGTATCCAGTGCTGGCTTACTCCTCTTTGGTGTGCTGGGCTGTGGTCAGAGGTTTGTACCTTCACTCTGCCACCTATCCTGAGAGGTTACTGTTCACAGGCAGATAGATTCTGTTCTATCTTTCACCCTGCTGCTACTGTTTTTCCTTATGGATTTACATTTTCTGCTGTGTATTTGCTGCCAGCCTTCTGGCACAGCAAGTGAATCTGGCATCAGCAGAGTATAGGAAGGAACTGTATTAGATTCAGCTTTGCTTAATGGTGCAAGTCCCACTAGGTTTTGAGAAGCATTGGGTAGGTGAGGAAGAAAGATTTGATTTTCATGAGAGATGACTTGGTACCAGCATCATAATAGGTGCAGTATGAGAATCCAGGAGTGAAAGAGTTAATTCATATTCTGCTAACAGAGATAGCTGGTGAAAGAGCATATGCTGAATGCGCATTCCATTTTCTTTTTTTTTTTTTTCCTTATTTACCATGACAAATACTATATTTCTCTTTAGCTTTGAGTGCTTCATAACCTGGAGCTGATGATGAATATGCAGTTTACACTCCAAAGGCACTGGAATCAGTGCAAGAAGGCACCGGTTGGTGTGGTTCACAGCACACTGTGACCTCCACTGTGATAATTCATCAGTCAGGCTTTCAGGGGCACATCTACCATCCTAGAAATAACACTTGCATACTCCTTTCTCTTTTTTTTCCTGATAAATGCGGTATCTGAACCTCTGGGAAACACACTGTAGATGTGTGATTTCTCTCAAAAGATGCTGAATTCTGTTTTCTCTGAATTCAGGTTTAAAAGGGTTTGGTACGCTCCTCGGCGGGTTCTTAATTTGAGTCGTAGTGTTTCGTTACACATGGCCTGGTGTGGAAACTTATCAGTGCTTAACAAGATCTCATCAATCTCCTGGAGAGCAAGACTGGCAATTTTTGAAGAAGTAGTCTGGTTACAAGTCTGGTAATCATGAATAGAATTGTTGGGTATGTGAAGGATTGCCTTATCACCATGTGGTGTTCTGTTAGAAAGCAGTTTGCTCAAAGGAAAGAAATTGTTTTGAAGGAATGGAAAGAGATTTGGGACTTTGATCAGGCTACTGGTTAATTCTGTATTATAACAATCTGCCTTTAACAATTGTGGTTGCCCGAGACAGTGTTGTACATGAACAGAGCAAAAGAGATGCTCTTGAATTTCTTTGAGTTTCTTATTAAAATAATAGGAGACAATGTGCAACCATACTGAAGCAATGTGAGTTATTTTCTGTTCAGAAAGGCACCCTGATTCCAGGCATTACAAAACAGAAATAATTTTGTTCAAGTGATCAAATTTGCAGCTTCTCTAGTATAAGTGATTTGAAATAGGCATCAGAATCCTATTGACCTATCAGCAGAAACATGACTATCATGCAGAGCTGTTTCTTAGCCATCTCCCTAGGGCTCTTCTACAGAAAATGAAAAGTGAGAGAAGGTTTCATTATTAGAACTCTTACCACTCTCTGCACAACTGTAATCCTTAAGCACTAGAACCTAGGATCCTGAACTTGTCTTTTTGGCAGGTGGAGGGGTATTTTGTCTTTGTAGGAGGTTGCTGAAAGATGAGTCATATGTTATCTTGTGCTTGAGCCAACGCAGTGGTTTGCTGTCACAATGAAAACATCTCTGAGCAAGATGAGGGTAACTGTGTGCAATTTCCCTTGGTGTAGTAAATCAAATCTTTTCATTACCCAGAGATAGACAGGAGCGAGACTAGTGAATTTGCTCTGCTGGAGTCCATGTTTCCAAACAACTCATGTCTTCCTAACAGGATTTCTCTGTGGGAGGGTTGGTATGTGTGCTGGAGGACAGTTTGAATCTGTTACCTCCTTATGACTTTTGGTGTAATCCAAAAAGAGTTGCAATCCCAGAAGCTAAAACCTTTACTACATGGTCAGAGAGGACCATATTGACCATGACTGCCCCCAAACACACTAATGGAACTGCACTGTTCATCAAAATGACTGCATACAGCTATGCAGCAAGTTTTATGACTTGTTACATGGAGTCATCCTTCTTGCCAGCTCTGGGGTCTGCTGTGGTTATGGACACTGCTTGGGACTTGAGAAAAATGTGATGAGTGGAGATGTTGAATTTTCCTGGTACTGACCAGGGTGGATGAACACTGGTAGACCAGGGAGGGAGGTTGTACTGATGCTCTATATGATGTACGTCATTTAGAGCTATGCAGAATTTAAGACTTAAGGGTTGTCAGCCAGACACTTAAAAGAACTTCTTGAATTCTCCTTAAATTAAGACAAAAATATTTGCTAAAGAAGTCTTAAGATAAATACTTACTTCTTTTTTTTGTGTATTTTTGTTTTCAGGATGAATAAGAGATACTTACAGAAAGCAACAAAAGGAAAACTGCTAATAATAATATTTGTTGTAACGCTGTGGGGAAAATTAGCATCTGGGGCAAATCATCATAAAGGTAAGAAATTCTGTTATGTTTTATTACACTCTTTTATCTGGGGCCTCTGTCAACAAATTCATAAATGTCTAATCTATGCAATCTTTTTTCCTTACGCATATGTGTGTCTCCTGGTGTTGGTCCACTAATCAGTACCAAAGGAGAAGAGTTTTCAATGGATAGACCTTTATTAATTTATTGAAAATTTAATATTTCAGTCCCATTTTCAGCATTCTCTGATTTTAGGCAATTTTGTAATGATGATACAGTTGAAAAGGTGTTTAAAAAAAGATGTTAAAGTAAAATAATCAGAAATCAAATAATGAATGCTCATTGTCTGACAGCACATATGTATGCTACAAATGAATTCCTGGAAAAAACCTTAGAAAGATAATTTTTAGTAACATTTATGTTGCTGCTGAGTGCAGTTAATCTATCTAGGGTAGCTTCATGGATAACGTGTGCTGAATGTGATTGTTTCATCACCAAAAAAAAAGATCATTGCTTTGCAGTGTTGTGTGCCTTCTATGCTTAATTCCTAACACTGGACCAGGAACTTTATTATCTTGTGACAATGTGAGATTTGTTTCCTCTTGATCATTCCAGACCTTAAAATGTATATGCACCAGCAGAGGCTGTGATGGTTTACTGAAGCTTGTAAAAAGGTCTTTTTTTTGTGTGTGTATGTGTTTCTGTAAACCCTTGATGCAGAGAACAAACTCCCCAGATTCATGTAGTAATATTTTCTTATAGGCTAATATAACTTGAATTGTGATCTACAGTATAATATAAATTGGAAGTCCGCGTCTTCATATAGTGTCTGTGAACTGTTTATCTGCTTATTCAAGGTCAGAATAAGCTCTCGCAACTTGGGTAAAGTAAGGGTAGGACATGAACATTACTGAGACATAAGGAGTTAAATACTGGGGAACGATTCCAATAACACCAGTCAGTTCATCTCCCTGTGTTCATGTACATTTTATTATGTTCCATCTGATGACAGGATTTCATGAGCAGGTATTTTATATATCTAGCTTCTAGGTGTTTTTTCTGCTGTGTGAAGATATCTTTCTTCAAAATACCTCACTGATTAAGGGCTTCAGGATGCAGAGGCACTTTCTGCAATGTCTTTTGTAAGTTGTAATTTGGCTGCAGACAAAACAGATTCTGATTCAGGCCACCAAAGATGGGCATTGTGCCAGACAGGAACCGTGCTGACAGCCTTTTATGCGTCTTTGTTCCCTCTCTGAACAAGGATATGGATTTGTGCTGTGGTTCGCCAGCTTAGTTGTCCATTGGAAAAGAGCCAATATATCCTAGCCTGAGTTCAGAATTCTTTTGTCGTTCATTATCTTTCTTCAAAAACCAAAAAGCCCATCCCCAGATCATTCTGGATATAAAGCTGGTCAACCTGTGTTTATCTCAATCCAATTCAAACTTTGCCAAAGTAAACTTGCTACTGTTTTTGAAAAAAAGGATGAGTAAAACCTGTCAACATGTGTTTCATGGAAACAAATTATAATCCTAAGGTCTATTTGGGAGACTAGGGGTTCATGACTGAGAATCAAGTGATCCCTCATCAATTGTAGATTTGCGGATACGTTTATGCAAGGGAAAGCCAAACAGAACTATACCATTAATGATGTGGACAGTACTTTGTGTTTGAACCCCAGCCTTAGAGAAGAAATAACTTGAGAAATTTTTAATTTGATGAGTTTAGGTTAAAAAAATATGCACATGAGCCCCCTGCAAAATCATGTTATTAGTTGTGTGGACTTCTTTACATTCCTGTGAGTTAACAAGAAGCTTTGGTTCTTTAAGTTGTAACTTTTTACCCCTTTAGCAAAATATATAAAGTCTTGCAGGGAACAATAATAAGACACATGACTTGAGTGTTTAATTTAGAAAAGCAGCTATTGTACGTGTTCAGATTCTTTTGGAAAGAAAAAACATTCAGAAGAATTTTTGCTTGTGGATTTAGTAGATCTGCAAATCAGCTGCATTCACAGTATATGGGGTACTATTTTTAAAAGCACAAATCAGAGTTACACAACTCAGCTACCACTGATTTCCAAAGAAACTGGAAGTTTAACTTTCCATTATGTCAAACAAAATCTTCCCTCTACTCAAACAGTAGAAATGGAGCTAAGGTACAGTCAAGGAAAGCCCGACTCTGTTCACCTTTGCAAGGAGTTTCCAAATACTTAGGAATATGTGAGTTTCTTCAGTGATAATTATCCCTACCATTATTACTCTTCATTTATAGATGTCCTTACGAACATATTGACAGAACAAACCCTAATGACTTTGAAGGAGCCCTTAAAATTTCAAAGATCGATAATCTACATTTTAAAAAATCTTTACTTTCCTATTGACTTAGTCATATGATGCATCAGTTGCACCGACTTTTAAACCCATCTCTTTTTCTAAAGACTATTGTAAAAGAAAAGAGAAAGGAAAAGCAAGAAACATCATCAATATGTGAAAAATTTTTTAATGAGCATTCTCTTCTCCAGACAGACTTCAGCAGGGATATAAACAGCTGACTCTTGACAGGCTGTCTCTAGGCTTGTGCTTATTTCAGGGATACAGCACAAATGAGAAATCCCAAATCAGCAGCAAAAAACCTCAGAGACTGAGGCAGGGCACGAGGAACCAGGTATTGAGGTCCAACTGAGCAGCCACTAGGGTTACAAGCAGGGATTTCAGATTACAGCTTTTTAGTGTGAAGTGTATGGGTGCGAAGTTCGTTCTTTTTATTGAGAAGACTGGTTTGAAGACGTATCTGCTCCCTTTATCTTATATGCTTGTTAACATTTCATCAGCCTGGACAGAAAGTCCAAGAGCTAAAATACATAGGCACTCACAGTGTTTAAAACAAAAAAGATTATTTATTTCTGCGGCACACAGTATTATGAGTTCTCCTGGATGTTCACATACTTATAGTCTATTTATCCTGTCTCCTGAAAAGAAACAGGAGCTCTGCTTTTTCTTTGTTTTGCTGGTGACCTTGATAATATGGTGATATGTACCTTATCTGGGCACGTGCATATGTGCACATGTACAGTACCAGGTCCATTTGTGCTGCAGTAGCTATGTATGAGAAGACAAGTAAAGAGTGGTGTATCAGTCTCCTAAAGGATGGTGTCAAGGTTATGAGTCTAAAAACTGATATACGTTGAGGGTGGCTGAAATAAATCCGGAAGGGTATTTTACTATAAGACTGATCCTGATCCTCCCACTCACTGCTAGCCCTTGGAAAACAAATAAACCTGCACAAACATATAGTGTTCGCTGACAGATAACGGCAGTCAGGCATCAGTTCAGCATCACTGCCTGTTTGCTATTTCTGACATAGGGAACATGAATTGATTTGGTGAGCATTGTATCACAGCCCATGTTTTAAGGTTTCAAGTGTTGGACTGGCTCTTTTGAGAAAGAAATATACTGATAGCCCTTTATAAGCCCTTTGTCGACAAGAGGCTACTGCAAGGCACAGTTTCTACCCTAAAGCTAAGAAGTCTTTCCAAAATTCAGATTTCTTTGAACTTTTTGTGATTTCTAAGTTTTTTTACATTGATAACACACTAAGATAATCTAAATAAATTAAGGGTGCTTTTGAGTCTGAGCATAGTTTAATATTCCTCAAAATATAAAACAATCAACTTTATATTAATTTTTTATTCCCTGGATAAATGAAAAGCTACTTAAAATTACGGCTAATTATGAATGTTTTCTTGCCAAAGTAAATTTGTTATGGAACCAGAAAACAGTCCAGGTAGATAAATAAATATTTTTGGACTTACTAGAAGAAAAGGCAGGAAAGGATTCTATAATTCTATGGTAATTTATTTTTGTTTAAAAAATACCCTCAGAAGCTGAACTTACTCATTTGATATCTACCACACAGTTAAAACAAACTCTTTATCCTTTGTGATGCAGAATTGCTGCTACTACTTGCCTGTGAATTGACACTACATTAGAAGTCTGAGGGAATGT
This sequence comes from Baryphthengus martii, assembly GCA_013396935.1. NCBI lineage: Eukaryota > Metazoa > Chordata > Aves > Coraciiformes > Momotidae > Baryphthengus > Baryphthengus martii. The sequence goes on from VWZK01004979.1 coordinate 79,601, forward strand.
CTCACTATTCATGAGGAGAAAATGAATCTTGGTTTCTCTTTGCTGAGGAGCAGCTGTTCTGAAGCCCAGCTGAATAAAGGAGCTGCTGAGCCTCTAAAGCTAAGTTAGACTACCCTTCCTGGATGAGTCTGCCTTTCTCAGTTGCCTTGCTGGGGCAGCGCCGCTGCTGGCACCAGTGTTGTGATGTAGAACATAGCCCGTGCCACACGTGTGCCTGGAGTTTGGGAATGGTTATGGCTATGAGAAGCAAGGAACCCGGTGGTAGCAGTGGCACACTTTCAGGTGGTACTGATGTGTTTATGTCCATGGCTGGGCTTTCGTTAGTGGTCATCCTCTTGACTGTTCATCAGGTGTTTTTCCTTTTATTTGGGAAAAGAGTACAAATGAAATGTGCAGGACAGTCCTGGAAAGCATAAGAAAATGAAGATTTTAAGCTTTGCAGAACTGAAATAGAAATGCAGCTTAATTGTAATAATTATCCTCGAGTATCTTGTTTTCTTTGGAAAATTCGTAATTTCTGTTTGCTCTGGAAGAGCTTTTAAGTCTTATGTCTAGATTTGTCATGTCTCAGGAAAATGAATAAAACAGTGGCAAGCCCTGAGCAGGGCTCCATATAGTCTTACTAATGTCCCACATGTCTGTCTTTGAGAATGTAATACCTTTTTTAGCAAAAGAAATCTCAGAGTAATGAAGAAATTTAATCAAATTGATACCATAGGCCAGTACGGGCAGTAGTATGCCTGGCTCTGGAAAGTGAATCGAAAGATATGTAGCCCTTGCAGACATGTAGGGTGATGCAAGTTTGTTCTTTTGGCTTCTAGCGTTTAGCCGGGCTCTCTTAGCACGTGCAGTAATGCCAACACTGCACTGCATCAGCATGTAGCAGGCTGCTGGCTCTGCCTGACCTTCAGGCTGTGGAATTGATTTGTTCTGAGGAGAGATAATGTAGCACTTTGTTAAAAGTTATGGTAATGGCCTATGTGCATTGCCTCAATGCCCTCATGCCTGTTTTCATGCATAAAGGCTGATACTCACTGTGAGTTAGGACAGCTGACTCCATGCTGAGATGTCAGTATATAAAGGCCAGTAATGGCTTGCGTCCCCTCAACTCCCAGGACAAAACTTTCTTATCAGTAGTATTGTATATTCCAGATGTAGTTAAATGTACCTTGAAGTTTACTAAAGATGATGCTTAAGTGGAGATGCTTCTGAGCACTGATGATCAGTTCTGCTTATTTAACTTCTTGAGTGGCTGCTTGCTGTATATTTAAATCTGAAGAAGCATAACAGAGGACATTATTTTTCTTGTGCTGACTGTATTGACCCAATGAAACTGTCTGCAGTGGACTGGGAGAAAACCTCTGGACCACATGGGTGGTTAGGTAGAGAAAGATAATGACTAACTTGCAGGAAGACTACATGTCTTGGAGTGATTTTTGTCTTGGAGTTTATCCTATGTCGTCAGCCCATGCCCAGAAGAATGAATTTTATGCCTTCCTATGTCTTTAAACTGAGTCTGAGAAAGGAGAGAAGTTCTGGTTTTTTTTCTCCTCCCTCAAGGTTACGGGTTTTTTTTTCTTGTTTTGGGAAAGTGATAAGGTGGGAGAGAACACAGCGCTTCTTCCCTTCTGGTTTCTCGCGGCGCTCAGCTCGGGCCCCTTCGAGAGACGGCAGACGGCACTTTGTTTTTTTTTCCCTCCTTCTGGGATTTTGGTTTCTTCTTCTTCTTTTCTTCCCCTTCTGGACTTGGAGCATCAGAACATCGGACTTCACTGGGAAGTTTTTACCGGTCTGCAGGGGGGTTTCCCCGGACGGACGCCTTTCCAACTCCGGGAGGAGAGAAGCCACACTTCGGAGAACTTTGTTCCAGGTTTTTTTTCCCTTCTCTCACGGATAGCGATTTATTTGTCTAGCACTATTGTCCTTTTCTTGTGTTTTTTCTTGTTTTGTTTTGTTGCCTTGTTAAATAAAATAGTTTTCCCCCTTCACTTTCCTCCGGGGACATTTTCTTTCCCGAACCTGGTGGGGGGAGGGGCCTGCCTTCCATCAGGGGATATTTTCTCCTCTGAATTCGTCTCAAACTGGGACACTACAGCAGGTGCAAAGACTGAGGAACAGCTAAGAAAAACAGTGAAGAGACAAATAGCTAGCCTTTTGAGGTGGTGGAAAGAAAGGGACTTACGGAGCCAGAAGTGATTGTGCTGAGAGGATCTGGTCTGAGGGCAGACTTGGAAAGAGGATTTCATTCCATCAAAGCAAGATTTGTTTATAAGCTCTTTTATTTCTGTTCAACTTTACTCAGCACCACTGAATTTTCCCTTTTTTCAAATATATTGATGTCTAGTTTATAATAATGAATTTGAATTATTGGTCCTGCTGAAGTTTTAGGATACTCTGTAAGAAAACACCTACCACAGACCTCTGACTGACTTTAGCCTCATGTCATTTTATATTAAAAATCATACCAAAAGTTCTTGAACATAATATCACTGGGATACTGCAACAGATAAATAACCAGTTCTACTGCTGGGAATCACACTGAAGGTGTGGTGGCGCGACCTTGGCTGAGCTTCAAGTACCCACCAAGTCACTCAATCACTCCCTCCTACTTCCCTCAGCACAACAAGCGGGGAGAGAATGAGATGAAAAGAGCCCATGGGGTATGATAAAGGCAGTTTAATGGAAAAAAAAAGTGGAAAAGCAAAATACAAGCTGCACGTGTGAAGGAAAACAAACCAGAGATTTATTCTCTACTTCCCATTGGCAGGGTCTTTCACGGGAAGCAGGGCTCTGGTATGTGTAATGGTTGCTTGGAGGACAAACGTCTTCTGCAGTGGATGCCCCCCCACCTCCTCCTTTTCTCGCCCTTTTGTACTTGAGCTGACATCACATGGTGTGAAATATCTCTTTGGTCACTTTGGGTCAGCTGTCCTGACTGTGTCCCCTCCCAAGATCCTGCCTACCCCATCTCACTGGGCAGGCTGCGCGGGGAGATATTGGAAAGAGAGCCTTGGTGCTGTGCAAGCGCTGTTCAGCAGCAGCCACAACGCGGGCGTCTTATCAACAACCTTCTACCTCCCAATACAAAGCATGGCACTGTAAGAGCTGCTGTGGGGAACATTAACTCCATCTTAGCCAAACCCAATACAGAAGATTACAGTGGTTTGGAAGAGCTGATGAAGGACTGTATCAGTCCTTTACTCTGGTGTCTTGTTATTGCATTAACACTTTGCAGGTTACTAACAACAGTGTTCAGAAGATTGTTTAAGTATCTACAACACATTGCAGCTAAATAATGCTGCCTAGTTTATTCAGAAAAATTAGAGGCTTTCCTCTCATTTTGGTGTTTGACGTCTAATTCCTGGTGTTAGAATATCCCTGACACATTTGAGACTTCTGAAGAATATTCAAATCATTGTCTTTCTGTAGAAGTGCCTTCATCATGCAATTGTATTGTTTTAGTATGAATGTACCTTTCTCCTTTCTGTTGAGGATTTTATACTGTGTCAAAGACAGCATTCAAAATGCAGAAATAGAGGGCATTTGTGTCCAATTTTAAAAGCATTAAGTACCCTTAGTGCAGAGACAGAAACCAGACAAAAAGCATCCCTCCTTCCAGCTAAGTAACCACTAGAAAGTCACATGCTCCCTCTCGTTCTCCTTTTTTCCTGATGGAGTCCTACTGGAAGTAATGGCTTGCTTTGGCGACATGTGATAATGTGGTTTGAATCATTTTGAGCTGAAGAGAGCGCTGAACACAGATCTCCCTGTTCCATGACATGGGCTCTAATATGAGGGGTAAGCAGCAGTACCGCTTTTTCCTCAGTTTGCATTTTTTGGAAGTGCCTGTACCATAATATTTGGTGAGGGATCTGACCCTATGGGTATATTTAATGTGTTCAACATGCACCTTCTGGACATGTGGGCCTGTCAAAGAAAGTAAGAGTTGTTCTGCTTATTCTCAGGTTCTTTACTGGAATTAGGTAGGAGAAAACTGTCTCGTATTTAGATGAGGGAAGTTACAAGCGTGCAGAAAGATGTGCGTGGATGCCTTAGGAGCTACCAGATGAGGCTGGAAGATGCCAGTGGGGTTTGTCAGAATATTAGATGGAGGCGTCCACTCGTTTGTGGTCAATCTCTCAGTGCTGCTTCATCGAACTCTTTTTGTCATATTTGCTGAATGTCTCAAACATGGATAATCTTATCTTGTGTGGAAGTTTGTCCCAGCGATAGAGTCCCTTAAATGAGAACACATTGTGTACAGCTTTCACTAACTTAATTTTGAATGTAATTGGTGTTTAAATATAGAAACAAAGGAAGATGATAGTTATTTTAGCAGACATGGGGAAGAAAGATATTAGATGTTATTATCTAGCTTGAGCATTAATTGAAAGTTTCAGTTATATCAGTATCAGAGCCTGATCCCAAAATTGCCATTTGCTTGCAGATAAAATAGAAGAGTCAGTCAAATGCTTTCATATTGGTATCTGTCACTGCAATCTAAAATGTTAATACAGTATCTGTTAGAACGCAGTAGATAACATTCCTTGGCCTTCTGCCAGGCCATAAAGGAAAATAATTTTCTCTGCTTGCCAAGATGCCAATAGTTCTGATGGTTGCAGAACCATGGATGCAGAAATCACTGCAATAGTAGAGTTATACCTATTTCTTCTCTGCTCTGCCAGCTCCATCACAGTAAATGGCTGCATTTGTTTTTGCCCCCGTTCCTACCTTAGCAATGAAACTTGACTGTCCTCAAGGCAGCCATGGAGAGAGAAGTTGGAGAGTCATGATGAGATATCATGTATTTTCCTTTATACTGATCACTTAAAAATATTTCTGTTTATATTTGGCAAGTATTATGGTTTCTTGATGTTTTTTATGAAGCAAGTAAAAGGGAAGTGCTTAGCAGTTCTTTATTTTGGGCCTGATCTTGTAATCCCAAAATGATTACAAAATTTTTATGGTAAATATCAGAATGAGTTTACACAAATAAAACCTTTTGAGGAAATGCCATTTTCTATTTATATAAATACTTCATGCTGATAACAAGAGTCTGTTGAGTTACTCTGAAAGTGGGAATCCCTATGTGCAAGGAAGCTCTGAATGTGCCTTCTGGTTGGAGTTTGCAGCCTTGGAATTTAACATGCATTGTAGAAGAGCTGTCCCTGGGTCTTTTGACAGCTTCAGAGCTCAGATGGTAGGATTATCTTGTGGTATATTAGAAGGTCATGACTAGTACAAAGTTTATGTCCAAGACTCTGAAAATAGTTTTCTTTGACAGAGAAACCAAGCAGATTTTTCTCCGCTGGTATGACAACTTTTTTTTTTTTTTTCCCCCGTCTTCTTCCTCAAAAATATGCTCATAAAATTTTATTAACGTCTGAGACTATCAAACAATAATGTAATTTAAAAGAAAATCTGAATAGTTTACAATTTCCCTTAATACATCTTAAGATCAGGTCATTTTTATAGGTCAATTCCAATAAATAATATCACATTATAATTACAGTCTGATCCTTAACAGTATCCAGTTATGTGGAATTACTGTAATAGCAGGATTAGGGCAAATTTTATCTTCAAAGTCTAGATCTGGTTTCAAGTATGGAGGCCATATATCCGAATGCTGGTCTTAGGGTTTTCTGCACTGCCTCCTCAGGCTTTCCAATATACATTCCATAAATCCAGCATGCTTTCCATACATGAAGTGATGACTGTGACATGTGTTTGCTTGTATCTACTGTACACCCCTGTTACCTGACTTGGGGAATTTCACATATGCAGTTTGGGAGATTTATGCCTGGAAAATCACATCCCATGTAGAGATTATTTCTATAGCGTTCAGGGGATATGTTAATATAACTTCGATCTGCATTAATTTTCTGCTGATGATGTCTAAAGACTATGCCCTTCTATCTTGACACTCTTCACTGAATTTACTCTATAGCAGTGTTAAGTGATTGCTTGTACGATGTCATATTTTAGAACAGCTGTTCTTTATTCATACAATTGCCAAGGAAATATTCAGAACCAGTCAGCTATTCTGGGGAACAGCAGGAGAAAAATCCTTCATGTGTTTTGGATTGCAATTTATAAAGTTTCTTTCTGAACAAGAATTTTGCGTTCTGTTCTTTGTGGGGCTGAGAGCTATTTAGCATTTTAAAGCTCACTGGGGCAGTCTTCCACTGTAGTAGACATTTGTAAAAGAATCTCATCTTTTTAGAGGATCAGGGAATTGTTCTGAGCCCAAGCTGCCCAGACCAAGAGCTCCAAATCGTCAAAGCCTGTGTCTATATGCATGAATATTTGCATGCATATGCATGCAGAGATATGAGAGACTTGGATGAAAGAGAAAAACGCAAGGTCATCACTGATAAAATAGCTTACATGGACCATTTCAGTGTTTTTAAAAGCTTACCATTTATTTATGGGAGTTTCACAAAATAGTAGGTGCTTTTCAAACATAATTTAAAATTCAGGGAATTTTCCACAACTTCCAGATTTGGATATCTTTAGGTGTTCTAGAACACATTCTGAGCTCATTCCTTTCACAAAGTGGAAACTCAAGCTTTCAGTATAGGTGTGAATACTTCCATGAATTCATATACCAAAAAGTTTGCAACCTATTGGAAACCTGCTGGAACTTTTGGATATCATTCTGCAAATGTCATTTTGTTGTGTTAAAAAAACCTTGGTTGTGAAACCTGGGTTTGATGTTTTCTCCATTTCTCCTTGTTGAGCTAAACTACACAGAAAGTCAGGAAGAAATTTACAGAGGGATAATACGGAAAGTTTGACCTTCCTGTTAAAGTGTGAAAGTACCATTTAAACTGTGACCAAGAAAACCTCACTTCTCCACAGAGACAGGAGCAAAGCCGTGCCATACTTACTGGAGAATGAATGCTGGCTTAGGGGTTTAGATGACAGAAAGCAGGAAAATCATAAAAGAGCAGTCTGCTTTGTGCAGCTCTCTTTTACCAGACTGAGCAAGAATTCTGTCTGTAGTGATGAGGAGGCTGAGGCAGGAGCTGCCAAGTCTGTCTTGTTCTTTTTTCCCCATAGATTTGTATAACTCTTGTACTCAAATTGTTCTCAAGTAAATGCAGTAGACTTAGAATTCATTTTGCAAAATACTTCTGGCTTCAATATCAAGTGTCCTTGAATGACTGACATATTAAGCTGGATGCGTTAAGTTATTCCGGGTGAATACAGAGCTGTGGAAAGGATATGCCCAAGAAAAGTGTTCTGTTAAGACCAACAGAAATCTTGGATGCATTGTATTTTTAGGTGCAAATTATTAAAATTGCTTCAGCTGAGTCAGTGCTTCAGAACTTTTTGTGAGAGGAGAGCCAGGTCTTGTAGGAGACTGGCTGAGTTACTAGGAAGGTCAGGATTGTTTAAATTTGAACCCAAGGCTATACATGTGTCTGTTAAGAGGGCAAGGATGAAGAAGTTAAGCCTGTAATTCAATCTCAGTGAAAAAAAGCATCATAGAAAAGACTGAAATCATCATTATATTCCTTCAGTGAACTGGAAGACTAAGGAAAACCAAAGCTAAGTTTTTAAAAAGTGACAGATAATAGAAAGTACTGTATGTATGAAAAACGAAAATATTTTTAAAGTAAAATACATATTTAAAACTTTGCTGGGTTTTGATACGTTATGTAAATTTACTACCGATTAAAAAAAAAAACTATTACTGATGCTAAACTTTCATCTAAGATGCATTGTTATGTGTCACATTAACTGTGGAAATTTTGTGAAATGGAACCCAGAAGGTGTGCTAACTGCTAGACACCGCGGAGTGGAAAGTAAATATATTTCCAGTGAGTGAATATTGAGAAAACAAGCATCTGGAAGAAACAGGAATTTTGGTTTCTTAATTGCATCATTCACCCCAGAACATCTGCCAGAGATATTAAGAGCAAATATAACTGTATCTGAGATAAGATAGAAGTTTAAATAAGGAAGGAGGAAGAGTAATATTGTGCCATCTTGTACCACTGCTACATGCTGTGCATATGAATGCTGTGTAAATCTCTCTTCTCCTTGTAGTTTTGGTTCAAAAACACCTTAGCAGAATAAAAATACTGTTTTCGTGCCTATGTTTACTTTTTCAGATCATGGGAAAATCCAGAAAATCTCATTCATGCTAAGTAAATGATCCATATTTTCACATATTTTGTCCCTCATCACAATACATAATATGCTAGAAGGCTGAATTGCAGAACACAAAGGGCATCCTGCAGAGGTTATACACTGGAAACATCTGAGAAAAGAATTAACCTTTCATCCTTCTTATGCCACTCCTGTTCATAGTATAGTTTAGATGAGCAGAAAGGCTTCTTTACTCTTTGCTGTCACACCACCCTTGGAAACTGCTTTTTGGGCACTGCAGGAATAAAGTGCAGTCAGGTCCTCTGCCTAATGTTAGGGAAGAAGATGGGATGGAATGGGATCTAAACAGCTAGAAAGCGAGGAATTAGGAGGATGCCTATTACACCACTGCAAGGACAGTGCTCACTAGTCTTTTCTTATGCCTTTCTTGTTTGGGTTTTTTTTTCGTTTTTGCCCTACATCATTAGATGCATTTTCTAACAAGTAATTTAAGGACACTGTATTTTGTCACCCTCCTTATGTCACAACATTACTGTCATTGCATTTTCCTCAGTTTACTCTGACACACAGCTTGTATAGAGGAAAATGACTGAAGAAAACAGCTTAGCCACCAGAGAGGGGTTTAGGTATACTGTACTTCACAAATCTGAAGTAAAACCTATATGTTAGAGAAAAAGAAAGAGTTTTAAACTGGTGTCATTTTAAATTATCTATTAAACAATAAATACCAGAAAGACCACTGCATATTACTGCCTGTCAAAATGCCATGTTCTAGAACAGCTCTTCTTTATAGAAACACCAAAAAAATGTTGAGTCAATCAACTAATTTTGGGAATAGCAAATCGCAATTTTTTTATTTTTTTTTTCATTATTTTGCACTAAGACCACCATTAATAGATTATCAACATTTTACGTTCATGTTGTAGGAATTTAGAATTTGAGATTTTTTGCTGAAATTCGGAGTAAAACAAAATTAGAGTAGTCTGAATGGCATATAAAAATCATATTCTTACTTTTTGCTGTTTATGTGGTTTATTTCATCACAGCCAACACTTTACCCTCATTAGTTTTTCAGTCTTTCTGAAATAAACAATGCTAGTCTGTTGGGTACTATTGACAGTAAGTACTGAAAGTACTTTTAAAAATAATGAATTTACTGAAGCAAATATCTTCCTCAGGTTTAGTTCTTGCTTCTATTTTCAAACGTAATTTAGTCTAATGAGCTTTTTAAACCTGTTTATTCAATAAATCCTGTGAATAATTCACATTTAAAACTATCACACTAAACAGCTGAGTAGCAGAAAAAAAAAAAGGTGTAAAATATCCCACTTAGAAGACTGATTCTGGCTGTCAGAAAAGCTGTCCTGAAAATCTGTTCTATTGTCCGAACTTGTCTGTAGGAGTGATTGTTAACTCATTCTCTCTTCTGCTGGGTGGTAAGAATACAGCAGTCTACACTTAAGCAGCATTATGACCCACACTACGAATATGAGAAAATGCCAAATTATAGTTTATCCTAATGGACTCATTGTAGGAGAGGAGTGTTAAACTATAAAACATCACTCCATTTTTCATAACAGTGATCAACAGGGTGTAACAATTTCAATAGTTTTTAAGGAAGTTTTTATGTTTGGCATTTATTTTGTATTTCATTTATTTTATGGGAAAATCGCCTACGTTCGTGCATAGCAAAAATGAATAATTAAAAAGGAGACAGGTGGGACACATGAGATTTATTTCTTACAGACAACCTGGAGAAGAACTTGGAAATCTTATTTTACAGCTATAGAGTGGGATTTATAAGCTTCAGACTATTTCTGTGTCCCTTTTTTTTTAAAGTGGAAACAACAGGGAAATAAATTGGTGGTGTATTTTACATCAAGGAAGTCTGTCCGAGTCCCCTAGGTTGTTTTTTTTTCTCTGAAGGAGAAAGTTCACTGTTTAAAGAGAGCTTTGAAAATCGGTTCAGATGTGCTCCTACCGTAACTACTAACATTTTAAAAGCTCCTGAAATAATAGCTAGGGGAGTATGTGCCTCAAATGGCCTTTTGCATCTTCTTCTGACTTTAGTGCTATATTTGGACCTGAAAGTCAGTCCTCTGCTGAGTCCTGGCAAATGTCTGAGATCTTAGAGGTCAGCTTTACAGTGGAGGATAAATCAGTGGATATATTTTAGCTTTGTTTAGTTATACAGATATATTATCAGTCCTAGAGCACTGACCTTCTGTTAGGCCTGTTGCAGTACTGCAGTAATGTCAGATTCTCATGAGGGCAATCTCCCCAAAGAAATGACTAACTGGGGACCAAGTCATGTCTCTGCTGATGTAACTTTTTCCCTTAGAGAGGGATCTAATCTTGCACACTTAAAATTCAGGTATTACCTCCCAGTGGTGCTTCTTTCTCTAGCTCTGCATTGATTATACAGAATGCCAATGCTGTAGACATCTAAGGTATAGTGACAAGTGTCTTTGCTTTTGTAGAGAATGGTGAAAACCTCACTGTCTTTATTGTTGTAATAATATAATCAATGCTGATACAAAAATTCAGAAAGTGAATAAAAATATCAAGATACATTGCTGTGTTAAAGTTTTGGGTCCTTCTACTTAGAGACACTTTTTCATATGTCCTTGACTGTGTATGTATGTATATGTATGCATATATATAATACTTGAAAAAAAATAAGCAGGGACAAAACTCCAGCAAGTCTCTCCAGTTTGCAGGTTCAGACACTGCTGTACATTGCTTTTAGGGCTCCGAACCATGCATGCACTGCTGAAATTTGGGTTCTGTTCATTCAGCTAACAACGCATTCACGTAATATGTGTGTTGCTAGACTCTAGAAATGACTATATGGGAAAAGAAATGTGGATTAACATGCCACTCCCTTGAACAGGTGAGGCAGAGGATCAGAAATACTCAAATAGCATCCGTATTATGCAGCATACTTGCTGAAATAGAAGTCCAAGTGAAGAACAGTCGCAAACCACAAATATCAGCATAGTTGTGTGTGAAATAGGAAAGGAAATTCACAGTGTCCATATTTACTTTTTTATTGTGAGTCTTGTTCCTTGGAAAATATAGGTGCTCAGTAGTAAACTTCTAGGCAATGCAGCACTTTCACATAAAGAATTAGGTGTTAAAACAAGGCTATACCACTGAAGTCAAGAAAGGCTGGCTCACTCTGCTGCATCTTCAGTTTCTGATTTCACCATCTTTTTATTTTGTTTTACAATGCTCTGCTAACTACAGCTGCACTTGGAGGATATGTGTTAGGATTATTCTCAAGATTTCCCTGACTTGTGAGCTCTGTGAAGTTAAAACTTGCACTAGATTTGTGTATGCGGTCAGACAAGGTATCTCATGGATGGTGTTTTGTCAAATTCTAGTGTATCCCTTTGCTGTGGAGTTTTTAAGGTGGTGGATCAAAGGGGCAGGCGATTGTTGTTTTGTGACAGTCTTCCGCATGCTGAAGAAGATTTTGCTTGGCTTCCTTCACAAAATATCAGTGCCATGGACCTGAATGGTTATTTAACACTCATCTATTTTTTTTTTTCTGGTATGAGTTTTAGAACTAAAGCAGTAAAAATATTTGTCGTGAATCAGTGTAGATACTCCTAAGAATTGTGGGTAGTTGGTTATTTCCCCATAACAATTTCATCTAACCTTGAAAAGAGGCACAGCCCTATGGATATTTATAAACAGCTGCTCATCTACTGTCATTTTTGACATGTTGTTAGACACTGGAAGACAAACACGCTGCCCTGCTGTGTATTGTACATGGCATTCAGCTTCACACTTGGGACTTTTGAAAGGGTGTGTGCAGACTAGCCCACAGACAACAACTGCTTCCCAATCTACAGATCTTACAGTTATTTTAACTAAAATTCACTGCTGGCTAAGGGAGAATTGCTCTAGCTTTTGTGGGGAAGGAGGGATCTGGATGTTGGGTAATATGGCAAAGGAGGAACTGTGGGAGCTGGACCTGGTGAAGGGTGGGAGGCTTGCCTTGAACAGTGGCCCCTTCACCATCCCTTTCAGTAGTGCAATACTGTAGTTTTCCTTCTGCTTCATGGTAGGAAGAGTGATTGCTTGGCTGGTCTGTGAATTTCGTGTTCAATGCAGAAGGCTTGACCAGTCTGTGATAATGTAAAATTAGTTTCCTAATAATTTACTTACATCCTACTCCAGGTGTGATTTATATGATCCTGCAAAGCTCGTGCCCAAGATTTGCCCAGTGAGCTCTACTGTGCTCTGCATTTGCACCTCATCAATGGTCTAGGTACACAAGGTGCCTGGCTTATTTCAGGGATGAACAGTAAGGAAGAAGTCGCTGCGTAATTACGATTTTTGTTCTCTATAACTTGTGTTTTTTTTAATATGTTTCTCTAGCAGGTGTGAATTACTTCAGATGCTTTCATTACCTGACAGCTTTTACAAAGCAGGTTTCTGGAGTTCTGGGAACTGTGATATTTTTGCAGCCTCTGACTTTGGATAGCAATGGTGTATGTGTTTCCTATCAACAGCTTGTATTAACCAGAGGTCCTTCAGAAACAAATGCCAGGGAGTCTGCTAGGAGCTTCTTAAAAGATACCTTTTCAGCAAGAAGAGATATCTGAAAGTATTATCTTCTGGGAGTACTAGAGCAAAAGTATTTTTGATTGCACAGCTCTGAATGGTTCTCCTGGCAGTTTATCCTCTTTTATTTTCCTTGTTGAAATGTTTCTTTTTCTCTGTTTTGAAGAATAGCCAGCCTCTTCCCAGGCCATCCAGTTTCAATTCATAGACTCTGTCTAGATACTTATTGATTCATCATGCTCATGGCTTAGAGACTTGCTATTTATATGGAATCAATAATGTAGTGGGAATGTTGTAGCAGGGGAGATCACTCTAAAAGATGGGATTTCACAGGACTAGACATGTGCCTTGTTAGCAGTTTTTTTCTAAGGACCTGAGCTAAGTTCCTCCCCTGACTCTGCACTTCTAATAGCTTGCCTGGGGCTCTACAGAAGCAGGCTGAAACTTAAAATTGAGATCTAGCTTTCAGATGGTGAACTGTGTGCTGGGACATCCTATAGAGTTTCTCTTAACACATGAGGGAGTCTGAAGCACTGTGGGGAACGCCTGGGAGACAAGGGTGAAAAAGGAAAAAGAAAAAAAACGAGTTACGTATTTTTCAGAAATGTGCCTGCAGTTTGTGGGAGGAATATTTCAAGGTATATTTGATAATTTAAATAAAGATTAAGTAAAAATGCATTACAGAGCTGCAAAATGGAATGTTATGTGTTATAAAAACATGTTACAGAATTAAAGAAACTTTAAATTAGTAGAAAGATACCATTCTATCCAGTCATGAAAATAGATAAGGCAAATCAAAACAAAGACAAAATAAACTCTAAAAGAAAAAAAAATATGGACGCACACTATCTCTAAAAAAACCCCATTAGGCAACCAGCCAAGCAAGCAAACAAGCAAGCAAAAATCTTGGAGAGCTTTTACAATGTGGAATTAAAAAAATGTAAATGCTTTTTAAAGTTATGTTAAATTTCATCACACATTGTGATGAATGTACGCACACATATGAATGTAAAAAAGTATTTTCAGAATCTTACAGTATATTTGCATTTAAATTTCATTTCTAGATGAATGGGGGGCAGGTATACATAACTGCCTTTCTGTATAGTAGAGGGATATAGAGAGTATTATGAATATCATGTTTTGAAAAATTCTGCACAATGGGAATCTAGAAGTTGGCAGCATTTCTGAGAGTCCTTGATCTCACTGGGTGATTTCTATCAGGTCACCAGTGAAGTCCCAGAGTGCTTCTTATATAGCATATAGGTTTGATCAACTTAATAGTTCTTCAATCCAGATGTTAAATCAGTGACGTTCATATTTATTCTTAGAAAAAAATCTTTGTGTTTCATACTTTAAAAGTTATTGCTTTCTCTTTACTCTTCTTTCTAAATAAATCTAGGGGGCTGTTGCTTTTCTAACCTTGAAGAATCTTAGTATGGGGTGAATAAAGGACACTAAGCATAATTTTTAAATAACTGGGATAAAACATAAAGACGTTGATAATGGAATTAATGGTGACATTCAGATGCTTACAGGTGAATCAACCTTCTTATTAACAAGAGCTATTACCCAAATAAGTTTCTGCACCTTAATAAATAAATAAGTGCTAGAAGGTCACACATAAGGAGCTAGGTGTGCGTTGAGATAGAAATAGAGAACAGGGACCTGGCTGTGTCTTTCTTTGGGGAAACCATAGTTGTCCTTCCCTTGGCTAAAGCTGCTGTCTCCACAAAGGCACCTAAAGTCTGCTCAGGTGCTTAAACTATTTTGTAGTAAGTGTGAGTAGACTGAAAGCAGGCTGTTCAAAATGACTATTGAATTTACCTCTTCACCTTGTTACACTAATCCCATTTTATAGAGATGCCCATACACAGCACTTTTCTTAAGATGTTACTTCAGGTGAGGGGTGTATGCCAGAGGGTCATTCGAATACACAGAGGTAGTAAAAAACCTTTTGTTTCTTTTTTTCTGATGCGTCCCTGAGAATATGTTAATTTGTCATCTAGTACAATATGCCTGGGACCACTTGGGTCAGCTGGTAAGAAAAGAAAATTAATAATGAGTCATCTAAGGAAGCAGGGGAAACATATTCCCCATAAACTATGTAAACTACAGGCTTACTGAAGCCTTGAGAGTGAGGAAAAAATGTGGGGTTTTTTTGTATTCTGTCAGATGCTGAAGGCTGCTCTGAGACATGTGCTACTGCTTCTTGCTGAGTCGAGATATTTGGCAGAAGGCCCACAGAGAGAGTAAGAGAGAATAAAAAGTCTTTGTGCCAAATGTTCTTTTGAGTGCCTGAGAGCTGGATTGGTCTTTTTTTCTCTGTGAAATCATATAATTAGTAATCTCAAACCTCAGCCTGTTAATTTACAAAATGTCTGCACACTTTAATATATCGTTTGCTTAACATGTTTGATAACAACCTCAGAGATACTGGGGCTTTTGACTTCTTGTAGTATTTATAAACTGCGTCTCGCCCCGAGTGTTTCTCTGCCAGCTCTACACAGGCTCGTCTCGTGGATGGTGTCAGCCTGCAGCTGCTGGGGAGGAAACGCGGGAAGCATCTTGCCTGCAAAAAGCAAAACGGCTCCATTTCTGGCTCGTAGGGAAATATGCAGCCTTTGCTGCTGTCAGCCTCCTTCCCTGCCTGCTCTGCTGCTCGGCAAACAGAGTGGCTATGGAACAGTGGTTCCAGCCCAGCACCTGCGGTGGTAGGTAGTGAGAGGCTTGGTGGGCTGGCTGCAGCCGGGGAGATGAGCTTGTGAGGGCTGGTAAACGTATAAAGAGCTGCAAGAGTAAACACATAAAGAGCTGCAGGATCCCAAATGATTGCTGCTTGTTATCTTGTCTCCAAACTCTTTGTGGCTTCAAAATTGAAAGCGGGACCTGGGGAGGGCAATGGTCTAAGCTGAGAGGAGGGTCATATGAAGAAAAGGAAAGTATCCTTCAGGCTGTGTGAAAATTAGTTGTATTTTGAGTTCCTGTGTCTTTAATTAAAGTTTGATGTGAAGGTGTCATTTGTAGCTGTTGCCATAAAAAGGCTCTGACTTTTGTGAGAGAGGAGATAAGTTTATTTGAGTAAGACTGACTCACTCCTGCCAAAGAACTGATTGAATAAAATTAGCCTCAATAAGGCCAGGAGGATAAAGTCAGATGGCTGTAAGCTCTCCAGGTCCAAGAGATCCTACATGAAGTGCTCCATCTGTGGTTTTATGTTTATAAAGGTTGTGTGACCAGCTGGGATCATGCCAGCTTGCTGTGTTATTCCAGTAAATCTTTTTCTCTCTTATTGGAGATAACTTAGTCCTTCAGTCCATTTGATTGCATAGGTTTTGCTATGGGAATATCAGACTTGATCTCATAGGGCCATCAGCGGGCTTTTCTTTGGGGAATGTAGTTTTCCTTGTTTGTTTTTTTTTCCAAAAGGGGAAAAATCTTCCCACACAGATGGCTATAACTGGTGGCTGGCAGACAATCTGATGGATCAGATTTTTCTTTGGCACCATGCAGAAAAGTGTGCTTGGCAATGTGACGGTTGCAAACCATTCATTAGCTTGGTTTTTGAAGGCTACCATACATGTTCTCTGCACAGTGTTGTCAAGGAACTGTACTTACCATCCTTCACCCGAGTGGACTAACAGGGTTAATTGCACGGTAGAGGCAGCCCAATGAGAGGAGCTGGGCTAACATCTGCACAATAAACACTTATCAAAAATTACTCTTGTTATTTTAAAATGATTCGCCCAGGAGAGAAAACACCACATTGAATCCAAGAAGCCTGGGAGGAGCTGCAGTTAGTAGGATCTTACACCTGTGTCTTGCCTACAGGTGGCACTGCAGAAATCATCCATCCATCCATCCAAGCAATCAGCTCTATTTTTTAACAGCTCACCTGAGAACCTGTCCTAGTGTGCAAGAGACATCAGAGTAAAAGAGAAATTGAAACTAATGCTGTGCTTCTTAGCTAAACTGGTTCTCCACTACTGTTAAGCAGAGCACAGTGTGTGCTCTGTCTTTCTGGACTTTTTCAGTGACCAAGGTGACCAAGTGACTTTTAGTAGTTACAGCTGAGGTGCAAGGCATGGAAGTGTGAACACAGTAAATGAGAACTCAAAGCCCTGTTAATAAAGTCTGTTTGTAGGGGTTTAGAACATGGGAAGGAGTTGTCCACATCGTAACACTGCTCAAATCAAGCAAAAAAAAAAAAAAAAAAGGTTTCTGCATGGCCTCTGGCATGGGATGGACTGTTCTGATCTAACAGGGCAACTCTTCGGCTTGACCCACTGCAATGTTTTGGCATCTGCCTCTCGACAGCTATTGATCTGCTCATCCAGCAGGTAAGGTGCGTGATTTGAGAGAATTATTTTGACAGTCTGTGTACATTTCTTAGAAGCAAAGGTTGAGGGTTAAATGTGATTTTGCCAAATACTGCCTCTGTCTTCCTTGCTTTTTTTTCCTTTCCAGAAGATTTCTAATGCTTGTATCTTTTAGAGCTTGCTGAATACAGTAGCTGAGTAAACGTGAAGCTGCAGCTCCTTGTCCCCAGGTTCTGCCAATGGTGAGGCTGAGCACGTGTGCTCCTTAGACAAGTATAGATGAACTCATAGACATGCAGACTCACACAAGGACAGTAGACACAAAGCCAGCCACACAGATCAATGCAGACAGAACAAAATGCTTTCCCTGACACCCACAATAATGCACACAGCAATCACACAACTGACAGCCCAATCCTCTTCCTCTTCCCTGGCTGATCAGGATTGAAGTCTACTAGTGGAGGGATATACATATATATATATATATATATATATATATATAAACACATAAAGTGGATCACTCCAGTAGCTGGTCTTAGACAGCATGACTGGTAGCTGATTCAAAGTGCCCCTATATTGCCAGTTGCTTTCTCTTGGGTTCATGATTCATGAGCCCAAGAGATTTGTGATTCCATGCTGGTTGCAGTTAATCAGATCTCTTAATCTATCACCAACTGGTCTGATTTAAATTTCCCCATTATTCACATATACCCACTCACAGAAGAGAGCTCACTCACAAAAAAGATAGAAATGGGATTTAATGAGAATGTAGAATAGCTTGCAGTGTTTAACCACAAGGCTCAGTTAGGCAAGTGTACTGATCAGTTGCTCTTTATACTTCACTGAGCCCTCTTATCCTGTCCCCTTTATTTACTCATGCTTATTCCTCCCCAGTCCAACCTGATCCCCTCCCGTTCCCTGCCCCATGGTGAATCCCATGATGAATCTCACATGTTTCTGCAAAATGTCTGATGGCAATTTTCATGCAATCTCAAAATTCTGTCCCCCCTTTATCTGCTAACAGGTCCCAGACCCCTGTATGCAGTAACTCCTGTTAGTCTGCAAGGCTTTCTGGGCAGGCATTTTCTTGAGTCGACTCATCTCAGTGGGCTTCCTTCAATACCCAGGGACGGATCATTCCCTGTGGATGGTTCTGGAAACCTGAGGTCAGAGCGCTTCATTGGTGCTCATTAGCATCCTGGGGCTTCTCTGGACCCCCAAGATCTTAGTGTTTAGCTAAGAGCCATGCTAAGGTAAGGATTATGTGGCACATCTTCAGTACTAGATATTTGGAAAAGGAATCATCAAGAGACTTAGAGAGCAGCTTCTTGCTCTAGAAAATTCTCTCTTTAAAAGAAAAAAAAATGGTATTTGTTTTTAGTTGTACACTATTTTGAACTGCATAAATATTTTAAATGTGTGTCGCATCAGTGGAGTAGATAGCTAAATAAGTTTTTAAGTAGCCGTGTGAAATGTAATGATAGTGTAGAATAAGACAGCACAAAATTATAATTTTTTCCTGCTGATTCTATAGCGCAACCCCATGTGTCATCTGGAAAATAAAGCAGCATGAGTGCCATTCCTGAGATGCACCATAACTGTGGCATGCCTCATTGTCACCACTGAGGACACAGGAATTACAGCTGTGTCTGTAATTGGTTTTTCAGTTCATTGGCCAAGCAGGAAAAAAAAAAAAAAAAAAGAAAAATACCAAGTAAGTTTTTTTCCAAATAAAATAAAATAGTTTGCTTTCTTTTGAGAATTTTTACAATTCAAAAAAATTCCCTTAAGTTTGTCACAGCAATAAAAAATGTTGTAAAAAAAAGAAATTTAAAAAATGTGGAAATACAATTTTTTTGCCACTCTCTGAAAATGCAATTTTAGATTCAATATGTACCTGAATTTGGCTAGATTTCAGAAATAGTTACACTGCTTGGATTCTGTACTATTAGTAAATGAACTGTTCAATGAAAAACACATGACAACTCTAGTGATACTTCAAACCATGATTTAATAATCTCAATTCATCATAATTTTCCGTCACAGCTAGACTATATGTCATCATTTGTTTAGACACTGTAATAGGTGCTACGTATGCAATCATCAAAATAAATCTTAGTTACAAATCCAGATGTCACTTTTATTGAAAATTTAAAAAAATAACTGTAATTGAAATTCTGATCCAAAACCACTGAGCAGACTAAACCCATTGATTTCAAAGGATTTTGAATCTGATCTTTAAAGACTTGTGTTCAGTAAGATTCCTGTCAGTATTTATCTACCAGTGCTTCATTGGGAGTCAGTGGTCTGCTGCATGCCAGTGGTAACGAGATTATGACTGGTATGGGCAATGCCTCTGCTTTTCCTGTTTGTGCTGCCAGTTTTCCCTCTAGCCCACAGAGCTGAAATGAAGGTGTACTCTGTTCTGTGTTCACACAAGCACACTGAAGCTTGTGTTCTCAAAATCTTGTGCATTTCTCCCAGTTGCACTAATGACTGGTCAAATCAAAGATTTTATCTTAACAAAAAGCTTCACATAGCTTATGTTGCCTATGTTCTTAGGTAACTGCAGCAATATTACCACCCTTGGCTGATACTAAAACTAAATTCAAGTTTTTCCCTACCGGCTGTTAGATAGATATAACAGAAAATATTGAAAAAAAATGTTGAAATTAATTGAATGCAGGAACTGGACAGTGTATTTCTTTTCACATATGTTTGTCTGATGTTTTAACAAAGAAAGCTTAGATGGAAGTCCTGACTTAGGTGTGGTTGTGTAAGATTTTGGTTGCTTAAATGTGACAGCTACTAACACTTATTGATGCAACAATACTGTGTGTGAGTGTAGACTTTTGGGTGTGAGAAATTTTGCAAGTTTATTTGTATTCTTCCTATCTACGGTGACACAGTGAGACTGATATGACATATTGAAATTGCTGAAGTGTAGCAGAACAATAGCCTACATTTGTTTTCCATGTAAATCAGTACAAAGAAAGCAAATAGACTATGTGAACAAGAAAACCCACTTTTTTTTCCTGATCACTTAAGAGTAGGACAGTGATTTAGAGCCTAGTCTGGAAAATGGTACATTATAACCACTAATTTTATTTGTTTTTCTGGTAACAGTAACACCCCCTCTCACACTTGTTTGACAATTGTGATACAGAATAGTGACTAAACACTCAGGGAAATGGATGAAGCAGGTTGATAATCTACTGAAATATTGTTTGTTTTTCCTTTCAGGTAGTTATTTTAAAAACCAGTTCCACTATGGTCCTTAATACAATTACTCATCTGGATATAGCTTACATGAATAAAGACTACTTATGTGCCTACTTTGAAAGGCTGTGTCTTTAGTATTTCATGTGGGACATCTTGAGTATAGCCAAGATGACAAAAAGACCAAAGTTTGTGTAGTATTAGATGTAATACGGATTGAAACTCATGGCTAAGAATAATTTCCATTCCTCTGCTTGTTGCTGATCTGTAGCTTCTTGTTCCAACTAAGGCCATGTTTTTCTGAAAAGCTTTAAAAACCACATGGACACAAGCAAACAAAGCTTTGCACACTTTACATAGTCTCTCTGACCTCAGAGGAATTACCTGAAACAGAATAAAATAAGATCACATTTATTTCATGTAAGAGTGCAGAGCTGCAGTGTTTGTAAGCCTGTATAGGAATTAGTTTCCACAGAAGGAGATAATCACATATCCATGGCTGCCTGCTCCTACTCCTTCCCTATGGCTGAAAATGCTTCTCACTAGTCTCTGCACCCCCTTGTAGGAGCTAAACCAGTAAAGAACTAGACCTACAAAAAAGGGAATATTTTTCTGCCAGTCTAAATCCCTGGCTTACCATCGTCACGATCAAATGACAGTATTCATGCAAGCAAGGGATGAAAGAGCATGGGAAAAGGGATCTTCTTCTTCGAGTAGCTGTTAGTCATTAGACCAGTTTAACTGTATCACACAGCTGTGCTAGTGTCTTTGCAGAGTGCACGTAATATAGCCTTTTTGATGGTTTTTTTTTGGTGGTGTTTTTTTTTTTTTGTTGTTGTTGTTTTTTTTCCCCTGCTGTTTGTACATTACTACAATGATGGGGAACCTGAGGACAGAAACAGCCTGTGACTTTGCTTCATCTGGTCCATGGCAACATGATTTCTTTCTCTTTGCTAATGGCCAGTATATGTGTTAATACATGACCTGTGCAACTTTCAGGAAAGAAAAGTTTCAAATGGCTGAGCAGACGGGTGTCAGAATTGAACATGAATGTTTAAGTGGTGAGGTGAGGAAATGACAATTGTAATGAACAATGGAATTCAGAAGACTTTCCTTGATTTAATGCAATGTTTGTGTGTAACACTCCATCTATGCTAGATACCTTATATTTGTATTTGCACGTTACAAAACACTAATCTTGAAGAGTAACTTGCCTTCTTGCTTGGAACAAACTTTGCACAGGAGTAGAGAAGAGCCACAACTTAGTGCCAGGTGCACTGTGTGAATATACCTGAATTTCATTCACCTTAAGGAAAGAAATTTAAAATTGCCCTGAAGGAGCAAGAAAAGCTAGAATTCATATATATTTAAAGGTCTCTTCTGTGTATGTTTAAACATACTCTTTAAGTATATTCAATTTTACGTAAAATGAGAAATAATAATTACTTAGCTTTATTTGTTCCAGGAGCATGACTATGAAAACTTATGGCTTCGGTATGCCAATATTCTACTGATTTATGAGATAGCTGTTGATGATTTCACCACATGAAAAGTGCTATAAAAGTGGCAGATTAATTACAGGATATACTGTTAATGGGTGAGATATGATTATGTCTGTTTCCCAAGTTAAGATCTCTTAATACAGTGTTATATCTTCTGGAACATAATATATACACACGTTATGTTATGCATAATCATCAGGAAAACTTCACAGTCTGTACACATTGATATCTCTGAGTCTCTTTCTTCAGTTCTTCACATTGATTTCAGGAAGAATTACTTGCATTAGCAGAGAATGCAGGACTGAGTTTTTGCAGTGGTTTTGAATAATGAATTTCTGTAGGATTACAGAAATGACATTCAGTTCCTCAAACATTTTCTGCAAAGCAAGCAGCATACTTTGAAGTCTGTACTAGAAGAAAAAGAAACAAAACCAAAATGTGAATCTCCTGAAGTACTAGCTTCCTTTCGTGGAATGGTTCAGTGCTTTAATGAGGTTCATTTGTATTAGGTTGTGGGAAATCCTTTATCTACTGTATAGAGGCTTTCATTTCACATGGATGTGACAGATCCTGTACTTACTGCACTGGAATTTAATTATTTGATAGCATAAGGAGCTGAAATCCTGACATTTCCTCTCAAAGAATATTGGTTG
Organism: Baryphthengus martii; assembly: GCA_013396935.1. Classification (NCBI taxonomy): domain Eukaryota; kingdom Metazoa; phylum Chordata; class Aves; order Coraciiformes; family Momotidae; genus Baryphthengus; species Baryphthengus martii. The sequence continues at coordinate 101,984 of VWZK01004979.1, forward strand.
CATACTCTAGATAGTAAAGAGAAACTAGAGGATGGTTTGCTTAGGTTTTTGTATACTATTCTAGATTGTTTTGGTTTTGTACCAAATGTGATTATTTCTTGATCTTTCCCATTTTTTGCATTTCTTTTCACTCTTTAAAATACTTTTCTTTATTGTACATGAATGTAAGTGACCGTTTCATTTAACTACACCCTTTTTTACACAAAAGTGTTTAAATGCCTCATTTTCTTTCCCAAATTACTACAATGCAAATGTTTCAAAATTTTTGTATCATTATGAACATTTTCCTTGCAGGATTTTACAACAGCTCTTTTAACTGACTTCCATTCAGATGGTTCAGATGGATATTGGTGCACATAGTAATTTATTTTCTCTAGCAGGTATATTATGGCATTTCTGTGGACCTGGTAGAGCAGTGCAAAGCTATTTAATAACAGAGTGAGGAGACAAAATTTCAGGATGAGTGATACACGTGAGAATACAGATTAGGACTGAAAACTAATACAGTGAAAAATTAAGTGGGACAAAATTCACATCTTACCACTAAATTTACTTTCTTTTATAGATTCAGTGTCTGGGTTTTTTATGTAGCTTTCATAAAATACAAATAAGTGAATTTCTATTAGCATGTGTGCATATAAGATGTGTAGTTGCCTATCAAAAAAAAATGTTAATGTGAACTTACAAAATGAGTGTGTGTTTGTTGTACTATATATTATACTTTCATAATACATGCTAGAATAATTGTTTTACCATATTCATAAATAATTAAAAAATGACAACTTTTTTATTGAGAATAATTAATGTATTTATTTGAATTGTTTTATTGGCATATATACCAGAGAAATTGTTCGGAAAATAATTAAAAATAATTTTTACAGCAGATTGTGCTGCTAGCTGTAAAAGTATTTGCTCATCAGCAAAGATATGGAAATATCAGAGATAGCGAAGTTCAGGTGGATAGTATGAGTTGCTTTCCTCATCCCCTATTGAATTAAAAATTATAAATAGTAAAAAAACCCCACAACGACCCAACAAAGAAAAACATTTTTATGCGAAAAAAGACTTTTTTGCTCCTAGATTTCTAATTTATATGTATCATGTCATTGTACCACAGTGTGATGGTTTGTAGGTTATTTTTTTGCACTGTGTTGTATCATTTCAGCTGTAGTATAATCTACAGCGGGGTAGTGGTAGAGTATAATCTAACCTGACAGAGTACAATGCAGTGAGTGACGACAAAGATCACAGGCTGTTTAGTGAGTTTCTTCTCCTGAAAAATGCATATTTGCCTGAATTAAATGTTTAGTAGTTTATGTTTTGCTGATGAAGATCTAGAGTCTAATTGCTGCCTGTGGCTTTTGCCTCTAGGCACATTGTTGGGGTCCACAGCCTACATCAGGTTTGTTTTCCTTCCTCAGGCCTTTTTGGAGCAGATACTGTGCAATAACTGCTGGGTAGCTCCAGATATCAGTGTTGGACTCCTGAAAGCCTGTTAGTAGGGCCTTCTCCTTGTGGAAACTCTCCTCTGTTGTTTGCCGTTAGGAATATGAAAGGTAGCTGTAGTATTCAGTACATAGGCTTTGCATAAAGCATACCAAAAGTTAAACAGCAGCAGAAATAGAGTACTTAGGGGTGGTGTTAAAACACTAATTGATTTGCATGATTAGTATTTATATCTGTACAAGTTTGTAGGTCAATACCAGCTAAAAGTTTAGATTTTTTTCTCTCTTCCTTCTGATGGAAATGAGCTATCCCCAGAAATAGCTAGTCTTGTATCAGTAACCACTGAAAGTTCAGTTAATGTTACTTTTTCTGAAATCCAGGTCCTTTGGTAACTGGCTACTGAATCAGTAAGGTTAGTTTGGTAGCTCCCCTCATAGGTTCTGTCATAGGACTCCAGCAGCATGATTCTAATGATTGGTTAGAGCAGCATGGGTGAGGGTGATGGATAGTGGATATGAGATAATGAAGATTTTCCTGTGGCCTCCTGTGTTTGAAAAGATCAATTCCCCATGTTCCCAGACTTACAGTGCTAGACAGAAAGATTTAAAATGATTCCCTAGTAGATTTTATTTCTGGATTTTGTTTGAGGGCTGTCTGTATATCCTGCCAGTTCTTCTCTGTCCATCTGTAGGAAGGTTTGGCGATACCATATCAAAAAGTGCATCTGCCCTGCACATGAAGCCTGGAAACATAGATTCTGAAAACATATGTGTGTATGGGTATTTTAACATTCACGCACTTCCATTTCAAAATTTCTTCCTCAGGGAAAAGAAGAATAAAGTCTTGGTAGAGATACACAGCTGTTAATGGGAGTTCAGAAATTAATGTAGTTTCTAGGTTAGTTTTAAAGTATTTTTGCTTCCTACTTCGCTGGAAAAGTCCCGTATTCAGCCTTCTCCAATCGTTCTTCTTTAGGCAGTGTTTCCTACCTGAAACAGTTATACTACATTTGGAAAAGAAATCAGCTTTACATTTTAGAGTTAGTACCATTTTAATTCTGTTTTCATGCATGACATTATCTTACATAGCCAATTTTAATGCATTGCTAATTAAAAAAATCCCTCAACAAACAGTATGATGCTACCTCACAATGTTATCAAATTGCTCATTTTATTTTCACAGCTCACCATGTTAAAACTGGGACCTGTGAAGTGGTGGCACTCCACAGATGTTGCAATAAGAACAAGATAGAAGAAAGATCACAGACGGTGAAGTGCTCCTGCTTCCCTGGGCAGGTAGCAGGTACCACCCGGGCAGCTCCTTCTTGTGTTGATGGTGCGACTACTTTTGTTGCTTTCTTTTGTTGCGTGTTCCTTGTTTTTTTTTGTGACTTAATGTCATCATTGAGAACCACTCCATTACAGTTAACTATTTAGAATAAGAATTTGAACGCTTCTGCATTTTGAAAGGCATGCCCAAGGTAATGGGAAGAAGATCACAGAATCACAGAGTGTTAGGGGTTGGAAGGGACCTCTGGAGGTCATCTAGTACAAACCCTCTGCCAAGGCAGGTTCACCTAGAGAAAGTCACACAGGAATGCATCCAGTTGGGTTTTGAATGTCTCCAGAGATGGAGGAGACTCCAGCACCTATCTGGGCAGCCTGTTCCAGCCTGTTCCAGTGCCCCATCACCCTCAAAGTAAAGAAGTTCCTCATATTTAGATGGAACTTCCTATGTTCAAGTTTGTGTCCATTACCCCCTGTCCTGTCACTGGGCACCACGGAAAAAAGACTGACCCCACCCTCCTGACACCTAACCTTCAAGTATTTATAAGCATTGATAAGATCCCCCCTCAGTTTTCTCTTCTCCAGACTAAAAAGGCCCACCTCCCTCGACCTTTCCTCGTAAGAGAGATATTCTAGTTCCCTAATCATCTTTATAGCCCTTTGCTGTACCCTCTCCAACAGTTCCCTGTCCTTCTTGAACTGGGGAGGCCAGAACTGGACATAATACTCCAGATGTGACCTCACCAGGGCAGTGTAGAGGAGGAGGATGACCTCTCTCAATTTGCTTGCCGCACTCTTCTTGATGCACCCAAGAATGCAACTTGCCTTCTTGGTCACAAGGGCACATTGCTGGTTCATGGTTATCCTGTTGTCCACCAGGACTCCCAGGTCTTTTTCCACAGAGCTGCTTTCCAGCTGGTGAGGGAAAAATGAATTATTTGCTATTACTCTGTGGAAATGCAAAGCAAAATTGCTAGATGCCAGGGAAAGAGACCTCTTGAGAAGCTAAATTTGATCTAACTAACAGAGTGCACTACTCAGAGTTATATGAAATTCACTTAATTAAAAGTGTTTATGCAAAATCTACATGAACATATAATTTTTGTGTGTGGCAGTCTTTACATTTTATTTATATATTTATTTTTATCATACAGAAATGAACGAACAAGGAAACTGTTCTGTTTGTTTTGTCTGTCTGTTTTTTAGTCTTTTTTAGATCAACACTATTTTTCCTATTCACATTGCATTATTAATGTTTTACTTAAAAAATCTGGCATAAGATCATATGTTTTATTTGGGAAAATACTAGCTGATTTTTCACACTCCTTTCTCTGAAAGAGAGGCAGGACGGATTCACTCTTTACGTTATCTCTTTACTGTTGGTATGGTTTAGGCTGTCAAAGAAGCTGTAAGTATGTCGTCATTGGGGAATAAATTTAACTAGGCTATGCTAGACTATATAGTAGATCAGGCAAAATATATTAACTCAAAAGAAGAGATCCTACTTAAAACTTTGAAATCTCGCTGAGCAAGAAAAAATGAGGATTGGAAAGAAATGCTGTGAAATTAGTTCCTGAACTGTAGTAAATTAAAAAAAAAACAAACCACCGTAAGGAGTTTGACTTTGAAGCACATAGCAACTTGTACAAATTTCTTTTGAAGTTTCTGAGCTGATTGAAAGTCTCAGACTAGCTGTCAGTCAATATATTTCTAACATTTTTCTGGAAAATACAAGAACTGTTGTAAAATAATGACATATTAAAGTGTCCATTTCAGCAACATGCAAATGTGTTTGTTTTCCTATCTTGTAGCTTCAATAGTGGAGCAGAAATGGTGGTGCCACATGCAACCATGTCTTGAAGGGGAGGAATGTAAGGTTCTGCCAGATCGTAAGGGATGGAGCTGTTCCTCTGGGAATAAAGTAAAAACAACTAGGGTAGGTATGATACCAACCTGACATGTTACCAACAATTAAAAAATCAAGGTGCACAGGAAATTGGATGCACATAGAAGATGTGAGTTGAGAAGACTAAAGAAGTATGGGAAGAAAGTCATACTGGGATTGGACTTCCTGGTCCTACATACTTTTCTCAGCATACTTTGCAATTTCTTGAACATGGTAAGCAGTGTGCTAAGACCTTCTCAGGTAAGCAGTGGAGTTAGTACAGTTGACTCCTTTTTCAACTACCAGTAATGATCAGATGTATTATAATCTAACATGCATTTCTCTCTGAAAGCAGTTGTACAAAATCTATACACCTTGCTAAGCTCTTCATTCACAGGATAGCAAACAAGTGCCTTTTTATCAATAACATGGAATTACCATGTTTCTGCATAGAACCTGCTGAGTATGGTAAGCATTTGATGTGTCATTACAGTATGATCTTCTGGTTCTTTCTGTCTCGTATGACTGGGATATGCTAAAAAAAAAAAAAAAAAGATGGAGTTTCAGTGAATTTGTTTTCTCTATTTGACAGTTTTTATTATTGGTTCAAAATTACACTAACAGAAATACATGTAGCATCATATGCAATGCCTGAAAACAAAATAAACATGCTGATTTTAGTGCTTTTTAGCAGCTAAGAAAAACAGCTGAATAAAAAATTCTTCAGATAACCATTAAACACTCGAACTTCCTAAAACTACAGCATTGTACCTCTATAGAGATACACAGCACAGTTCTTCATCAACATAAAACAGATTAAAATGAGCACTGAAGACCCACATGCATGTGAGTAAGCATAAACACCTTCACTCCTACACCCTACCACACATATTGATGACTGATTTTGCTTTTAAGTGTTTAATTGTTTGTAGTGTCAGGCCATAATTTACTAGTGTGGTGTTTACACTATGCAGCTGTTTGAGTGTCCACGTCATTTGATTGAAATCTTCCTTGCATAGGAACTAAATTTCTGGTATGCCTTGGTTGTTGTTAAATGTAGTGTGCGCTGACTGAATTCTATTCTTTCTGTTCTGTAGAGAGCTCCATGTCTTAGTTTCTGTATGTATAAGCCTAAAACATTTTTACATTCCTTGAATGGAAGGATACTTCCTATGTGTTTGATAAACAGTTTCATTCCTGAATCATCTTTCATATGTGTTTCTTCTGAAGCTAACCTTGCTTTAATGCTACCCACACTTAGCTTTGTACATGCCAAAGCAAATCTGATTAAACGCTTGTAAAATGTGTGTGCATGTATAATACAAGCAAAAAGAATTAGATAGAATTTAATAATAGAAAAATAATTATGTGTGTGAGTATTTTGAAATTTGTCTTGGCTACTGCTACACAGCACTATTAGTGTTAAAGAATGCATGTCATTTTATGCTTATTGTGAGTGTTTAACAAGCAGCAAAAAAAAATGTGAGTTTGACTTACATTTCTGTAGGAAAGAAAAAGGTCACAAAAGGGAGAGATATCAATTAGAATCTCCATGAGGATATTTCTTCCTAACATTTTGTCAGGAGATAGTTTTTTCTGCATTGATCAAGGTTACGAATTTCTGTACACTGTTAGGAATAGAGAGAAGCCTTGCCCTCATAGGCTTATGCCTCTGTTGCAGACTCATAGGTTTGACTCATGCAGGAGTTGGACTTTTCTTGTCCTCCATGGATAGTGGCAATTCTCAGGGCTCATTTCATACCTCTTCAGAAGTGATGCTATGAAAAAAGCAATCCTTTTCTGTATTTGCCACCATACACATTGACTCAGTGCTATGGCTACCATAACCTACTTGCAGACCTACCATCACTAAAAGGAATATACTAATCCTTTTAAATCCACCACTTACTATCTGTTCTGCCTTCTAGTCTGTCCAGTTTCTTTTAGCTCCTCTTCTACTACCCAAAGTCTGTATAAATAAAAGGAAAAAATCTGAAGTACTCTGTTGTTTCAAAACCACAGGTTGAGAAAAATAAACAGTACAGACAGTCAATATTAAGAAGTCATGAAAAATAAGTTTCTGATTGTCAAATGAAATAACCCGTATGTAATTATCATGTAGATTATAAAAGCATAAAGAAACAAGGGGAACTGAACAGCTTGGGTGATGTAAGCATATGGCAGGAAAGTCTTGTGAAGACTTTCCTAAAAGGCCTAAAAAGGTCTATATTCACCTTCAAGCACTTTCTGTAAGGTTACATCCTTCATATGCAGAAAAAGTAACCAAATTAACCACTAAAATTCTGTCTTCCATTCTATAGGATACCAAGTTCAAAAGCAACACTTATGTTTCCACATCTCGAGTTGTTACTAGTTAAGCATCATGTTAGAGATAAAAACAGTGGAGGAAGGAGGTATTTTGCTTGTCCAGTTCTGTTAGCATGTTTAATCAAAGCATTGTAAAAAATTATGATACTAACTTCTTAATACTTATGATATCATTTACTAAGCAAAAAGACCAAGTGATTAATGGCAGAAAACAAATTGATTTCTAAAATGTGGCCTACTTGAGGTTTTGCATTTTGTTCAGATATGGAGGTTTAATAAGGTAATACATGAATAATGAATTAGAAATAGCATGAATGTTATGGTACTCAGAATTCAAATGGTAAGATGTCAGGTGAATATTTACCTTCAGAATGCCAAAACACCTATTATGGAAAGATGAAAGTGTTTTTCTTACTTCATCTGCATATTAGTGGGAGAGGGCATGAGTGTCAGCGTTAGGAGTTAACCATGGAAAAGGAGTGAATACAGAGGCTGCAAGTGACTATGAATAAGCTGAGTTCTAAATTAACTTATGCTGGTTTAGGATTGACTATTTTGGGTCTCTGCAGCATGCAGGAGGGCAAGGAGAGAAAAGTCAATGACAATTTAGCTAGAACAGTATTTTTTTTTACTTTATATAAAGTAATGTGTGTTTGCATTCCTGAGCATTATAGCACAACAAAAGAGGATGTTCAGGAATACATTAGAAGAATAATGAAATGTTTATGTGCATAGCTGAGATTTACCAGGCACATTGTGACATTCTCCTCCAGACTGAGAAACTGTTGTGAGAGGAAGCAATTGAATATTTTCTATATAGCTAGTCTCAATGTTTTGATAAATAAACATAAAAAAATTGTCATGCTGCCCTCTTTAAATGATGACAAAAGTGTTATAAAAGGGGGAAAGTCCAAGGAATATTTTTTTTACCTTTGAGATATTTTTCTTCTTACAGCTTTTTTCTAATATATTTATTTTCATTCTAAAAGGTCTCTTGGTTTCCCTATTTGCCAAATAGGGAAAACATCTTTTTAAAACAGGCATTTTCCCATCAGTTGAAAACTACAAAATATAGCAGTGTTAAGTATATAATTGATAATGGCATTAAAAAAATGCTATGGGTTTTTATTAAAGAAGCCCTTTGCAAAGACTGGAAAACAGCTTTTCACAGTCAGATAAGAGCTGAGGAGAAACAATTTCATATTTCTCTCAGCTACAGGGTGTATTCCACACCAGAGGTCTCAGGATAAGGATTTTTCAAGGTCATATCCGGATACCAGGCTTTGCTTGTATTTTTTAGAACATTACATTGCCTGTTATCTTTATACTTGAGGCTGATTTTAAGTAAGAGCACCAGAAGCTGCGTGTAACCTGTATGAAAGCGCATGCTGCAATGCCTCCTGGGGTCCCAATTCCCCATGCATCCACCCTGGGACTAGTTTGGAGCATGTTGTGGCTCCTGGGTGGCCTGTAAATCCATGTATCTTTCCTGCAGAAACTAGAGCACAAGAATATAGGTAAAGTTGTGCATCCTGGGTCTCCTCTTGAGATCCTGGAGTTGCAACATGACTGAAGAGGTATGCACTTGTGTGCAGGAGTAGGGAAGTGTCCCTGGGCAGATATTTTATGAAGATGTAGAGAAATATGCATTGATATTTTTAATGTGAAATAGAAATTAGAGTAGAGTAGAATAGAATAGGATAGAATAGAATAGAATAGAATAGAATAGAATAGAATAGAATAGAACAATACTATTTCAATTGGAGGAGACTTACAACGATCATCTAGTCCAGCTACCTGACCAATTCAGGGGTCACCAAGTTAAGGCATGTCAATAAGGTCATTGTCCAAATTCTTCTTAAACAGTGACAGGCTTGGGGCACTGACCACATCTCTAGGATGCCTGTACCTGTTTGACCACTGTTTTGGTAAAGAAACGTTTCCTACTGCCCAGTCTAAATCTCCCGTGGCATCGCTTTGAACCATTATGCGGTAATGAAATAGGACCTTGTCCTAATCTTTTAGTTAGTTTTGGTAGAACTGCATGTGGAATGAGGCACAGTTTAGCAATAAGTTCTGGTTAAAATATGTGGAGTAGAATTTACCGGACATTGTTTGGGTTAGGATGTGAGATGACTAGCTAAGTTCTAGGCTGCCTTTTTAGTATTGGAGAGAATCATTCAATTTTGGAGGATAATTTATTTTGTCATAAGATAAGTCAAATGAATTACCTTCTGAAGATGCTTATATATCCCTAATAATTCTAAAAAAAAAAAAAAAGCTATGTTGACTAGCTTAGCACATAACATTTAGATACTTGAATAGGAAGATGCTGGCTTGAAGACTTTACTCTCTTTGATGTGGTCATTAGTAGGAAGATGATAAAAAAAGCCCCTTAATTCTTTGTCAATTTGCGAAATTTTGGACTTTGACCACGACGAAATGCAATATAATATGAGAAGTTTCAAAAATGTTCATGTTCTAAAGATACGCAGCTATGAGCTAAATTGGTGAATCATGCTATGATGAGCAACATGTCCAGCATGTGTTATTCATCAAAAACTGGCAACCAGAGCATGTCCTTTTAGAATTGATGGTATAATACTGATAATATAAATTAACTAAAAATATCCAAAGTAATGCATAGCAGGTATTGATTATTAACCTCTGAAAGTCCCTAGAAGTTGAAAGTGAGCAATGTTTTCCTATACAAACGTGAAAGTAGTATCTTCAGACAGATCATAAAGGATCATGTTTTGGAAATGAGCATCCAATTTCTGGAATAGTTGAGCACCCACAGTTTTATGAGGGGCAGAAGGAACTGCAATTGTCCTAGAAAACTGGCTTTTATTTTTATTGTGTGGGGAAAAGCACACTGCATAATATAAAGAAATCAATATCTAATATTTTAATATGTAACTATATGCCAAACCAATATTAGAAATAAAGTACCACAGAAAAATAAAATAAATATTACAAGGACAGAGACAAATAAAATATTATAGGGCCAAAAATAAATCCATATTGAGTATATTTATCTACATTCCAAATCCAAATCTGCTTTCCAAATCAATACCAGAGATAGACGACTAGTGTGGAAAGAACAGAAATATTGCCGGGATGGAGAGAGAAATCCATACTGAGAGTGTTTATCTATATTCCAAAACAATATTGGAGAGAGCCTCAAGTCAGATATTTGTAATATTCCATTTAATCTAATTTTACATTATGTCATCCAGAGTTTAAAAGAAACGAAAAGTTAACTGATATTCTTGGAAGAGGAGAAGGTGTACCATCCAAACACACTAACTGGCTACACATGAAGCTAAATGATGTTCAGTATGTGCGTTCCACTGCTATGAATCAATGCAGTTCTGCTTACATTTTTACCCTGTCTCCTGTTTCTCACTTGCAGATGCTGGATTGTTGCTAAATTAATTCCCGCTGCTGAAAGCAGAGGAAGTGATTTTATTTATGTTTCAATTTATAAAATATGCTGTTCATAACCCTTTCAGCACAAGGAATAAAAGAACCTCTGTTAGGTATCTTTACATATAATGCTTTGCAGTGGGCCACTGAGATTCCCAATTTCTTGTAACTGAGCCTCACATCAGTGTTGGCAACATTAGTTGTTGGTCTTTGACCAACATGAGCAAGAGATGTATAGGCTCTTTAAGCAGCAGGAGAGGGGAAAAAAATGAAACAAGCATTGTTTTTTCTGCCAAAGTTTAAAAAATTGACGTTATTGTAGCCTCCTCCCTTATGTCTCTATTCCTCTTCCTCCTCCAGGCTTTTTGAAAACAGCAGTAGAAAAGATACGTAATTAGAAAAAGCAGAAATTCATCATGCAAATATTGTGTGTAGGTTATTCTCAGATGTTTCTGATAGACCGGACGCACGGCAGTCATGGTCAGTCAGTGCTAATAAGGCAACATATTTCTCACATGACATTTTTTCAGTGTAAAACTGCTACTAACTTCCATCACATGAAAAAGTTTACCTTTTGTGTTGCCCACTGTGAAACACGAAATATTTACAGGATAAATCACAATGATCTTCCATGTGTCAGTAGTAAATAACAGCAGGAAGATCTTTTCCTAATATCATTTAAGGGACTCCGTGAATAAATTAAGAAACAACCTCACTGTAAAACTGCTCTGTTCCCGTGCCTCACTTCAGAGCTTCTGTCTATAGACTCTTCACCTTCTACCTTAATTTCACATAAAGATTTATAGGAATAATACACATATATACAGTGACGAGCAATACCTTGTGGTTCATAAAAAGGATGGAATTACAATATAAGTAAGTGCATAGACTGTAGCAAAATATTACCCACGGAAAAGAGTGATTGCACTTGTGACAGCCTCTTTGTTGCTATGGTATCTTTCCATGCCTTTGGCTAATCTGTCACTAGGAGAAATTTGCAGCTGTCTCAGCATGTTTCTCGTTGCTAACATAGAGACCTACTGTATCAAATCTGTCGTTAAAATAGCAGGAAGTGGTACATACACATTTTCCTAAAAATACATAAAAGTTTCAGAGGGGAGATAGGCTGGTAATGGAAATAGGATGACTTTTTCTGGGGTCAAGGTAGCTTTTCATATTAGTCACTAATTACTGCTTTGATCTAGTGTCACAGTTCTTTCATATTGAAGCTCTATATTTTTTTGTAGAGCACCTAAGCACTAATCTTTTGGGACATTTGGACAATTTGATGAAAATAGTTAGTATTCCAGTCTATGCAATTCACTGATTTTCTTAAAAATAGCTGCTAGATACCAAATTTACTTCTTTAATGCGAATTTGGCATGTCTAGTTCTACCCTATGAAAAGGTTCCTGTTGCAAGTCTCCATCTGACATGAATTTAACCCTACAGATTGGTGATGTTCATTTGTAGGTCACGGAAATCTAAACAAGTCGTAGTCCTTTCCCCAAAGGCAAATATACTTTAAAATACCCACAAAACACAAGTCATGGTGAAAAGGATTAAAGGTAGAAGTGTTGTGGTGTGAAATGTTATAAGCATAATCATAGACTAAAAGGTCAGTAAAACTTGTTGGGCAGGTGAAAATAATCCAAGCATTCAAATCCCAGGGCATTTTATATCTCAAATTTTATTTAGTCCTGTTCTTTGAATCCTATGGATAATGATACTAGGAACTGAAAGTGAGGAACATCAAAGGAGGGAATGGGTTAAAGGCAATATTCATTTCTTTTGGAAAGAGGGAGTCTGTTAATGCATTACTTCGAAGAAAATAATTTCTAAAACCAGAGTAGTTTTTAAATGTTTTTATTAGCAGCTTTTGCCTAGAAGGTTTGCAATTTTTCCTTATTTTTTTTCAGTCCCTTGTTACATCTCCTTCTGAATACACTGAGTCTTGTCTCTAGCTATTCAGAACATTTGCTCTAATATTTGTGAGTAGAAACACTGTACAAATCATGAGAAATGAAATCTTTTGCAATCCCTTAATCACTCTCGCAGAGTGTTAGTATTATATACTGTGGTTTATACAATTTTATTGGGATTATTTTTTCCTAAGGTAAGACTGCAGAGAGCATCTGTTTTAAAGCATCATTTCAGCTTCTGCAGAAATTGACAGAATTACACTTGAAATAAAAGGAAATATTTCTGCAATATTTAAAGAAAAATGCAAATGGATTTCAGTTGCACGTGATTAATTAAGCCGTGATTTTTGCAAGCGTTGCTTTCTTCCATGTGAAAATCCGCCACTCCATCAGTCCAGCCAAGAGGTTTTCTGCCTTTGTCCCAAAAGATTCAACTTGTGATTTATTTTTATTTCTTTTCTTTCCACCCCACCCCCCCCAATTTGTCCTTTGCTGGCATGTTTGAGATATTGACCTCATGTCTGAAGAATAATTTTCTGCCTCTGTGATGGAAAATAAGAATGAGTTCTGAAGGCTGTATGTAAATTACTGGGTTTCTCCACTTCTCCATGAAGTGGAAAAGTCCTGACACTGTAATAAAAGATGTTTCCACTCGCATTTGCAGCTCCATTCTGCCAGTCTCTTTGTCCTTTCACAGCTGTGGAAGAAGGGCTCTTTGAATATCTAGCAGTCCTTTTTAGTTTTCCTGGAAAATCTTTGTCAGCTTCTACTGCCTCACAAGTTGCCATATAGGAAGATGATATTCAAATGCTGGTATCATGTGAGTCATGCTGGCATGCTCTAAAACTGGTGCTGCTTCCTTGTCTCGCCCTTTGCAGCCTGTAAGGGCTTCTTTGGATCATTTCTGCAAGTCAGAAGCCATACATTTCAGTTCAGAGGGACTGGAGTGTTCTGAAACCTCACATTGCCTACTACCTAAATAGCCACAGGCAGAACTCTTGCTTCTTTCCATGGATATTTAGCAGTCTTCACAAACTGTGCATCACTGCTTTATTGCAGAACTGATAGAAGGGAGTGGAAAAGTGGCCCCCCACTGTCCAAAAGGTATTATTTCAATTCTCCAAAATCCTACAGTTTTCTTGAGGTATTTCCTTGCTCAGGTCTGTTTATAGAAAACCTCAGAAGTACGGCCCTGTCGCAGCTCTGCTTTTCTGCCTTCTAATAGGAAACAAAGGAAATGGATAATGGGTAATCAATATCAAGTGGAGAAAGTCAGTCATATTGAGCGTTACGCACAGTCACCATTGGAGGGATGAACAACTCTCAAACCAGTTGAAATCTGTTTACTTGGATTTTCTTCCCTTGCAGAGCAAAGTGAGCATGGTTGTAAATCTTATTTCTCGATGAGACTAATGAAGATAGTCCTGCCTTATCAGAGAAATGTTCGAAATGAAGAAAAAATGTATTTCATGCAAGAATAAGTGGAAGATGGAAGAAGAGAACCAACATAAAATTGATTTCTGTAGGAATTTGAAAACTTGATTCTTTTCATCACTTGTTTTACTCCTTCTTCCACCTTGGTGAACACCAGGTTCATATTAGGAAAGACACTACTGCTGTGTGTGGGGAAAAGACTGCAAAGGACTTAATATGTTCTATAAAATGGACTTAGAGCTTTCTTCTACTGCATTGTTAGCACACACAGATGATTCCTTCTCAGATCATACAGTCCTGACTATCATTCATCGCCTTCCATATCAGCATTCAGAAATGTTATAGAGCTCTGAAGTGGAGACGCTGGGTGAATCTGCAAAATACCCAGTCTACCATGACTTGTGTAATGTGACCTGTAGAATTATACTGGCATAACCTTTAAAACCAGAAGTGAACTAAGTGTGTCTTCAGTTTATGAAGATGGGTATGATCTCAAGGAGAGAATGGGTTGTGTCTAACCAACATGTATCTACAAACTCAGTAGTAATAGAGGATTTGAGAATTTTAGTAGAGCTACGTATTTTAAGAGGTCCAAACCAGCTTTTCCTCTTCAGGTTCAAGAATGTCCCAAAATATCTTACTGATTCCACCCAGAAGAACAATAGCTTGTTCCTTCATCTTGAATTCAAGCTTTGTGGCTCAGGAACATATCCCCGCCAAAAGAAGACCAAAGGACTTTTATGTCTGCTTGTGCTACTGCCAATTCAGGCAAATGCCAATTCTAGAATTCTGAGATCCCTCTGTCCTGCCTCGTGACTTTGGAAAATGAGGGCATAGCATATTTATCATATTCAAGATGTCATCTGAATTCCAGTTGTTAATAATAATTGTTCAACATTTTCAAAGTACAAAAAAAGGAACAGGAGACTTTCTCCTAGAATGTAACCTGGCAAATTTGAAGCTGATTACTTACGAAGCCAGTTGCTTTTTGGAGTGTCATTCAAGAAATTATCGGAGTCCTTTTTCTCTCTCTTGACCTTAAAGCACATCATTAGTACTTACATTCATGAAATTTGAAGACAACAGCCTGTCTGGAGCCTTTTGGTCTTTCCTTCGTTACTTGAGATTTTAGAATACCAGTGTCTAATTGTGATTAGCTACTCTGATTCATTCATACTTACTTTGTCTTGAGTCACATACTAGTCAGAAGATAAGATGAAGATGTGAACACAACTAGCCAGGTTCTTTAAGAAAGACCAGATAAACTGAATACGAAAGCAGGTTCTTAGTTAAATCTCTTAGAGTTCATTTTTTCCTTGGACAGAATGCATCTTTGCTGTGTACTGTGAAGTACAAGAACAGTATCAAGATGATTCCCAGTACAGAGGAGTTATAGGAAGTCATAAGTTTCACCTGGAAGTCTCCATAATACTCATCCAAGAAGATATTTTTAATCAGTTCAGCAATGATGCTACTAACGTGCATCAGTTTATCATGTGTTCAGGGCAAATACCATGGAAAAGCATCAAAACCATCAATGGAATGAACACCAATGTGTTATGCTATCTTCTTCTAAGAATGCCACGGGAACTTGTGACTGTTACATGTAGAAATGCAAGAGAATGACAGTGAAATTTTGTCCTCTACATGCAACTTCAAGCATGGATTGTGGATACGCTCTGTTTCATGATTAGTTTATTTACTTATTAAATTGACAATATTATTTTTTCCCTTCTTTTTCTCTGATGAGCAAGATGACTACACCCTATTAGAAACTAGCAACCATAATCTTGACTACTTCTTAGTGAACCAGACTTTATGTATTTTTTCCTGGGCAATGAGAAATCCTTCTAATTGTTCATCTGTGACACCTTTTAGGTGAAAAGTCATTGAGTCTTCCTTTTTCTCAGTTTTAATTAAGACTTGAGACAGTATGACAGGGATTTTTCTGAAACTCTTCAAATCTACCACCTTTCTTCTGTTTCTTATCTTTATTAGAATGATGGCGTGATGGGTACTCATACTGGAGAAAGTTAAAATTAGATTTCCTTCAAATAATTTTATATTCTCTGAATGGGTACCCACTACTCTGTCAGCACCCACTACTTTGGCTAAAATTTCACCAAGCACAAGAAAGTCTTTTCTTCTTGTGGAGATTCTAAATGGATGGAAAGACAGAGGAAAATATCAAAGGGTTTCAAGTTACTGACTGATTCATTGGTTTTAAGCATTTTTTTTTCCTGCCTGGATATTGCTCTGCTGTTTTCTAACTTGTTTTTGAGTTGTCTTATATTCCCTCAGCTGTGGCAGTATTCGTGGAGCCAAATGTGAGTGCACAACCTCAAAATGCCAGCAGTGGAAGCTGGTAAGCAAGTGGGGAAAAATCACCAGAGGAATCTCTGAAGCTTGGGACAAAGGCAGAAAACACATGAGTACTGCACTAACAGAGCAGCAGGTACCCTCATAGAGAAGATAAAATTACAGGTAAGGAAACAATTTACATTTGTATTTTGATCTTGTTCACACAGCTTGTTGCTCTCTATTTAAAATCCCATTAAAATAATTTGCCATAAACATCCAAGGAAGAAAAATATATCAAATACTATGAACTTAGACGACCTGATTTTTTAGTGGGATAGTTTGAAGTTCAATCTTGCCCAGTTTCTGGAAAATCTGTTATACCTATCATGCAATTTGAAATCTTAGTCTAGTTTTAAAACAAGTGTGGGGTTTTTTGTTAGTTTTGTTTTTTTCATTGTTAGAATATTAAACACAGGAAACTGCTTGTTACAGATTTTCCTTTCCTGTCAAGAACAGTAGGCCTTTCTTTAGGTAGGTGAGGTCAGATAAAGCCAAAGACAGAAGGACTCTGTTCCCATCCCTCCTTCTCCATTTACTTTCTCGCAGTTGAAAAGGTAGCATGACTTTTTATTACACTTCAGTTTCCTCATCTGTAAAAAAGGAAGGAGGTTGTTTTTATCTCCCACTTGAGATGATTGAATATGTGGTGTAAAAGAGAAGAAAATTACATTTATTTAATTAATTGTCTTGCAGTCATTTATGCCGCCATGCTGCAGTCCCACTATGGAGTTGTGATCACCACAAAAACCTCAAGCGGATATATCCTTGTCTGAATTGCTACAGTTATTGTCTGTTACAGAAATTAAAATAAGGTTTATGTTTAAGTCTTCTCTTAATCTGAAACTGTTGTCTTTAAAAGAAAAATGTTGCTAAGTTAAACCAATTCTGCCATAAACTTAATTTCTCTGCTGCATTACAGAAACACTGAGGAAGTTTAGGTATGTGCATTGTAGTGGCATTACCTTTTGGAGGAGAGTAATAATGAAATAAATTCAAAAGACTATTGAATTAGATTTAGCCTTGATATGTCATACATCTTCATCATATATATACGATCATAATTGTCTCAGTGAGTTGTATCAGCTAATTTTATTTTGTTAACTATCAAGTTCAAGGAAATATGCGTACAGACCCATATTAACTTTGTTACATGGTATTGAAATGTATAGAGATTTTATTAAAGCAGCAAGTTACTGAAGTTATGAGTTTAATCTTGTATGTTTCTAATGATATTTAAGTTAAAAAGTCTAAAAAAAAAAAGAGGAAATAATCTTTCTTTAAGCATTATTTAAAGAAATCTTTGTGATCTTTTGAGATGCTGTGCAACCCTTTATAGAAGCAGTTGTTATCAGCAGGTCCAAAAACTACCTCAGATGTCTATATAAGAACCCACTGTCTGAATTGAGTATTGTCTTTTGCAATGCCTCATCTGTTATTTTATTGTGTTTCCTGTAACCTACTAACCATAGAAATGACTGTAAGCAAAGTTCTCCTCAGAATGCTCACATTTTTCAAATTTTAAACTTTTAAAGGATTTTTTGTTTGTTTCCTTGCTTTTTTGCTTTAAACATACAAGAGAAGAACACACTCAATGTTTCATTTAGAATGGATTGTATTCTGACTCATGGCTCTTTTCTGTATCACAGGTCTATCCATGGACTTATTTCCAAAAAACTTTTCTATTACTGTCTTATCATAGCTGAGATTTCTGATATACTTGCAAAAATGAGTATTATCTATGAATTTCTATTGCTTTTTGGTGACAAATCAATGAGTTTGAATTTGAGTATGTTTAAACCTTTTCCTTTGGGGTTACTGTTATTACTTGTGGGTGTTTTTGAGACCATGCTCTTTTGCTGAGAGAAGATGCTCTGATGCTAAATATATTTCTTTCTGTCATTTTGCACTTTTGCTTGTTAGTTAAAGAAAATTCCATCTATCCCAGTTTTGTTTTCTGTAACTAATTCCGTAACAGTGTAGTACTTGACATGTGTTTGTTTCTTAGGCAAACGTGTAAAACTCCTCAAGTCCGAATGGAGAAGTAGAGAAAGGAGGTTTCTGCTGTGCTTGATGACAATTTTTGATTTTTCCACACACACAAAATATTCTGGCTCCACGTTGGAGCACTAGTTGTGATGAATCCTAGTCTTGGTCGGATTCTAAGGAAGGGCCAGAACGTTCGTTGAGGAATAAAGAGTCAAACTACTCCAGAAAATCTGTTCCAGCCCTGGTTTATTACTCACAGAGCCGCAGGTGTGTACAAATACAGGTTTATGCAGTATTAACAGGAATTGTTGTGCCTTAAT
Organism: Baryphthengus martii; assembly: GCA_013396935.1. NCBI lineage: Eukaryota > Metazoa > Chordata > Aves > Coraciiformes > Momotidae > Baryphthengus > Baryphthengus martii. Next base: position 120,380 of record VWZK01004979.1, read on the forward strand.
CCTCATTGTAGTTGCTTAGTTTGCTGCAGATGCCCAGGAATCATGGCCTATTTGGGCAGAGCTTCAGGAGGGTGGTTGGAAAGACTCTACATTGCGCTCCTAAGCGGCCTTAGTGTGTCGGTTGCTTCTGGGAGCCTTAAAACATCTTTCTTCACTCATTCTCCTTACAGAGGTAGACTCAGTTGTTGAACTCAAGTTGTTCACTATCATGGGAAAGCAACAGGTGCTCAAGAAAAAAGAACAGCACTTAGAAAAGAAACATGCCTTGGTACATTCTGTTACGTGTCACTTCGTAATTGAAACCTCAGCATCCCATACTGGATTACTTAAAATTCAGAAAAAACTGGGAAAGGAGTATTTCCACTATAATCCTAAAATATGCTAGATGTCATCTGTTTAATCTTAAAACCACATCTAAGATGAAGAACTCTGCTGTGTTCAGAAACCTATGCCGTACTCTAAAGTATTCTTTCTTTGCCTATTTTTCTAGCCCTAACTTTAAGATTATTTGGAGCAAGTGAAAAGCTCAATTTACATGTGAAAGGTTTCCAAAGCCTTTTTTAATTACAGTTTTTATCACTGATTGTCTAGGTCTTCACTTTAACACCAAAAATCTCCTGCTGAAATCATTAAGAGCAGTGGGATAACAAGAAACACAGAATTATACTTGAAATAGCATTGTGTGAAAGGAGTTTTCGACATGTTTATTTCTTTCTAATGGAAGCACAAGAATTATCACAAATGCAATTCCGATTAGTCACAGTGCAATAAAAGTATGAAAGATTTAAAAGCTTTAGAGTCTAGTGGTTATCAAAGACATGGGAAACTTTTAAGCCATTTAACTGTACTGGGAAATGTCTTGTTTGATTAAAAAAAATGAACTAGAGATATTTGCTGAAGGATAGACCTTCTAGAATTCTAAATTGCTCCATTGCAGGCTTAGGAACATGTTTAAAGTAACACTTTTCATACTACAGTGCCTAAAATAAAGTCAAGGAAAAAAATTAAAGCTCTTGAGTCTCGATATCAAAAGTTAGGTAGGACCAAAGTTTTTTGAGCAGGAATGAAACATTTGAAAATTTGAAAGTAAACGAATTCATACAGTTACCATTAACTATTCATTTTTCAAACTGCTCACAAATCACTCAAATTTTGTGTTTTATCATTAGCCCAATTCAAATAAGTCTGTGATACTGAAACAAGGGCCTGTATCCTAACTCACAGTTCTCTGCTGCAGTTACTTTATCAAGCATACCCTTGAAATATGGTTGAATCACCTCAACATTTCTCAGGTTTTTGAAATGGTTTCTTGTGCCTCCCAAAACTTAGTTATCTAGCATAAACCCCCAATTCCAGACCTATCTACTCTTAAGTACGTGTAACTTTCACTTTCATACATGTCTCAAGAAAAAAACAAGAAAAAAACATGATAATGATTCTTGACTATGCGAAGACAACACTCAGGCTATGACCATACATAATCCTATACAGCTGATGGAACAGTTATAGTTAAAAGGAACACCCCCAGTATTAGGTTCTTTCTGTTTCTTGTGTCTATTCACATTCTTTGGTGAAAACCTGAATCAGGGGACCCGTCATACTGCTGAACCATCTGTGGAGGGAAAAAACACTGGGTTAAAAATTTGCCCCTTTCTCCGTTTGCATTGATGCATAGTCCTTACAACATTATAATAGACTTCCCTCCAACACTTCTCCCTCACTAAATTCTGGGGTTTTTGCTATGCATGATGGAATTGGAGTTGCAAGGGCACCCATAGAAAGGCAAGTTGATTACTTTCAAGTGCTTGCCTTGGCAAACTCAGTCTGTTTTTAATATGGATTTTGTTTATGCTTTGTGATAAACACAGAAAAAATTTGAAAGAGCTGCCTGTCAAAAGAATAGTAATGTACACAGTTATGTTATGAAATATTCTAACACTTATTTCAATATATCATATATGGTTATCTATTTTCTTCTAACATTATTAAATAATAATTACTTGCATGCCTCATTTGCATGTATAAACTATTCTCTAGTTAGAAAATAATTAGTGATACATTTGCTTCTCTGAGGGAACAGAATATTTATGCTATACCTAATTGTGATCCTATAACTTTGATACTTTGGTGCATGGAAGTAAGGACAAGTACTTTCCTATTCAGGGAATATTCACTCACCATTCTTTACATCCCATAGTCTTGATTTTCCTTCCTTCCTTCCTCTTGTAAGGCAGAAGGAAGAAGTAAGGCTTGAGTAAAAGTATCAGGATGCATTTTTTTGGGGGAATCGATTCTTATGTAACAGACAGTATTATAGGCTGTATTCATCAGCTGTGATTTCACAAGTAAGGACGTTTTTCACCCACTGTCAGCAGCAATCGAATGGAGTCTGTCCAGAAAATCTCCTCAAATGGTACCTTTTCTGATGCGCTGCCTTTGAGGTTTTTTCATCTCAGGTCCATTGTGTGTTACCCTCACAAAAGTTTTCTACCCAAAGGCTGAATCTGTTTTGAACATTTAGTGAGTAGAAGAAATGTGGAAAACTTCAGTTGCATTTAATTATATATTGTTGTTTTAAAATAAAACAAGTGAGTTCACATACAATTACAGCCAATTTAAAGCAGTCACTCACTAATTTAAATTAAAAATACTGCAACTGCAGAGTAATTGTACTTTAATTGCACATTTAGTACAAGAAAGTGAAGAGAGTCTAATGCATTGTATTTATGATATAGCAATCATATGAAAAAATATATTAGAATAAAGGGAGTAATTATGTTCCTAGAATGAACAAATTAATTCGAATCAACATGTGGAATGCTAAAGGTTTTATGTCCTTTTTTTTAAATTTGTATTTTTAAACAGCACCAAAGTTAATTTTTCATACATATTAATTATTAACTTAAAAATTTGTTTAACTTGATTTGCACTCATTCAGGGTCTTATTGCTCTCTTAGGATTTTAGAGATTAGAAACATAGTGCTATCAGTCCTTTTCCTATAGAGACCTTTGGCACAGTACCTTGCCTCCCAGCCACTCAAACTAAATAGCTTTTACTATATCCAAAATTAAACATTTCTGGGAATACCATTACTAGATATTAGCTAAAGTTTCATTGCTTCTTTATGAAACTGCCTTTATCATCTAAGAGGTCCCTAATGTGCATGGCTGTATAACTTCCATTAATGTTAATGTCTGGTCTGTGCTTGCATATAACAAGTGTTACCTTCTTACAAAGAAGCAAATGTGAACCACTATGTGTCTTACTCAGAGTAGCACTGTGTAACTTGGAAGAAAACGGGGGGAAAAAAAAAAAAAAGAGGGCAGGCAGAATGATAAAAATCCTGGCAAGGCAAAGTAGTTAAAAAACTCCAATTGTTCTAATCGTAAAAAACTAGGAATATGCAAGTTGACTTCCTGTGCAGTCTGTGTAAACAAAACGACCTTTGTTTATGGTTAGCCACCTGTTACAGAGCAGAGATTTGAATGCCTGATTTTTTTCTTCTTTATATCAACTATTCATTCTATGTAACAGTGTATGTTGCTTTTATAGGGATATTTTCATCACACAGTTGTAAAGCTGGATGGGGGGAGGGGAGCAGGTAGGCCTGCAGATTATGATTTTACTGTGTTTCTTTGTGACTGAAGAGAACACATTTGCAGTTCCAAACAGACATGTAACTGAGCAGTCATGTATGTGTGAAAATACTCTTTTTGCTAGCTGCCATTTAACACCTCAGTCCATGCACTGGAATTGCTGAATGTAATAGAAATAATAAATCACAGAATGGTTGTGGTTGGAAGGAACGTGTGGAAGTCCAACCCTCCTGCTCTGGTGCAGAGCCACCCAGAGCCAGTTGCTCAGGACCCGATGGCTTGAATATCTTCAAGGAGGGAGACTCCACAACCTACTTGGGCAACCTGTGCCAGTATTTAGTCTCCCTCCCAGTATAAGTGTCTCCTGAAAAGAAACCAACTATATTTCAGTTTGTACTCATTACCTCTTGTCCTGTCACTGGGCACCACTTGAAGAGAGTCTGGTTCCATCTCCTTTGCACCCTCACTTCAGGTATTTTGCCTCACCTTCTACAGGCTGAACAGTTCCAGCTCTCTCAGCCTTTCTTCATATGAAGATCCTCCAGTCCCTTATTTGCCTTATTGGCACTTTACTGGACTCTCTCCAGTAGCTCTATGTCTGTCTTGTACTGGGTAGCCCAAAACTGGACACATTACTGTAGGTGTGGCCTCACCAGTACTGAGCAGAGGTGAAGGATCACCCCCCTTGACCTGTTGACAATACTTTGTCTAATGCAGCCCAGGATACCGTGAGCCTTCTTTGTGGCAAGGGCACATTGCTGGGTCATGGTCAAATGGATCCCTCAAAAGTTAACTGACATCCTCTCTTTTTCATAGCAAAGGTCTATTCTGTGTTGTGCTTCTGAGGAAACTATCCTCTGGTTCTGCTTTGGCTTTGGTCTTTCTGTTGTTTGGAAAAGTAGGAAGCTTTGACACTGCATCTACATGGCCTTTTGAGAGTCTCACATCCTTTGATCTGTCTCCAGTGTGCAGTTGCATCAGTTTGCATCAGTTGATTTACCACATTATTTAAAAATATGTATCTATATGTGTCTCTAGTGAAGCTAATAAAAGTCCACCTGTTGATAGGATCAGAAGATGTACATTTTACATCATATAGCTTAGTGACACCTGGGTCCAGGAATAGAATTCCATCTTGCTACAATCAAGCAAAAAAATAAATAACTGTAAGATGCTGTGTCAGCTTTTTGAGCTTTAGTGCAGGACACAGAAATATGCTGCCTGACTTTTAATTTAATTCTTCATTATTTTTTCAGTCAGTCTTCCGCTGTAGTAGGGGCCACATGAGGCTGTTTCCAATAGAAAGAACAAAAGCAAATAAAAGCAATGTAATAAATAAGCCCATGTATCATAAAAATCACAAAGCACAATTTTATTATTGTTGCCTTCTTAAGTGCAGTTCATAGAAACAACTTGATGGAGAAGGCAAACAGAAGTAATGAACTACTTGAACAGTCCTTTTAATATTCTGTTCTACATTTGTGCCTAGCAGAGCCAACAAGAGTTTTATGCAAACAGTTTTGCTGAGCGCAAAAGAATGTTTAATCATTAAGGAGCATGACCCTTCTCTCTGTGATCAACATGAAAACCATATGCCCCTTGATGTCATAAAGTGGGATCGTTCCAATGGGTTGTTTCTCAAGAGCTGGGATGTGTTCCCCTGACACAATTTGATATTAAAATGTTACATGGTCATTAATTGTATCCACTGACACAGCAGAAATATTCCTTGAAGTTACATTTCTTTGATATGATGGATTATTATTTTTTTCTTTCAATGTTTAAAATCCAAATCAAACACAAGGAAAGTCCAATTACTGTGAAATGGCTTTGTCTACCACTCTTTCTCTGTGGTCCTTCTGTTCCACTCTTGTTTCATGTTAGGCTGGGTGAAATCACTCTAAGTGATCTCCTTGACAGATATTTTGTACCTTGTGAATAACAAGATATATCTCTCTTGTTTCTGTATGCATGATTTTTGTCATGTTTCTCCATTAAGTGATTATTACGAGCCAAGATGCATTCAGCCCTTAACAGGACATTATCTTTTCCAACCTAAACAATTCTATGATTCTATAATTGTGTTTTAAAGTAGCATGCAAAGAATGGAAGAACACATCTCCACTATCAGTCCCTGTTATACTCAAGGCTAACATTTTAAAAACATAGCTGTTACATACAAAAGTTCTAACATTGAAAAGGATGAGCAGAATGCAGAAATTTTCCTTGAAACCAATGCTTTTGACCTTTGTAGGCTGGTAATTTGTGACCTTTGGATTTTTTTATTATATTTTTAAGCATGGTCACATCTCAATTTCTTCTTGTCAAGTCCAATTCCAACAAAACACTTAAACACACAATTTAAGTTGGGGAGCAATCCCATCTAATACCATTGGGAATTATTCACTTATTCAAAAACAACTGAAAGAGTTTTGCTGGACAGAGGTCTTATATTTCAGTCTCAGCTTCCAGTACTTCAGAAGTAGATTCTCTATGTACAGTTTTGATTTTCTGATTTTCTTTTTCTTTACAGGTAACCCGATAGCTAAAGACAAATCAAGTCAGTCTCAAGGCTGATAACATTAAATACAACACATAGGAATTTCATTCCTCCAGGCAATCCTTGAAGTGAAATTTTGTACTGCTGGGGTGTATCCTTCGGAATCAATTGTTTCAGTGAGAACCTGGCTTGTAATCAGCAACAGCCTTGAGACCAAAACTACTGGAAAGTTATTCTGAACTTCTGTGTCACAAAGATTTCAACTGATTGAACTGTGTACACTTGTAAAATTGCACTTGCTGAGGAATTTGGAGCTGTAATCACAAGAGCTGATATTCAAAATTGCAGAAAAGCAGCAATCTTTCGGATTCTCTGTATTCCAGATCAGAGGCTTTTCATCTTGATGAAGTCAACCTCCAAAATGTTCCTTCTCTCTAAGACGATCCCTGCTCCGCCATTCAGATTGCTGGTGGGACTGCACAGTGCTTTAATTAAATTTCTGTTGCAGAAATTGTCCTCTGGCATGATGCAGTTTTAGACATTTTTATTTGTATTCTAATCTTGGAGCTCTCAAAGGCACATATTTAAACATCCTGAAGTTGCTTTTGTTATAGGAATGGAAATATATATCCATTGTTAATAATTACTGTTGAAAAGTAATAGTTATCTGAATACATCAGTCATATTAGAATGTATAGTCAGGTTGACATATTTCCCTAAGGCTAAGCAACTGCTGCAGCTCTTCGGCAATTAAAAAAGTAGTGGTCAAAACTCAATTGCCACTTCCATTATAAGGCATTTTATACCTTTAAGATATACATTTCCATTCAGTTTGAAGGAGATGAGTGTTCCTGATATGTACTTTACTTTCACAACCTTTAATTTGTTGAAATTCATGGTAAGCAGTCAATGACAATATTTCATCCCTTTTTATAAAGGTAGGCAGGGATGTAAATGAGTTTTGCAATTATGAAATTGGATGGTAATCATTCCGAATTTTTGTCTTTTTATTAAAAAATAAAACCTCTTGCTTGACCCTAAGTACTGTTGGATGCTTATGTAGATGTCTGCTCAATCTGTTTGCTATAAAGGAAAAATGTCTTAGTGCCCTACCAGATTTACAGTTCATGGCCATTTTGCTTCCTTACAGGCACCCAATTCAGACCTGATCTTTGCCAAAATCACATTTACTTTTTTTGTTTGTTTGTTTCAGTAGCAATTTTTGTACTTTGTGATGTGCTGTTACATGAAAAAAAATCCTCAATATTTAAAGGCCTTAAGCATCTATGAGCTATTTTCTAAGTTATTACAGAATGTATAATTTTATACTTCATTTCATGTATATTGTACCATCTGTAACATTGATACAACAGAAATTTGGCAGTTCCTTTTAGTGACACTGCATAAGCATGCTGACTGGAGAGGGTGAGGGAATTCTGCCTGTATGCTTTGATGCATCGAAATAGAAACCAGACACTTAATGGTAGTCAAAATATATAGGGGCAAGCTTATTTAGAAACCCTGTGTGGTTACCAGACTCCCAGAAAAAGAGGGAAATGATTTTATCATTACAAGCCATTGACATGGCTAGGTAGTTATATATTAAGTTCCGTGATGGATGAACACCCTGGAGTGCTCTGCCTGTCACAGTAGCCCCTGCTGCTCCAAAACCATTTCATTACCTCTGCTGTATTATTGCACAGGAGAGCTTAAATAAAATGAATGGCTGTTGGGAATAAAATTGAGAAGTATATTCTAGCATTCTGCTGAGAAATTATAGAAAATGTTCACAGAGAAAGATATTCTTTTCTGATTAAAATTTAATTAGGATAAACTGTAGCAGCAACTATTTTAGTATTTTAGGATGGATTAATATGGTATGAATTTGTGCTAACAGGTACAGGACAGAAGGTGGCATCTTAAAGAGATGGTCTGGGACAGAGCATAGTGTAAATGTGCTGTTTTGTAAAATCTGAATCTGGCTTCTCTTTGGTCAAAAATCTACATCGTGCTTCTCAATATTTGCTTTCTTTGTTTCTTTGTTCTTAAACCAACACTGAAAATACTGTATTATATACAAGTGTAACACATGCATATCAATAAGTGAAAATAAATGGGGTTTCAAATATACTGAATAGATTATCTGCAGTAGATTAATGTTGTGAATATTCATAGCAAGTGAATAAAATTGTAATATAAAATAGAGCTCCCTGTATGGATGTGCGCTTTGGAGGTCTATTCTGTTTACCGATGGAACAAAATATTTTCTTTTCAGTGAGTAAGAATCTCAAGGGTTATATTAATTTTGTATTTCTTCAGTAGAGCTGGTAATATCTCCTAATACTTTGAAAGATCCTTTTCCAAAGGAAACTGATATCTTCTACAACTGTTCTAACACTGTAATGGGAAATCCTCATGGGCTTTTTCAGGACAGGCTGGATAAAAATGGGTTATTTTTATCCTGAAAAAAAAAATATTATATTAGCAAATATTATATTAGCAACAGAACATAGTAGACATTCCTGAAAAGGTAATGTTTCATGTTAATTTGTTCATTTGCTTAAAAGAAAAAAAAAATCTACAATAAAACCATCCCAGTTCAACAGTGAACACTGCTTGTGCATCTTGAAGCAAGCTGGGAACCATAGTTCAGCTGTCCATATTGCCTGTTTTAGCTCTGCCTTTGAAAATGGAGTACAGGTGACTAGATCAGCTATGACATTCATTGCAGGCATGTGAAGATGATTTCTGCTTCAATTACTCCCTTATTCCTTATATACTACTTCTCAGATTATTTGATATACCCAGCTTCATTTGATTACGAAGATGATCAGGCATTATGATCAGAGAGAAATCCATGCTTCCCTTTGAATTCAGTAATCATCAAGAGCTCTGGGCTGCAGGAAAGTATGGGTTCCTATTCTGCAGTTCCATGTGGTGGTCCATTGACAAGAAAACTCACTGTCTTGCTCAAACCTTTTGAAGTGAAGTGTATTGGATCAGTTCAACAAACATAAAAGAAATCGTGATATGAGTCTTAATGAAAGAAATTTCCAAATCAGATCTAATAAATTCAAAATAGAGCTAAAAAACATTCAAGACTATATCTTGGTTCTATCTGGCCTGTGAGTCATAAGTAAATGCTAACCTTTGAAACTGCACCGCTGCAGATACCCCTGTTAGTACATTTAAATCCACCTATTATCCTATATCCTTTAAATCTTCCTCTTTATTCTATATCTTTTAAATTTTGTCTACTCCAGCTCTGCTCAAGAACATTACTTGTGTAGTGTTTCAGTTCATCACCAAGCCAATGCAGCTGTCTGGTGTAGAACCTATATACTTTAAAACTGGATTCCATCAGACGGATTTATTTTGAAGCTAAAAATCAACTATAAAGCATGTGATTTTGTTAGGTTTCCTGAAAATATATGCAGGGTTGTTTATTTTTCTCATTATAATTGTACAGATGTTTTTTATAGTTTCCAGGTAATGCATGGATGTTTATAACAACAGAACAGAAAGATGTGATTGGCATCCTTTTGTGTTGATTTACTGCCTCCTTCATGCCTTGAATTTTACACATCTGTTGTTAACCAAGATATTGGCAAGGAAAAAGATCATAGTTTTGGTTTGTAAAAGAAGCGTTGCCTTAATCTCTAGGGGTTTTTTGCAGATTGTTAAATAGCTCTGTATTAAACATGTCACACCTGAACAATCTGATGACATTAAATGATTTCTCCTGGTTTCAGTGGTATTAAACTGAATAACAAGAATAACCTAATCACTTTCTTAGTGTTTATAATGCAGTTTGTATCCTGAGAAACTTTTCTGTTTATTCTTTTGTAGAATGAGGAAAGATTTCCAAATACCTCCTTGATCTTGTTTCTGTAAGAGGTTATGTAACTTTCTTATACCACTATGCAGTCAGTCATTGCAAATATTTTAGCAAAATTTTCTTCCATGGCTGTTGTTTTGCATCTTCTGTATTCATCTGCAATACTCGTGTGGTGATTACAAAAGGTAGCATACGAAAAGGCTGAATTTCTGACAGCTTTGTTTTAACAGTTGATGACAAGCGTTGCCAACATCTCTTAATCCAAACCTAACTTAAGACCATCTGACAGGAGGGCCACTGACATCTGGAAACTATTGTATAAGGGAATGTCTGGTCTTCTTTCTCAGACTGCTCTTAGTGGGATGCCAGGCTACGCAAAACCATTTTTGTGTGGTTCCATCACCAGACATGTAGGTTCTGGGGATATGGGTTCTGCCTGGGAGCACTGAGCTACACTCAACATTCCGTAGCTGGGGCTGCGGTGGTGGCAGTGGCTTCTCGGGCCTGTTCTCCAGGGTGGTTAAAAAGTGTCTCTCATGTCTCTGGGGTTTGCTGCAAAGGCAGAATGCAGAAATGGCAAGGTGCCTTGGTGATTTCAGTGGGATTTGGATAAGGCCTTCGGGTGTAGCTGAGAGTCCATTTTGCTCAGAAACATCTCAAGTGCATTTTGCACAGAAAATTTTGAATGAGCAAGTTCATTACATTTCACATCCCTGTCCCTATTCAGGTTACTGGTTAAAGAACCTGCCCTCTATTTTCTATCCCTCCTTGCTACTGCACAGTTAGTTCTGTGTGGTAATGGGAAGTGAAATCCAGTTATTCATTAGTAATAAATTTTGTTGATTAAATATCACTAATAACATCAATATGAGCCATGACTGAAAGACTTGAAATATATCTGGTTTTCAGTTCTGAAAAACAGTTTATTGCCCAACTTAGTTCAAAAAATAGTTTGTGTAATAGAAATATTATTGCCCATATGTGACCCCAACTGTAAAACTTCTATATTAGCTCTTTAAATTATATTTATATTCATAACTGTGAAATTCTGTTTAGGTCCTCTGTAACAGCAAGGCCATTCTTTTTTTCCCTATAACATTGAGGTAATCTAAAGAATGTATAGTTTGGGATTTATGGGTTTCCTTTCCCTGTTATCAACTGCACAGCTGGGAAAACAACAAGTAAAAATACTTGTGTCATTCGCATTGCTGAGACATTTTTCTTGAATATGATGAATAGGAAGAGTTGCAAGTTTATCAGTGTATTGGTTGAATTGCTTGGTCTCTTTTCGCCTTGCTGTCATGACAAACAACAAAAGCTGAATTTGAATTCTCCAGCCTTATGTTCTGATATCCAGAACCTGCAAAATGTATGCTAGCTGTTTTAGTCACTATGTCTCCATATAAAGGAGGTTTTTTAGTCTGTTTCTCTCTCTGTATGATTAACTCAAGACACCTTGCCAATATTTAAGTGGAGATAATATAATCCTTCCTGTTACTGTTTTATAATTTGGGTCTCTTTGTTGATGTTGTTCTTTTTACTTTTCTTTGGTCATTTAGTCTTTTCCTGCGATTCAGTCAGTTCTTGTAAAACTTCAGTAGCGATGAGAAAAGTTTTGTATTAAATAGTGGCCTGGAACTCAACACAGACTCTTTGTAGTTCTTGGAGAGAAGAGAGGGAGATGATGGGTCTCTCTCATTTGCTCTTAAAATGTTTTTCAGCTTAAAATATTCTGTCTAAATAGAAGTATTTTTTCCTAACTATAAATGGTCTGTGTTTCAATATGCTCTCTGATCGTAAAGCTGATGAAATGGTCCTCTCTGTATGGCAGATTACCTCAGTAGAATTTACAAATGGAAGATGATGATTTTGCTAATGTCCATGGGCAGGTAGACAGAATTTGGTCCCAGATGCTCTGCCTAATGTTCATGGCAAACGCATCTCAAAAACAATGCATCCATATGCCGTAATTGCTGGAATTATTTCTCAGGCATATTCCCTTGTCATCCCTCATATGTAGAACTCATTAGATTCCTAGTGGGAGAACATATGGAGAGGAGAGATGATGGAAAACATTGTAAAACAGATTGTGTATTTAAATTTATATTATAAAAGACCTCTGTGCACAGGCAAACTTAGTGGAGAAAGTTCAAACACTTTCTTCCCACTTCATAAGTAAATCGACTTTTATAGAGCTTTCATCTCTAAGCATTCAAAGACACTTATAGATGATGGGTTGAAGTCTGGCTTTAGGGACATACATAAGTAGGAATTTTGATGCTAATTTGAGGTCAATTCTGTATTTCCTACATTATTTTCCAAAATATTTAGTTAAACTATAGCTGTGTAAATTCTTTTCGCTAATAGGAATGACCAGTAGTCAAAGTTCACCCATACATATCCGTTGACAGGATCAGGCCTTTGGCTATGGGTTTGTGATTTTGATGTGAACACAGTAACTTTTATGAATACCTTATTTGCGCTTCACAAAAAGAAGTGATAAAGTTTCTTTCCTCCAGCTCTGCTGACTAATGGCTGGGGATCATATCCAGTGCTGAGCTCTTTTAATGACTACTGAATAGTAATAATTTATTCTTTATTCTTTCTTGTAGTTAAATAAAGCAAAAATAAGTTAATCATACATGAATCTAAAATATTATACACTGATGTTTGTGATGCTTTTTTTAATTCCTCTTACGACTCTTTTCTTTTTTATGGTAAATTTTGTCTCATCTTATTTTTTGCTCAATACTGACCATTGAGCTGATTTCAACAGAGCACTTAGGATACTATAGAGTCCCAGTGGTGAGGTGGGCACTAGCAGAAGTTACCTAGTGGACAGGAGGGAGGTGGATAGACTGATGTCTGGAAATACCATGACGTTACTTCAGGGGATGGCCTATCACCTAGAGAAACATTCTGCAGACATCATTGTTGCCCAGCTTCTAAAGAAACAATTATGGAAGAATTTATCTTATTGCATGGAGCTGCATCCTAAATGAGTATTGGAAGGGCACAGAGAGACAATATGGACATCTCTTACAATATGAATCTGCAAGCCTTAAAAATATCAGATATGTCCACAGGATGTTGCCATCTAGGTCATTGCCTTTCTAAAAGGAGACACCAAAAGGCTGGTTATGTAGCATTTCCTGTAGACCTGTCTGTGCATTTGGTGGCAAATATCGCTGCCTAAAACTAAGATTTAGTGTCACATTGTCATAGTTTAACCCCAGCTGGCAACTAAGACCAATCCAGCCGCTCACTTACTTCCCCACAGTGGGATGGGGAAGAGAATCAGTAAAGTAAAAGTAAGAAAACTTGTGCATTGAGATAAAGAGAGTTCAATAGGTAAAGCAGAAGCTGTGCACACAAGCAAAGCAAAATAAGGAATTCGTTCACTGTTTCCCATTGGCAGGTAGTTGTTTAGCCATCGCCAGGAAAGCAGAGCTCCATCACGTGTAGTCATTACTTGGGAAGAAAAAAGCCATAACTCTGAATGTCCCCCCTTCCTTCTTCTTCTTCCAGCTTTATATCTTGAGCATGATGTCATAAGGTATGGCATATCTCATTGGTAAGTTGGGGTCATCTGTCTCAACTGTGTCCCCTCTCAACTTCTTGTGCACCCCCAGTCTACTTGCTGGTGGAGTGATGTGAGAAGCAGAAAGAGCCTTGACTCTGTAAAGCACAGCTCAGCAATAATGAACACATCCCTGCATTATCAACACTGTTTTCAGCACAAATCCAAAACATAGTTCCATACTATTTACTATAAGGAAAATTAACTCTATCTCAGCCAAAACCAGCATGCATGACTTGAGAGAGGGCCTCCAGAAGTCCAGATCTGACCCTCCTGCATTACTAGAGAAATTGGACTACGTTACTATAGTGTTCTTCGGTGTCAGAGTTACACAGTATGCTGCTGGCAAGCTGCACCACTTGCCCTGAACCTTTCAGAGCAGAATAATTGCTCTGACAAGCCTCAGCAGGAAGCAAAACATGCATTACCATACATGCTTTTGTCTTATACTGACAACCCTGATTGTTCTGTGTGGGTTTTTTTCTGACAGCTACAGGATAAATATTTACTATTAAGTGATAGTTTAAAATGTATTATTTTGCACCAATCTGAACAATGCACTTAAAAGATGTATTTTGCATCTTATTTGTTCATCATTTGTGCTATGTATGTATTAGTCTCTCTGTCATCTACTGGTGGCACCTTTTAAAATAGTGTCATCAGTTAGTGACTTTTTAGTTGCTGCAGGAAAATGCTTATTGGGCTGTAAGTGTTTCATTAGCATGTTGTGGTTTTTCCATTCTGTCAGTACCAGCATTAGAAACTAGATGATGAGGTAGTGAAAGCTGTAATGATTTACTTACTCTCAGGCAAACATCTAGACCTTGTTCAGTGGAGGAAGTTAAGCTTCTATGTGTAAGATTATGTTCTGTCATTCAAAATATCCAGCCCTATACTTAGCTTCAAATTTGATTATACAAAAATTGTTGTGGTAATAATATTAATATAAAAGCTAAATAGCTGTTTGAAAGATGGATCCTTAAGTATTGATGTATACAATGAAGTATGCAGGACATCTCAAATTCAGGGCATTACCAAATTTCCTAATCAATTAAGGAAAGTATTATGTATTTTCCCCATTTTTGTGTCTTTGGAAGGAAATATAGATACACCAGAAGACTGTGAGTTGAAGTGCTGCCTGGACTTCAGTTAATGATGTAATTGTTGCCCAAGTCTATATAGCTTGGACCTTACCTCACATTTTGTTAAAGTCTATAACATAAGGACCTTAAACCGATCAATATCTGCAATTAGCAGTTCTGAAAGGAAATACAAAAGGAAATGCAAATCAGTTTGTGCCCGAGTTAGCTCCATTCTCTTTAGTGAAGTTATTCTCCAGGTAAATCCGATCTTAAGCATTCTAGCTCCTAGTTCTGCCATAAAACACATACCAAAAGCAATTTATGAAAGGCATTTGTCATAAAACTTTTCTTCTCAAAGCCCTGCTGCAAGGCCTCTACTCCATGACTGTGCTCCTTAAATCCTGAATGTATTACTTTCTGAGAACTTTACTTGGTGACTGGACCTTCTTATGGACTTATGCTCAGGTTTAAATTTCATGCTGACTACCTGTGCCAGCTGTTCCAAAAAGTTTATCATTGATTCAAATTCCTGCCTGTCTTCTCTTTATTGTTGGTCAATATAGTCAAAAACATGCTTTGTAAATATCTTTAAATTTGACATATTTCATCATCTGCAGCAATTCCAAAATGACATTTCTTACTTTGTGTCAAACTTGGAAATTATTAAAATATCCTGAATAGTCAGAAACTCAGTCAATTCATTCACAGTAAAGAACTATGATGTTTTAAGCTACTTTTTACCAGTCAGAGCATTGTCAAGGTGACCTTTCATACTGTTTCTATTGCATAGCCTTGCCATTATTTAACTATTAGAATGATGGAAAGCTTGCACTTTACTATTTGAGTGGCAACATTTCTAGACACAGGGACCTGGAAGAATGGAACATATGAGGGGCTATAATTAATGTGCCACATTAAGGAGTTAAGGATAAGCAGCCAAAGAGAGACTAAATCTGGTGGAGCAAAGCAGCTGCAGTCTAGTCTTGAAAACTAAAAATCCATTTGCAATGCTTTCTGGAATTCTAATATCTCCTGCTGGTGTCAAGTCATTAATAGTAGCTCATTTTTCCTGCACTGTTTCTTGACCATCCATCATTATTGAAATGTACAGAAAAGTGCAGCCACTGGAATGCTATTAAAATTCCTCTCAAATTTAAATATTAGTGAGGTTAATGCCATATTATATTTCTACCTTCTGTTTAAAAAAGAGAAAACTAATTTCTCTTTGTTTGAAAATTTTTACATATATATTTATACAAACAGAAAGAGTTAAAAATACAGAACATCTGAAAGCTCTTTTTTTGGAGTGTATAGAAGTAATGAGTGTTAAAAAAGTTTTGAGCTCTATGAAAACCCACTAGGGATTAATATACTAGGCCAGAATGAGTGATACACTAATTCTTGCATGTCCAGGACTTACCCACTGTATAGACAGGAAAGGTAAGCTAAAGCAAATAGGACATGTTGTACACAACTCTATAAATTCTGCATATATATATATACCTGTGCATATCTTCATTGTAGGGCAAGGGATTTTATGTGATTTAAAGGCAACATGAAGCAATCATAGAATGAAGTGAAAATCCCATTTTATGTGGAGAGAGGAGTAAAAAAAGGGATATAGTTATCATTGTTAGTTAAAATGCAAATTTAGGAAAATAGTTTTGGGGTTTTTTTTTATTTTTTTAAGTGAATTGAGAAGAAAAGCAAGAGCTGATAGTGTACTTTCTCAACAATAACTGAGAAATAATAATTTGCCTTCCAGGGAACAATTTTGTTGTAATGTCTGTTCATTACCATATTAAAATGTAATTGTTTCATGACTGTATGATTAAATATATTCCATCTACATGAAGTTTGACTCATGTTCACAAAAAGCAAAATCATTAGAAAGACGCAGCTGTTAAAAAACAGTTTGTCTTCACAGTGCTGCTGGAGGAGGATGAATATCACAGACAGTGGTAGCTGTGTAAAAAGCAGAACAGAAAAAGGTTTCTTTTTCCATCAGTGGTTAGGTGATTTATATACATGACTCTCATTAACATTAATGGGAGTTATCTGCCTCATTTTTTATGAGCCTGATGTGAAGTTAATGGCAGTCTTCCCATTGTCTCTAGTGGGCTGTGGATCAACCACTAAGTGCACAAATGAGTTTGGTTGAAATATTGGTGCTTGTAGGCTAAGAATTTCAACATGCTTCGTTCATAGTTAAAACAAAAAAATCCCGTGTGAATGCCTGAGTGTGTGTGCTGAGGAGTTTAATATTGCAGAGTGTGCTGATCTGTGTGCACTTTGGGGCATGCACACAGCAGACTGCAGAGCCTGAGCCAGCTCACAGTGAGCTAGTGTGAGCAGGAGCAGTAATCTGCCCAGCAGCATGAGCTGATTTACTTTTCAGAGATCTGAGTGGGAGTGGGTGTAATGGGGTCTGTGGTCTGGACCACATGATGGGGGAGTTGCAGTGCCATGCGGTGCTGTACTCCATCAATAATATAGTAATATGCAATCCTGCTTTTTTGAAATCTACCCTTGGATCTGTCTCTATGCTGTGCTGTCCTCTGATTTTGTGGTTTTTTTTGCTTTGTTTTTTTTAATAAAGGAATCATATTTTCTTTGCAGTAAACCTTTCATTGATTATGTATGCTTTGCAGTTTTAACAAAACTAGACTGTACTTTTTATTTTGTGAGGAAAGGAAGGAGTCCTGATATTACCAGCAGAAATGGAAGAACTTCCGTTCACACTCATGCTTCTCACTATGAGCCAACCACTACAGGGGCAGATGACCAGCCTCGCCATCAGTGAAGAATATTTCTGACCACACATAGACTATCCAGTACAAGATAGGTTGCCTGTGGACTGGAAACTTCTGTTATGGTGACTCACGTTCATGCTGAAGTATTTCCAGCAGTTCTAGATTTCTCCTTATCACAGCGTCACATTGTTGTATGTATGAAAAACTGGCCTTCAGAACTTGTACTTTGAAGCTGAGCTTCTAATAATATTTGAGGAAGCTAAATCCTGAGGGCTTTCAGACAGTTTCTCTTTCCAGTCTGCCATATGTGGCCACTGATGGTCCTGATTCCAGGTCCAGGCTGTAGCAAAGCTGAACATATACTTTGAAGGTACAACACAGTTCAACACAAGGAAGAGACTGGTGCATTTATCACACCTACTTAAACACACACAAAACATGCATGTAGCCACATGTAACACAGAGTGCCCAATCCCTTCCTCCTCCTGTCTGTTCAGGATTGAAATTTGCCAGTGGGGCCTACACAAGCCTCAGTGTCTAAGTTCCCAGACACTCCTGCATCTGCAGATACATTGTCTTCACAAGCTATCGAACAGGCATGCATGTGTCCCATCTGACTTTGTAGTGGAATGGCTGTCCATCACCATGACAGTGCAAAATCAGACCTTTAGGCTTAGTCCACCTGGTCCAAAAAAATTGGCCTAATCCAAATAGCCCAAATTATAGTTTGCTGCAGCTGAAAGGTAACAATAAAATGCAGTTAATTTCCACCTCAGGCTTAGATTTTGCTATGATCTTTTTATCTGTACAACATCATGAAATGTCAGCTATTGCAGATGGATTGGATTTTTTTCAGATCTGGCTTCCTCACAGCTTCAAAATAGGAGCAGTGAGAATCAGGGAAGGCACCATGTGATATTAGTAATCCATCAGGTAGGGAACAAGCAAGTACCCAAACATGGGATTTACTACCTACATTTGCATATTTTAGGGCATACATAGCTTGAGTCACTGTAGTAAGAACAGACCAAATACTCCCCACTTGTTCCGCTCTGGTTTGACTCCATACTGTGCATAAGAGAAAAGGTAGGTGCAGGGAAGAAAACAGAGATCACTGCCATTCAGTTTGCCTGTGGGAAGTTTTGAAATGTTATTTACAAGTTGTGCTTTAGTTGTAATTACCTTTTTCCTCCTTTTTTTTTTTTTCTTTTTAGATTAAACGTTGCTTGATAATTTAAAAAAGGACCTTTATACCTTCTAAGCAATCAGCAGGTTAGACTGCTCTGCCCTGAATTAATTTTTTTTTGTTGTATATATTTGTAAGTTTAATAAAGTTCTGCATTTTTATTAAGGACTTGTTTTCTGCTTAATTGTGAGGAAATGGGAAACCATAGCAATATCAATGGGTTTTATTTTTTTTATCAAAAAATCAGCAAGCAATCCACACAAGTCAATTAAATAGCACTCTATGTCCCTGAAGTAAAAAGCAGGGGGGCTGGGACTTAAACTGATACTTTCTTAGACAAGAAAATCAACCTTTATACAGTCAAACCCATAAAATTTATCAGATGCATTATACTAAGTGCAGATTAGCAGTCCCCTCACCATAGGAATGAAAATAAATTAAATACAAAGTCCTTTAAAAACTTGTAACTTATCAATGCATCATATTTTAAGGTATTTCCATTAAAATAGTTGCATTTGCAATCAATGACTGATCTAAATTACTGTGTGCACAGCAGATGTAAGCATTCACAGGGGTGACAGTTTTCTTGTCTGCATTCACCCTCATACTGTCCTACTTCTAGGGTGCTTTCTAGGTGTTGTGATAGTGCCATGGAGTACACTGCAGCATGCACAGCCCACTCTATGGGAAAAATTACTATCCTTGGCTATGCTTCTTTGGTGCCTGAGAGCTCGTACAGCCCCTCTGTAAAGTGGTACTGTATGATTAACTTTGGAGTGTCCTTACAGAAAGATCTTCCAATGGATCCTGCTTTTGACTTCACAGCAGAGACACAGAACTGATGGGTGTGCTTAACCAACAAAAATCTCTACCACGCTAAGTCCTCCCCTACTGTGTATCATGTAGCTATTCTTTGTACAGTTCCATACATTACCTATAAACCTGGGATGGCCCACACAGTGTGAGAGGTGAGAATCAGTAGGGATATTTGAATGTGAGTACTCAGAGCTATGTGTGTTTTAGATAAATTTATGAGGACAGGCTAGTTTTGCTAACTGGGTGCTTGTTTCCGTTTAAGGCTCAGGGCAAGCCCCACAGCGCAGGATTCCTCTGAGCCCTCTCTCCCCCTCCCCCTTCCCTCCCAAGGGAGGTTACAAAGGGGAATGAGGAAGGAAATGCCTCACACAAAATTGGAAGTTGACTATGAACAAAATTTAATAAGTAACAGAGATAAACAGTGAAAAGAAATATGAAGGGAAGAGAGATATGCAAGCATATACAAATGCTCTCGGATAGTGATGAATTGTGCAGAGCAGGTGGAGCCAGCCTCGGCTGTGCTGAGGTCCAGTCCCAGCAGCACAGCCCCAGTGAGAAAGAAAAGAGAGTGAAATCCAAACTTCCTGTCATTTTTATAGAGTGTGGCAGGGAAGGGGAGGGAATACCAGCTGCCCTCTGACCCCTCAGGGTCCTACAGTTACCAGGTGTCCGTCCTCCCTCAATTTGTTAACTCTTAAACCACAACAGTGCTGAATATAGTTCCAGTAAGCCTTCCCTGGGCCAGAGAAAAGCCTGCTATAGCGCTAATAACCATTACAAATTAGACTAATTCCTTGCAGTCTGGATCTGGATCAGAAAGTGGTTTCCATTTCACGGGTTTTTTTTCCCCAGTGGATCTTGCAAATCTGTTCACTCTTTCACTCGTTTCTATTGGATAAGTGTTTGTATTTCAAAGTCATTATCATTACCATCTTTTGCTGGCAGCTTCATCAGAAAGGGTAGGAGTAGACTGATCGCAGTGTCCTCAGTCTTCACTTTCAAGATGACCCTTTATTGTAGGACAGAAGGACACAGTGTGATCTGTGGACACTTTTCTAGAACTAAATGTCACTTAGCTCTTTAGTGGATTGGCAGAGCTTTTCAGATTCCAGAACTATTAATAATCAACTGTATATCTAAAAAACATTAAGGTAGATTTTGCTTGAAATGCTTAGCAAACAAATGGGGATGTTTTATGGTTACATCACCACAAAAATTTACCGTTCATGAAAGCAAAAGAAATGAGGCTCAAAGGCAGTTCATTTGCTCCTGCAGTGTTTAATCTCCTCACTCCACAAGATGAAGTAAACAGATGTAATCTGTTGATGGAAAATAGTAGCTAAAGATATTAACAATTGTCACATCTGAGCAACAAATAAAATATGTACCATTATTTGATCCACTTGGATTAAATGTAAATTTTAGATTAGCTAAATATTAGCCTCCAGGAAGGTGTGAAATTGTTTCATTTGACAGGATTTAAGACACATGCAGCAGATTCTGATTGAAAGTTAATACACAAAGTCTAGAACCAATGCCCAAAATGATTGACATCCATCCATATTTAGTGTTCCATATGTACATTTTCTAATGTTTTTAACTACTTATTCTGTATTTGTCTTTGCAAAACAAACTAGTAACGTATAATATGTAGTAATATATGATAAACTTTGTTGAAATAAGGGAAATAAGAATCACTCATTGACAGAGAAACATAAAGACATTCCATACCATTGTTATGAAAGTTCTGTACTGTTATAACCATGTTACTGAGATGGCAACTAATAAGAAAAGTCTTTCCGCAACTTTTATATGACTTTCCAAGTAAAGTAGTATATTTGTCCTTTCTTGGTTTATATATGTCCACCACTAAAAAGTGCTTTGTTAACCGCTTCATAGCTCTTAATTACCATGGACATAATTTAAATGGAAAGAACAACCTTGTACTCAGGACAACTTTAGAAAGTGTAAATCTCCCACGCCACAAAACCATCCTTACTCTATTTTACCTTTAACATGTTTACTCTTCAATAGTTTCATGTCCTCACAGTGAAAGCATGACATTTGAGCATCCCACCAGCTGCTGCATGTTCAGCATACCGAGAATTTTCCCCGGTGTTATGAATGACTGCTTTTAAAGGGCATCAATTTCTCGCCTGAATGGAAATCTGAATCTTGTATACAGTAAGTTTTCTTGTTGTTCCCGTCAATACTCATAATGCTGTATTTATGGAAGCAATATTGTTTTGCCAGTAATTGTTCTGATTGTTCCTAATTTTTACGTTATTGTGTATCTTTTACATCCTCTTCCACATTTACAGAAAATTTTAAAATAGAGGTGAAGGAACTTGGAAGAAATATGAACCATTACCAAGCAGTGTGGTAGGAGCTAACCAAATTAAACAAGATCGGCAGGAGCAGAGTTTTAGTTACATCTGAGCTTTACTGAGGTGCTGTGAAATGCTTACAGCTTTTCATTTTCGATTCCTGTTGCTGGTTAAACAGTTCCCAAGTCACAATTCCAGTTTATAGTTATCAATTGACTTTATGCACTGTTTCAACACCATTACTGTGAACTTTTCCTTCCTATCCATTACACTAAATAGGATGTCATGGGAGGTGGTAATTCTGCCTTCACCATCTTTCTGCCAGTTGAAAACTCCTTTCAATAGGCATAATTCTTGCCAGTTATCAATGATACATTTCATGCTGCTTGAACAGTGGAAAGTAGGTTTAGCTGACAAAAAAAAGTTCATCTCAGAAGATCACAATGAACTGAAAAAAATAATGCAAACATGACATTTGTAGCACACTATTACAGCAACCTGGAAAACCAAGTGCTTCAAGAGAGCTATTGGTACAGGTTCAAAATCTGTTGCTTCATCCTTTCAGGCTAAAGAGGCTGACAGCTCCTCTGAGTGGATGACTCCTCCCTGAAACTCACCCTCTTCTTGTGTCATAGTTTGATGACATTTATACTGACAGATGTCACAAAATGACATTCTAGGATAATTTGAGTTCAGGCTCAATCAGCTCTGGTTTGACTCAAAGGTTCTTGAGGTAAAAACACTCCAAATTTCTGTGCCATGCATCTATCCACAGTTGTTATTAATAGCCTGCAGAAAGAGACGTCTGTAGATATGACACATTTGCAAACTTTACAAAACCTGTCTGCTGCCTTGGTTACTTTCAGATATGCATATGAACTTCCTGATGTATGAAGTTTTTTAGGATCACAGGACAATTCAGGCTGGAAGAGACCTCAGGAGGTCGCTGGTATAGCCTCTGACATAAAGCAGAGTCATCTCTGAGATGAGATCAGGTTGCTCAGGGCTTCATTCAGACTAGTCTTAAAAATCTGCAAGGATGGAGACTGCACAAATTCTTAAATAAACCTTTCACTGATATTTTCATAAGAAGTCTAATTAGAAAAGAGGGGTTGTTACCTTATCTCTATACAGGGAAGATTAGTATAGAGAAAGTTTCTGACAAAACGAACTTGACATCTTTTCTGTATTCTATTGCTCAAAATGTCCATTTCTGTTACTTTTCCCTTTTGTTTGCCTTCCTCTTGTGCAAGCTTCTCTTCCATTACAAAGGAAATACTTCGAAGGGCTATGGCATGATACATGCATGAATTGGCAAACATCTGGCTGGCTTTCTTTGTTGTGAACTGTAGGGCACCTCCCATGTTGTATAATTATCACAGTCCCGCTGTCTCTTTTTAAATCATGGTTGAGAATTTTATTTTCCTTATGTTGTTTTGACAATATTTGGGTAAGTAACTGCGATGAGTAAGCAACATTCCCAAACATGCCCACTGTATATTCTGGAAATCTTTTTTTAGAAAAATAACATGTCCATGGTATTGCACATTGTTGCATTTGCAGTTTTGACAGCTTTGTGATACAGCAGTAGTAAAAAAGCATGTATTCAATCCTTAACTGTTCTGTGGGACACGTTTTCACTTTTTTCAAAACCAAACCAAACCATACCATAAATCCTCATCTGTTTTCTTCTGCATTTATTGAAAAATCCTGTCCCATCAGTTCAGAACATGCCTCAATTTTCTTCAGATTTCTCTTCCTTCTTTTATAATCCTGAATGGACTTCTGTCCTGCCTCATTGACTACAGCCTTCCCATCTCTGAACATGATTCCTGGTTACTGACTGCCTTCTCCTTGCTAGGCTCGGTGGTAAAAGCTGGTCTGCATACCTAAAGAGGAACACAGAGGGTGAGACCACAGTAGGGTGGGCTGCTGGGGACCATGAGAGTCCTGGCCCAACTGTGTGTGTCTATGTGAGAAGCGTGTGTTCTGGTAAATGAAATGGGACTGTGGCCTCAGGGACTCATCTTTACCCAGGTGCCAGCAGCTGAGAAGACATGAGTATCCAGGGGTGAGTTCCTGGTCAGAATGGGTAATTGAACCCACATGTTGGAGTGGTCCACATTGTACATGCATCTCTCTCTCTCTCCCTCTGTGTATGTACATATACATGCACATATGTACTTATATAGATAGATATGCATTTTTGGTAGTGATCTTCCATTCTACTCAGCCAGAGAGGAGAGCAGGATGAGGCCACTGGAGCTGCCTGTGTCTGTGTGAGTGCTGTGCATGTTATCTACATGGCCAGTTGCATATATTTGTATGTGTATTTGGTGCATACATGTACTCTGTGAGTGCCTACTGGGAGTCCATGCTCAGCCTTGCTGATGGCTGGACCCAGGCTATGAATCTGCATCAGCCTCACCTCCCTCAGACTGCTGGATCTGGCCTAATTTCTTCTAACATTCTCCCTTTTGCTCTGGTCTTTAAGCTTGAGAGCTGATGACACTGCATGGTTTCAAGAGCTGTCTCACTCCGTTGTGATGATGTGTTTAAAATTCTCATAAAATGTGGAGCTTGCTACATTGGTAGCTATGATAGGAGAATCTCTGGTATAGGAAAAGAAACAGCCTGATTTAGGAGTATTTATAACCTCTGTCTTCTGTACCACCCCTCCATCAGAAGCAATTACCTGACTGCTTTTCTCTTTCTATTCATTTATCCATCTATCTCTGATTCCTTAGCAAATAATTAAGACCTTATGCTATCATGTCAGATTTCAGCCCAAAGAGAATAATACCCCCGATAAACACTAGAAAAACAAAATTCACTGCTAAAATTCCTAAGTAACTTTCTACTTCTTGTTTTAGTGGGTCATGACTCTGCCCTAGTTAGATGTCAGGAAGGTAGAAAGAAGACTGGTCTGCAAGGGAAATATGCTGTGAAACCTGGAGACTTTCTCCAGCAATGGAAAAACCAAAACTGAAGAGGAAATAAAAGCTTACTCTAAAGCTTCTGGAAAGAAATACCATTATCTAACTAAACAGGCAGTTTTTTAGGTTGTCCATGTCTACTGGGGTTTGGTCTGCAAATTTTTCAACATGTATTTAGTTGCTACCTGAACACGAACATGAAGGTTCTTATCGACATTCTCCCTACTCAAATAAAGGTTCAGTGCTACACCTAGGTCATGGCATATAGGATGATGTAAGTTGGTAACATTACTCCAGCTTCATCTGCCAATGTAAACAAGGGCATATGATCTTCCAGCTGAAATTCTTTACCTTCTGAGACATCTGATAAGATATAAGCGTTAATATCATATACCGCAATCCTTGTAAGGAACTTTATTGTGCTCAAGTGCCACAAGCGAGCTAAGTTTCTTCTGTGAAAATGCATACATTTTTTATGGGAGCAAGGTAGCGTCAAAGAAGCAGAAATCAGCTGAGCAGTGTCATTTCAACTGCTACAATTATGGAGCTGATTTAGAATGGCTTCCTGATAACAGGCTGTCTAGTTGTGCTTTTTCAAAAGTAGATTAATTTGCATACTACAGGAACAGGATTATAAAGAAAAGCTGAAAGAAATCTTAATTTAGGTGGGGAAGTCTAAAGATAGGACTATTGACTTGTCAAAGTAAATAGGCTGTTTTAATTTACTTGTTCAATGGTTTGCTGGTAATATGGAAGAATTTAGTCTAGATTTTTTTTTTCAACTGACAAGAAAGAGACATACTCAGGAGGAGTCAGCTGAGCCATAAAGAATGTGACAGGCCATGGAATGAGAATGATGGATTGGATCTTGTATTCCCTTGTTGCCTTCTCCAGCCTAGAAATACTCTATTCTTTCAACCTCTTTTTTACAGTCTGCATTTTCTAACTAATTTCATTGTTATTGCTGTCTTCTGCATTTTCTTTGGCTTATTTGCAACTTTCCAAAGGTGTACTGCTGAAACTGGACACTAGTGGATGCTGCTTTAGTGCCTTGTACAGCAGGATGTTTGCTTTCTGTTTCTTATATGCCATACTCCTAGTAATGTGTCCCTTCTTTGCAACAGCAGCTCATTGTTGACTTGTATCCAGTTTTCAGTCCTTGCATACAAGTCCTTTTCTGCAGTGTAGCTATGCTTGTTTCCCATGCCATATGTGTGCACTTGAGTTTCCTGTAGTATTTTATAGGTGTTACTGAATTTTGCCATATTGATCTCAGCACATTTCACCAATTTATCAAGATTGTTTTGAATTTTAAACCTAGTCTCCAAAGTGCTTGCATCCCCTCCCAGCTCAGTTATCCACAAATGTTATAAGAAGCTTTTCCACCATTCATATTGTTCATGAAAATGTTGACTACAATGATACAGAGTGCAGCCTTACATCATCCCCACCTAATACAATATTCCAGTGTGATGCAACCTAGAGATAATTGACTTAAAAATGGCTCTTTTACCTGCTGTGCATCTGTGTTCTGGCACAATCGGAATGCCAAACACTGATCATTGTCATTAACTCAGTGACTGGGGTGATGTAATGTCAGATCATTTTCTCCTGCTTTTTCCTGAGAGGGACTGTGCAAAAAACATTCCCCAGTTCCATACACAGCTCAGCTTGTGCTTCTTCTCTGTTTAATAAGAGAAGGACAGCCAGAAAAGGCAAATAGATTAGTCATTGCAAAGGCTTTGTCTCAAGAAATGGTTCATGGATGCTTAATTTTACGTCCTTGCTTTTAGGAGCTTATAAATCGATTATTTGCTTCAGTATCATTCTGCATAACAAAGTTATATTTACTAATCTTTAGTTCCCTGGTTGTTTTTCCTTTTCTTAAAGGTAAGATCAATATTTACCCTTCTCCATCAGATTTCATCTATTCTCTGTGAAGTCTAGAAGATAATCACTAACAATTCAAAGATTGCTTTGCTCTACAATAAACTTTCTCAAGTCTTGTGACTTGAATATATATAACTTTCCTGAATACCTAAATATTTTTTGATGTTTTCTTATTTTAATCTGGTCTATGTTCACATCCCTTTGTTATTAACAGCAGTCTTGTGAAGCATCTGATCACTATTAACCTTTCTGTGAAAAAGGAAGTGAAAAACCTTGGGACATTTCTGCTTTTATTATGTCATCTGTTAATAGCTCGACTTCTCCATAAAGCCCAAACAGTTTACTCTGCTTTGCCATGCTCTTTAATGTTTTCATATACTGTATTGGTTTTTTTTTTTCTTTTTTTCTTATCAACTATTCTTTCACTGAATCACAGAATGGTGGGGGTTGAAAGGGACCTCTGGAGATCATCCAGTCCAACCCGCTCTGCTAAAGCAGATTCGCCTAGAGCAGGTTGCACAGGAATACATCCAGGCAGGTTTTGAAAGTCTCCAGAAGAGAATCCACAACCTCTTTGGGCAGCCTGTTCCAGGTCTCTGTCACCCTCATAGTAAAGAAGTTTCTTCTTACGTTTACGTGGAACTTTCTATGTGCCAGTTTGTGTTGATTGCCCCTTGTTCTGTCTCTGGGTACCACTAAAAAGAGTCTGGCCCCATTCTCTTGACCCGCACTCTTTAGATATTTGTGGACATAAATAAAATCCCCTGTCAGTCTTCTCTTCTCCAGACTAAACAGCCCCTGGACTCTCAGCCTTTCCTCATATGACGGATGTTCCAGTCCCCTAGTTACCTTTGTAGCCCTCTGTTGCGCTCTCTCTGGTTGGTCCTTGTCTCTCTTGAACTAGAGAGCCCAGGACTGAACACAATACTCCACATATGATCTCACAAGGGCAGAGTATAAGGGGAGGACAACCTCCCTCCACCTGCTGATCGCACCCTTCTTAATGCATCTCAGGATACCATTGAACTTCTTGGCCACAAGAGTTCACCTCTGATGCATGGTTAACTTGTTATCCACCAGGACTCCTAGGTCCTTCTCTGCAGAGCTGCCTTTCCAGCAGGTCAACCCCTAATCTGTACCTGGTGAATGGGATTATTCATCCCAAGGTACAGGAGTCTACACTTGCCCTTCTTGAACTTATTATGTTCCCTTCAACCCAACTCTCCAGCTTGTCTACCTGACTTGTCACACCATCATAGAAGATTATCAGATTAGTTAGGTATGATTTTCCTTTGGTGAATCCATGCTGACTACTCCCGATAATGTTCTTTTCCCCCACATTTTTAGAGATGACCTCCAGAATGAGCTGATCCATCACCTTTCCAGGTATGGAGGTGAGGCTGACTGGCCTGTAATTTCCTGGGTCCTCCTTCTTGCCCTTTTTGAAGATTAGAGTGACACTGGCTTTCCTCCAGTCCTCAGGCACCTCTGTCATTCTCCGTGGTTGTTCAAAACTGATAGTGAGTGGCATAGCAACAGTATCAACAAGCTCCCTCAGCACTCATGGGTGGATCCCATCACAGTCCATGGATTTGTGGATGTCTGGTTTGCCTAACTGATATCTAAACCTATCCTCATCAATCCAGGGATAGTCTTCCTTCCTCCAGACTTTCTCTCTTACCTCGAGGGACTAGGATTCCTGAGGGTTGGTTTTAGCAGCAAAGACTGAAGCAAAGGCGACATTCAGTAACTCTGCCTTCTCTGTATCCTCTGTCACCAGGACACCCACCTCATTTTCCCTAGTCTTCCTTTTGCGACTGATGTACTTGAAGAAGATCTTTTTGTCTTTTACATTATTTTCCAGATTTAATTCCATGAGGGCTTTAGCCTTCCTCATTGCATTCCTACATACTCTGGCAAAATACTCTGGCTATCCTCTTTTCCCACAAACTATAAAATCCCTTTTTTTCATTTGAGCTTTTCTCAGAAGCTTCTTGTTCTTCCATGCAGGTCCGTTGCCTCCTTTACTTGATTTTTTACTCATAGGAATGTACCAATCTTGAATTGGTGGGATTTGGTACTTGAACATCAAGCGGTGCTTACTTAACCAGATCTTTTTGCCCCACTTAAATTCTAGAACTCTAACTCATGGGATTCCTCCAAATAAGTATTTGAAGAAATCAAAGATAGGTGTCTTGAAGTCCAGGTTTGTAATCCTACTTATTGCCCTGCTTTTTTCCTCACATGATCCTGAACTCTACTATCTCATGGTCACTACAGCCCTACATAACTACATCAATGCACTGCAGAAACCTTCTGGACTTTGTGTGCTTTGCTGTGTAGTCTTTCCAGCAAGTACCAGGGTGATTGAAGTCTCCCATGAGTACCAGGAAATGTGGTCTTGAGGCTACTTCTAGCTATCTGTAGAAGACCTCATTGACTTCTTCTTTCTGATCAGGTGGCCTGTAGTAAACACCCACAACAGTGTCACTCATATTAGCCTGTATATTAATTCCTACCCATAAGCTTTCAGTATGTTCTCTATCCCCTCTCTATGCAGAGCTTGATATATTCCAGTTGCTCTTGAACATAAAGAGCAAGTACATCATCTCGCCTTGCTGATCTGTCTTTCCTAAAATGTACGTAGCTGTTCATGACAGCATTCCAATCATGCAAGCTATTCCACCATAGCTCTGTAATTGCAATGAGATCATTGCCCTA
This sequence comes from Baryphthengus martii, assembly GCA_013396935.1. Lineage (NCBI taxonomy): Eukaryota > Metazoa > Chordata > Aves > Coraciiformes > Momotidae > Baryphthengus > Baryphthengus martii. The sequence goes on from VWZK01004979.1 coordinate 149,606, forward strand.
TGACCACACCCAGACCTCTAGTTTGTCCTTTTTGTTCCCCGTGCTGCATGTGTTGGTGTACAGGCACTTCAGAGACTTAATTGAGCAAAAAGATTTCCCTGAAAGAGTGCGAGAGGAACCATCATAGTCATACCCAGCCTTGAGGTGGTTTGCCCTCTGGCTCTCATCTTGGAAAGCAGTTTAAGAGTGTTTGTTTCTGCTCTGTTTGGCAGTGCTTATTCCCCAGTTGGATGAGCATTGCTGACTTGGACCCCACCCCTCAACTCCTTCAGTTTAAAGCACACCTCACCAAGTTGGCCAGTCTGCTACCAAAGATTCCCATGCCTCTTTGAGGCATGTGTATTCCGTCCCTCCCTAACAGGTTATAGTCATTAAATAATGTCCTATTTTCATAAACCCCCAAACCCTTGCAATGGCACCAGCCATGTAGCCAGGACTGGATATTAATATTTGTCTATTTCTGGCTGTCCTCTTTCCTCTAACTGGTAAAATGGGAGGAAAAGATAACTTGAGCACCAATGTTTTCCACCTGCACCCTCAGGCGCTCCTTTGCTAGCTTGTTATCTGTTGATACATTTTCCACATTTATGCTTTTCAACCTCTAAGAAATTTTTCCTGTTTGTGCTTTTTGGACAATCATTTTTTGATTCCAAAATACTCAGAGAGTTCCCTGTGAACGGAAGTTAGTCTTAATGCATCTCCTTTTTGGAGTAGTTTAACTTCAGTACTGTTTGGTTTTGCACTGGTTTCAGTCCCCAAAATAATTTTCCCTGTTATCCCTTGCCCAGGACTTTATTTATGAAATACTGAGTTTATTTAAGTCACCTTTTGTTTTAGGCTCATTGTCAACAATTTCCTGCTCTTATTCTTGCTTACTGAGAAATCATGAATTCTAAAGAAATGATAGCTAGTGTTCCGGGAACTATGGTTTTGAAAAAGCTGGAGTGTTGGTTTGGATTTTTTTTCAGTGTTCCTGATGGGACATCATGCTACTGAACAGGATTAATCTGCCATGGTATTTTGTAATACCAAACATAAGAGAGTAAGAGGATATTCTACAATGTGATAGTCAGCTGAAAAATGCTAACTCTACATTATGAAGAATGGTCTGGAAAAGGACTAATAATAAAAATGACATTCTATTTACATGGTAGTTTTTTTGACTTATGTATTAGGAAGAATGTTATTTCACCTCAACAAAATACAACCATTCCAGAATGGACAGAATGCAACGATACTATGTATTTTAAGACCGAAAGCAGTAGAGCCATTATCAGGACGGATGAAATCCCTTTTGTGGAAAATCGTTATTTCCAATTCACAGATTATTATCTTTTAAACTGACCAGTTCAGCTCCTCCTTCTGAAAATAGATATTTATTGATAATTCATATTAGAAAATGAGTTTTGCATTCAGGTGTGCCATAATTATTATAAATAGAAGGCACTGTAATTTCCTGTGAATTTTGAGTAAGAATTCATAACTAAGTCTGTAAATAAAAGATACTATTGCTGGCAGGGTACTTATGAATTCCTGGAGAACCTTCAGTGCTTCGCTCTGGTTAAGAGAGGGCCTTGCAGCTTGTGGCAGTCTACGTGCCTTAGGATCTAATCAGGCTTTTTATCTCACTGTGTTCAAAATTCAGTTACGAGCAAAAGGCATTAGCATCATATATATGGAGCCAAGAATTTATTACTACCCCAGTTAAATTTTTAACTGTCTAATAGTCCAAACTAGCACAGAGGATCTTCATCAATAGCATTCTTAACATTTTTAGACTAAGCATTCCTAGTATCTTCCCTTTATTCATTGGTGGTGTGCTCACACTTTCGATGTCCCTCTGGGTCCACAATTGACCCTTCGGTACTTCTGAAGAAGAATGGAAAAGGGAGGTCGATAATAAGTCATCAGACTCCTGAAGTCTTTGTCAGATGGAGTGTGATGTCCATGATACGGATTTCTTCCTCAGTCTTACAGCTACTTGGCTTTATTTTTATGTTTTCTTTATGCAGACTTCTTATATGTTGCTTATTTTAGTTGTTTCCAGATTATACAGTTTTTCTGTTTGCTTTTCTCTTTACATTACTTGTGAGGCTGCACTTGCATAGTGACCACTTGTTGACCATTGTCATTGGTATTTACTGTCTAGGACTGCAGATCATCCTTCTGATTTTTGCTCAAGAGTCCTAGATTGTTCAATCCGCATATCATAACTACTTGTTACTATGAACTAAAACTACACTAAAGCAAATTTTAGTTACCTCACTCCTAGACAGTTGATACCATGGCTGAGAGATGCCAAGACAAGCCCTAGCAAGTCCTCTGACCCAGCACTGTAAGGGCAACACAAAGCCTGTGGCCTTTTGTCAATAACGGCAAAATTGTACTTACTATGATACTCTCTGCCTCAGCAAAGGGAATGTAATATGACAATACTCCTAGCCTGATCCAGTTTACTGTTAAATGAACCTCTGTCACCATTTCTGTTCTTTTATGTCTTATATTTGATTCACCATTTATGTGTTGTTTAATAGCATTTCTATTCCTCAGTATCCTCACTTTAAAATCCAAATAATGCTATTTCCTGGACCACCATGTATAAAGCAATTTAATAGCCCTTGAGGATGTGTGTCTTATTAACTACTAATATTACCAAATTGCTAGTACAGGTAAGGTCCTAAAATAAGTGTGTTACCTCTGTTTTAGACAACTTAATTATTTGGTACAATATTTAGAGGCATTCATATAACCTTTCCCTTTCCAGCAGTTATTTGTGTTCAAGGTAGCAAGAGAACTAATGGAGCTCTGAGAGACACAGCATACCTTGCAGCTGACTGATTTTATTTAGGAGTTCTGAAACAGGTAATAATAGCAGAGCAAGTCTGTTGAATCACTTTGTCATACTGTATTAATTTATCTTGGGTAATGGAACTGCAAATTGTGGTATGTGCTATAATTTTTTTGGCAGCTATAAAATGCACTTTATCTAAATATTCAGCAAAGAAAAGATGAGAAACCTTAAATCTTCATCTACTGTAGAATTAGTTATTACTTCTCATCTTGCCTTTGGCCATGAAAATCAGCCAAGAGTCAGATGGGCACTATTATATTGCTACAGCATATATTTCTGCTGAAATGTTTCTTATACCTTTTATTAGTGGCATGTGAACAGTTATGCAGATGTACTACTGGCAAACACAGGGTTAATGAGCTGTGGTGAGATCAAGCAGTTCCACCCCAATACAGCAGTAAGAAAATCAGATTTAAGGGAAGGAAAAGGAAGGAAAAGGAAAAGAGAATCCAAGATCAGTGGACCGGGGGAGTGTTCAAGCTCATGGAGAATTCTCTGTGCCTAGGAGGATTCTGTAAAACTGTCTGTGGTGACTGTTTTCTTATACAATTTGGAGAGAGAGGAGGGGCCCTGTGACCACATCAGTGTTTCAGGTAGAGAGATCCTTCAGGGAATATCTAAGGGACAAGTGTTTCACTTTGTGTTTCGTTCTGCATCTGTTTTCTCTTCTGACCACCAATAAACCCAGAAAGGAATTCCATGTCAATAGCTGGAGGGTTAAGTTTCCTTCTATAAGTGCAGAGGAGCTTCCAGATACGACAGGCTCAATTCTAGGTGAAGATAAAGCCGTTTTATTCCTGTAAGGAGAAGCAACTCGTTATTTTTATTCCTTTAAGGAGAGGAAACCCATTAAAGCCGTTAAGCAATTTACATAGAATGCAATTGGACTGGGAGAAAAAAAATGACTGATTTTATTCATTAAGAAAACCACAAGAAATGCTGTCATATTCTTTGTAGAAACAAATGTCTCCCTGGCCTCTAATGGTTCCAAATTAGAGACTGACTTATAAGACATACTGTTGTACATACTTATTTGTTATATTATTTAGTATATGCATGTTTATCAGTTATACTAGTTTGCTGTTATATCTCACTATACAGTTTCTAACTGATTGTACAGAGTAATTCTGTTCAATGTGACACACAAGTATAGCAACCTTTCTGATAATGAGCATCAACATTTTTAATGAAAGAAGCAACCAGAAAAGGTCTCAAGAGGACATTTTATAAAAAATGCTTAAAAGGAGACATGAAAAAGCACTACATCTGTAGCTATAAATGCTGGTGGAAACACTGTGTGCTCTCCTTCCACCTCTTCCCAGCCTCCCCCGATTATGAAGGCAGTTCATTAAAAGAGAAGGGCTTAGCCTCTAGTTTCACACTGGTAGTTTGTTAAAAGGAAGGGCTCAGCCAGTGTTCTTACACTGGTGTTTAATGAGCTGATATATCTATAATCAGAGGAGAGAAAGGTACCAAATGTACCTGTAACGTTACATGAGTGAGTTATTAGCCATTTTTAACAACTGTGTTTGGTAGTAGAATCAATGAAATGACACACACTTAGCAATAGGGCACTTACATGAAAAGCAATCCTGAAATATAATTGGTAGTAAAAGATCTATTAATGTCTTATAATATGTTAACAGGGTCTTATCACTGAGTTGGTGAATGATGTGAGTAGAAGGTAAGAAGAAGTCAGAGGTTAGAATGATATTAGAAGCTCTATGTATGGATATGGACCCCCTGTCCCCCAAAAGTCTGACTGCTTGCAACAGACCCACACACATGATGACTCAGGGTGAAATGGAAATACTGTGTCACATCATGGGCAATTGTCAAGGATATTTTCTATTTTATTTTCTACTTTCTGCAGCAGTTTAGCTGGAAAATTTAGTACATGCTGCAGTTTTTGGCAGCAGCAAAATACATTTCTAAAATATTCACTGAAGAAAGGATGAGAAACAATGAATCCTCATTTATTAAGGAGTTTGTTATCAGTTCTCATCTTGCCTTTGGCCATGAAAATCATCCAAGAATAAGATGCCCACTCTTCTGTTTGTTATTTCATATATTTCTAGCATAATTCTTACAGAAATATATTGTATCCTGTGATGGGTTATACAAAACTCATATCAATCAGCACAGAGTTAATAAGAAGCACTAACTCACTGTAACAGTGAGTGGCATCAAACTGAGAGGGAGACTCTAAAACAGGAAACATTACACAGCTGGAAGGAAACTGGATAATAGTTCCTAAATCTTAGGAAGTGCACCTGGCTAACAGAAGTCTCTCTTGGAGACTGATTTCTAATGTTTCTTCACTGACTGGGTGATGGATCAATTCTTTGGGAATATCAGTGCAAATGGAGACTGCTTGGTTTGCTTTTGGTTCTAACAATTTATTGTGTGATTTTAAAATTTCTGCTAGCAACTTTCCAAGGAAGTTGATAGAAGCAGACAAGTTGTTATGGGAAAAGCTAAACTGATGTAACTCTTGTAGGTCCTCTTGCATATGGGACTGTGATATCTCAGTAAACTCTGTGGTATCTGTATGCAGAAGGGTGATTAAAAAGCAGACACTATGCAAACCTCAATGTTACTTTCACCTTCATTCATAAGGCCCTGAAGCCTGACACAGAGGGCCACAGGTGGTACATTCACTCCTTAGAAGGAACCAGTTAGACCCCAGCCTACCAGCCTCTGCAACTAGGATCACTGACAACCCTTGATTAAAAACAGAGTGTGAAGGTTTACTGATGCCTGTTGAACTCACTATACAGATTTTAACTGAGGAAAGAATATACTTTACTTTCACAATTTCTCTTGACCTTCGTAACTTCTGTCTGAACAACATTTAGGACAGAACTAAATGAAGCTTCATACATGTCAGACTGAATTTTCCCTCTTGCCACCAAGGGAATCCTTCTGGTTTAACAGGTCAAAAATTAATGCCCTAGATTGGAAACACTTGTCCTGGAATTGCAGCCATGAACAAAAATCGAGTTCCTTGCCAGAATTGTTAGCTCGTGAAGATGGCTAATGAAAGCAAGTACAATAACATTAGTGGCTTTCCCAAACTACAATTTAGAGAGCATTCTTCTGGGACACTCTTGGTTCTTGTCAAGCGGGGACAGAAGGCTTAATAGGGGTGAACATATTGTGAAAATAATTCACTTGACTTTCACTAAGCCACTAAAGCAGTCAGCCATGAATGAATGTTTTTTGAAATGCTATCATATTTATAGTAACATGCCATACATTTAAGTAGCAGAGGAGTCATAAAACAAGCTCAGACATAAGAGTTTTGAAGTAGAAACTAAATTAGCTTTAACTAAATTATTTTCTTCTATGATTTTTACATGAGTCCCCATTACTACTTCTTTTGTCCAAGAACTTTATCTCAATCTCAGGACTGTATTCACTTACCTAAAGAAAGACAATAGAGGAATGATACAACATTGCCTCACAAACAGTTGTGTTGAATATATTTCCTAGTCCTACGAACACAAGAAAATTCTGAATATTTAAGACTTAAAAGCCCTTCATTCATATAACCCAGTTGGTGAAGTCTTGCATGTTTGGGAGCTTGAGCACCAGGTGGTTATCACTTTTAGGAAAAATAAAAAAAGGAATTGTCTCTGGTTGCAGGCAAATTAATTCAAAGGCTCATGCTATTACGGTCTACCATGTAATAGATTTAATTAATTCTACTTTCTCCCATAGCACTCTACTTTGTGATAGGCAGGTTTTTTTCTTTCCACACTAAATTTAGTCATGGTCACTTTATACTCATTTGTTATCCCTCTGTTCAGCTAAAGTATATTATTATAGCCTCTGTTAGGCTAGGCTAAACAAAACTCCTTTTCCCTCATCATCCTAGTGACCATGCACTGCAACAGTTCTAGTTTGAATGTATTTTTCTTAAGCACGGCTGACTACAATTATAGTGAGACTCCAGATTTCTCATTTTAATTTAGTTTCCCTAATCAAAATTTAACTGGCTCAATAGATCTAATCTTCTATTGGGTAATAATTTGGAGTCCTCTTAAATATAGATACCCAACGTGAGAAACATAGCTTAAAGATCTTGTCTTCAGAAAACTCCAGGATTTTGCTTTCTGATCTCTCTAAATGACGTCAGTCCAACTACTCAAGGGTCCTCAGTTCCTGTTACTCTAAATTGCTGTATCTATTTAAGTAGTTATATAATTGATACATGCCTGCCTCAAGTGTTTATTTTTTTATATATTGTTTTCTGGATAATGGAATTCTTATTTTTTTTGTAATATCATATATCTTGGATCTTGGAAAAGGCAAATTAAAAACATAAATAGAAGAGCCCCATGTTTTGGAATGGTGTTAATTAGTTGATTTACTGGCTTAAAAAACAATGCGTTCTAGCACAACACACCGAAACTGAGAAATAAAAGCATTTGACTTTTTTTTGACCTGAAACAGGATGGTGTCTCTTGGTCAGTTTGTCTTTATTTTTATTGCACCATGGGGAGATAGCTAAATGATAAGCTAAGATTTGACTCTTGTTCTGCAGAGATTCATGTATTTAAAACCTTAGCTGGGATGGACAAAGAAGAAAAAGGGAGATGGGCCAGTGTGTTAATAGAGAAGACAGGATTTGGGCACAGGAAGTTGCGTTTTCTATGACCATTGATCCAGTACTTGTGACCACTTGATAGTAGTGGCAGATGTTGCTGAGTGCCACTCCTGCTCACTTAGTCCTCCTGTTCCTTTGCACGTCTGGGTATGATACCTCTTTTCTGAATTTGTACATCCCCTAGATGATGCTTGGATCCTGTCCTTAAAGGGTAAGACAAGGAGTGATTGTACTTGCACTAGGACAGTCAACTTGGCATGTTCCTCTCTGGACCAGGGTGAGAGAACATGCAGGCTCATCTTGTACTGGAATTTTAGTGAAATGAGGCCCATATGATAAGAAGCAAATCCAGACTACTTTATTTGTGGGGGAAAAAATGTAAATAGGGAAGAAAAATATTTCCTCTTCTTTGTATGCAATTAGTATAATACTATCTCCTTTCTGAGCAGATGAAACCCCAGAACATAAAAGTGTTATGGTAATGATCGTCTGAACCATTCAAACCAAGGGATCACTTGCTGTCCTCTATGATTTCAAATAAAATATTTCTTGAGAAGGTGCTTCTGACAAGTGAGCGCAAAAAAAACAAATGACAAATTCATGGAAGAGAAGAGAGATATATTGTACACTGGCAAACATGCTGACCATTGTACCATCTCCAGAAGCAAGGAAACCATCCCAGGAGGTATTTTATTTTGTCATGAACTCCAAAGATGTTGGATTTTTGATACAACAGGATTTTGTTTATCCTTTTAAAATAATGTTCTTTAATGTTCTTCCTCAGGCATAGAAGGAGCACTATATATTCTGTGAAGAATTTACAAATCAATGAAAGGAGGAAAAGCAGATACCTTTGCTACATCATGCCAAAATCATCAAAAACGATACTGTAGGAAAGAATGAGACACAGCAATAGGATGTGCTTGGAGATAGCAAGAAGCTCCTCACTGAAAGGGAATTAGCAAGATGTGTTATTAAGGATGAGATAATGAAGAGTAATCATTGTTTTGGTCAAGTTGACTGGATTAAACAGAGCTGAGTAAGGCATTTTGCTTCACTGAACTCTCCTACTTCACACCTATGGAGGTATACCTTACAAACAAAGGAAAAGTGAAAAAAAAAGTCCTTTTCCTTTCTTTCTTTTACATAGCCTCAGAATTTTCACACTGGCAGCCAAAGGTGTTCCCTCTTCTGCTCATGTTGAGTTTTGCTGGAATATTATTAATTCATAAAACTGAAATTCATTGGATATTTTCCACTGAGACATGTCTGTTGCAGTCTGTGGTCTGTGTTAAGTTGCGTGCTTAGTAAATGCCTGATGATGAGCAAAGCATGTGGGAGATAAATGCATCACTTGAGCTGACACTGACCAAGTCAATCTGAGTCAGTCACTGTCAGTGTCTTTTCTGAAAAATACACTTCTATCAGCCTCAGCTCCTTAGTACCAGGGCCCATGTCTGTGGAAGGGAATATGAACAAGTCTGCTCTTTTCCACTCTGCGCCAAATGACTGAATACTTTTTATTTCATCATTCAGCAACACTCAGGTGTTATCACTTCCCAGAGCAGAGGCCTGATTGCAGTGACAGGGCATGAAAGAAGTTTTCTTTCTACTTCAGAGGTCTGAAAAGAGCCTCATCCCTTGCAGAATTGGGACTCATGTTTTTGAAAACTGATAATCGCTGAATAACAGGTCAAGAAACAAAAACCCCCTTATTATATTGCTTGATAAACTGTGAATGCATTTACTTTCTTTTGTGTTTCATTACTGTCACCAGCTTTTGTACCCAAATGGGTAAATCTTTTTATTATCACAGTTTGGGTAAAGTAATTTCTGCTGGTTTCTTATCTGGGATTCGTTTTGCAGAAGTAATCCTTTTTTTTCCTAGAGAAATATTCTTTTTTTTTTTTTCCCCTGCTTTTGGAAGACTGATTTAGGAATAGTCTTACTCTGTGATTCCTTACATTGGTTGTAGGAACAGTAAGGCAAAATTAGCCAAATAGATTGGATAGCCCACACTCCCTCTTCTCAAGTTTGAAAGAAATTCTGTTTCACTCCCCTTTTCCCCTCATTTTTTTTTAAAAAACAGAAGAAGATAAGTGGGGAAGAAAAATTTAGATTATGCAGGTGTCAGTTAAAAGTCACATGCTACTGCTTCCTACAAGAGGATGGTGTAACGACTCCTGTGGGTATGGAGACTTAAGAAAAGAAACCTTGCTTTGTTCTGAAATGCTGGAGGAATTATGGCTATAACTTGCTCTCCCCATTTTTTTTCACTGAAGATGTAACCTTAATGATACAGAGCTAGGGACCAACTTGGCTTCAGACAAACTTAAATGCCTATTCGAAGTGTGACTTGGAGTCTGACTTGACATGTCTACCCTGAGCTGGTCAAAACTGGAAGCAGGCTCACCAAAGGAGATAATAGATGGGGATGATATGGAAGTAAAAGAACTTTTGCAGCCTCTGGTGGAATAAAGCCACGTACCTAGTCAAAAAGCTAAAAGGGTGTCAAATCAGCAAAGGCCTTTCCAAGATGCCATACAACAGTCTTTCCAGAAAAATCATCAAACTCAAAATGGATGGGGGAAAACATCTATGTTCAATGGATTCATGTTTGGTAAAAAAATTGTATGTTTAACACAGTAAAGACTAACTTGATCTCACATTACTATTTGTTTTTTGTTTTGTTTTGTTTTGTTGTTTTTTAATTACTAGTCGTGTTTTATAGTAAGCCAGCATCAAAGATGGAAACATATCAGGGGCTGGGAACTTCTTTTTCCAAAGTGGTGCTGTGAAAGATGTGACCTTTTATCAAGAGTTGGGGTCCAACCTGGAAGACCTAGAGCTGGGGCAGTGGAATAGTCACCACTGTGGGAAAGGGGCTCATACAGGGAAAGTGGGATGAGTCGGGACAGAAGACCACCTGCTGTGGCCGCTTCTTAGCTACATGCCCACCACATGCTCCCTGGGAAGAGTAACATATGCAGCGTTACATCTTCAGCATTACAGCCATGTAGGAGATCTTTCTGCACAGGGTCTAAGATTATGCAAGATTGTAAGTATATATCCTTAAAGTCTGTTTGCTGTAACACTTTATTAAAAAAATTAAGTTGCCTGCTCATGTTCCGCTTCCCTTGTGAAACTCCAAGTACTGCATCTCTTTCGAGAAGTAGCAGGTGAAGCTGAACTCCCTCTCCTGCCTGTCTGTAGCAGTCTGTTTCCAATGACTGACATATTAATAAACTATCAAAGCAGTTTTCCAAAGGACAATAATGGAATGTTTGTTTGGTATATGCCTGTCATTTGTTTGAATATATTCCTCTGTTCATGTCAACATTTTATTTTATCACTTAATTACAAAATCAAGTAATAGTTTTTTGCTACTTTAGGCCACATCAGACACATTTATGCTATTTGCTGCATTTAAGTGCAAAATAATATTCTTGTTTGAATGAAGCTTAAGCTTAGTCAGTTTATGTAAGTGAACAGTCCATATTACACATTGCTGTCTTCAAAAATGTAATGCAAAGATATCATAGTGGCACTCTCCTGTATTGTTCTAGTAGCACAAATAGAGTAACTTGCCTAACTCACAAGAAAGAATAGAATTCTGTACATATTAATACTAACAAAATAAACTATAGTTCTATTTGAAATAGAAAACTAAAGAAAGCAATTTTCTCCTATGATACATTACTAGCCTAGTTTTAGATTTTTTTTGTTCTCACTCTTTTGAATTTGCTAAAAAGAAAAAAAATATTACTACTTTATAGATGTGCACCTGTGTAAATATTGATATATGGGAAGTAGACTACAAATAAGACACCCTTCCAGAAGGAAACAAAACTGTAAGGAATTATAATCTTCACATAAAGTATGATGAATTTAATTAGAAAGTACTTTTATGCTTGATTGTAATGACTTCTAGTCATTTTGTCTTTAGAATAATTTACAATTTTCACTATACTTTTTATGTTAAGGCAGCACTATAAAAGAATATTCTGTGCTAACTGGTCAAATAATTTATGCTTGCACATCTTGTATTTTTAAAAACATATAATGTTTTGTACTGCTTCCAAAATAGTATGACTATGTTTATATTGATGACAGATGATGAGACTGGTGAAGTGCTATCCAGATTGCATTAAGGCAGAATTTCCTTGGACATTTTTCTCTGCTGGTCTTTGTTTTCTCCTGCTTCTGCTTAAGAAAGAGCAGGGATATTTCCCTACTCCATTTCCAGCATGGTTCTCTCCTCTGTTTTTTTGGTGTTTTTTTTTTTTGTCATCTAGATCTCTGAACTCCATTGTGGGAAATCGTACTTGTCAGACTGAACAGGCTGCAGCTTATGCTGCTCGTTTCTCAGTCAATAGAGCTCTGTGTCTCTTAGCAGGGCTTTTCTTGGATTGGTAGCTCTGATAGGAAAGGTTTCCTAACTGCAGCACAGCACCATAGATTCTCTACTGCTCTACAAGATTCAGATGCTGAGTAAAACGCTACCAAACATGGAATATCAATGAGCAATTGAAGAACCTAAGTGGCAAATGCTTTCATTGCAGAAAGTGTGAGACTTGATACTTCCCTAACACACTCAAGAAACCAAGGCAGAAAATATTTGTGATATTTGTGATATTTGTGATATTCAACACATTGGGCACCCTGGTTATACTCTTTCCTGCACCTCCCATTCTCTTGAACCGTTGTGTCTTGCATGAACTAGAAGATAAGAGAGAATCTCGCTATATCTTTGTAAAATCCTTGACCTAATATCATCCTTCTCTAGGAAGGATAATAGCAGTGACAATAATTGGTAGCATTGATAATAATGTAGACAGAAGCACATGAATGTCAGATTCTGACTGCCCTGAATTTATCTCATAATGCCTTTGTTTCCTAATTCTTTCATGGGTGAGCAAAACCACCATTAGTTACTGATCTTTTTCTCAGTCTAGTTGTTTGCTATGGTGATTTAAAAATAGTTATCTTGGTATTTTACCATTGAAAATATGGAAAAGTAACTAAATCTTAGTGCTGCAGCAGAGTCTCTTCTCTGCCAGTCTCCTGAAATTTTAAATAGGTTAAAAGCCCATGTGACTGAAATTCCTCAATATCTCATTAATCAATAACAGATAACTGTTCTCAAGTCACAAAAGGATTAAGCAAGAGTTTTACCCACAAGTAGACAAATAAGAACATGCAGTGATTTACAGAAGTAATGTCATTGGAAATATAGTTATGTTGCCCAATTTAGGCAGTCAGATATGGATCCCCAAAACTGTGGCATTTCAAATGCAAAAATGATACATAGATGGTTTTCTTTTTCTTTTCCTTTTTTTTTTTTTTAATGAACTGGGTCACATAATAAATAGTTTCTGTGAACATGTTATCAAAAATATTTCTATTTTTATAAAATAAACATTTAAATTCAGTCTTTGGACCCAATATTTAGGTATCTTATAAGAATTTAGCTATTATTTCTATGTTTTCCAATTATAATTGCAAAAAAAAGCAATGGTTTAGAGAAGGTGAGTAGGGGTTGTTAATTTCATCACAGCTGAGTCTGGTGAAGATAGACTCTCACCTAATTAGTAATAAAATTTTTGCATTTTTTTTGTCACAAGAAGCTTTGGAGGCCAGGAGTAAGGATAGATTCAAAGACAGATTAGGTAAGTTCAGGGAAGCCAGTTCCCTTGGTAGATATTAAATGTGATGGTCAGATGCAAAGTCCAGCTCATGAAATCACTAAGTATTCATTGCTGGAAGCTGTGGGGCTGTGCTTTGATCACATTATTCCTACTCTTCCTATTACAATCTTTCCCAAAGCATCTATTAGCAAACTACTATTGGAAGCAGGACTGACCTAGTTTGGTAGTTTGTATGCCTTTGTATTACTGAGGCCTGAGCAAGTCGAGAGTTCTGAATTAATCTTGACTTGCACTGAGTATTGCTACAAAAGCTTCAAATATAATCCTACAGTGATGAGAACAGATGCATTCTCCAGGTTTTTTTCCAGGGATAATGTTTACCTGGTTTGTGACAGCTGTGTTTAAACTTGTTCATTCACTATGTGCTGTATCTATTTGTTGAAATATTCCTTTAAAAGGCTGTCATTTAGGAGAAGAGAGGAAAGCTGTCTTTTTCCTTTGTCAGTTAGAGTACTCTCAGGGCAGAAGATGAAAGCCGTTTTTTTGAGCAGGTGGTTATAGAAGTGAGCAGAGGGAGCTGGCAGAGAGAAAGGCACACTCTGCAGGATACTCCGGTGGGAGCCTGACTGGAAGACTACTGAGAAGCGAGATATACCAAAGCACAGCCAAAGCTATGATGGAGAGAAGTTTTTTTCTCCATGGACAGGAGGAGGATCATAGAATGTTTTTGGGTTGGAAGGGACTTTTAAAGGTCATCTAGTCCTATGGCCCTGCAATGAGCAAGGCCATCTTCAACTATATCAGGTTGCCCAGAGCCCCATCCAATCTGACCTTGAATGTTTCCAGGGATGGGGCAATGTGTTGTAGGATGGGGAATATATGGTGGAATGTAAAATTGAAGAAGGTATTGTAGAAAGCCATTGCAAGTTTTTGGACTGAGAACAAAGCTCATCTAGGAAGTATACAGGACTAGGGGTATTTAGTTATTTCTTTCTCACTCGGCAGATCAGATATTTTCTATTTGAAATGTTATATTTACCATATTTGAATCCAAATAAAATGTACCATATTTGATGGGGAACCTAGGTGTGCTTACTTTAGGAATACCACGTAGGAAACTCCCGTCAAGGTTTTGGCTCAATTGAAGCCCTGTCACATGCCTCAAAGTAGATGGGATACAATAGAAAAAGATTTGCTGAAAGAAGCAAACCTAGACCACTGTTCATATGATATTTATTAAATCTACTGTTGTCTGAGATAATTTTCCTTTCAGCTGGTTTGACTTTTATCCATAGCTCTATCCTTTTATGATAACTGACTGTTCAAACTGCATTACAGTAAGACTATGAATGACAGGCTTTTGGTGTTGGCATAATATTGTTTAGTTCAGCTTTGTAGGTAAATTCCAACATAGCATGACTTTTTGGAATCAAATTGTTTTCCTCATTGTAGTCCTACTTTGTGGCAAGGATGGGACTAGAAATACATCTCTTTTGTACTTAGCAGCAACTAAAAGTATTACAAATATCTCTAGAAGGTTGGTTCTGGAAAAAGAAGAGAAAGCTAATATGTTTGTGCATGGATTGAATACTGCCTGCGATTACAGCAAATCATTCTCATATTAGGGAGTCAGTTTAGTTTTGAAGACCTTTTCTTTGATTAGTCTGCGTGTATATGAAATGTAGTCACAGTTAGTCAAGTGAGACACAGCAGGGAGGAGAGAGTCGTGAAAGAGAAAACCAGCTACAAACAGAACAAGCCAGCATCATTGGAGGAATGATCCTTAGAAAAAAAACCCAGCAGATTTCTGGACAGAATGTCCCACATACAATTCTAAAATCATGGACACCAAAACTGCATCAGTTTGCAGAACTGACCATTGAAAATAAAGATGGAAGGTAAAAAAAACATCGGGTTATCATTGCCAGGGTTAATGCTGCTGTTGTGGGAAAAGCTGGTAACGGTTTGTGTGTATTGGAATGAGACTGTAGAGAGGGAGGTTGCTTTGATTTTCATTTATTTTAATCTGAAACTAGGAAGTAGAGTAATGAATTAATGCATTAGAGAGCTAAGCAATCTGGCATACCTAACTGCTTCTCTGAAACCTCCTACTCTGTAATTCCCTAATTAGAAATAGGCTCAATTGTGGAAACGTGATTCGAGAGTATGCAAGAAACTAATTAGAGGATGAGAGCTAAACCTGGAGAACTGACCCCAAACAGTAAGTTTTTTTAACTGCTCAAGGAAAGGATTAGGACAACGATAGCCAGGAGCAGAGACCCCTGGGTCTGTTGAAAGAAACCTTGGATTTGGAGCAGGGACAGATGGTGATGATGTTCTTACTGCAGCTTTTCACGAAAGGGACAAAGAAGAATACTGAGATTACAATAGTATTGTCTGGATTATGGGATACAAACCCTCTTTGTTTTCTTGTGTGTTTTTTTTTTTTTAAATCTCCCGGTATTGCAGCAGCTTCATAAAGAGTAGAGGAAATTGATGCAATAACTGAGAACAATGGCTTTTTTCACTGGAAGTCCATAGCTACAGGGTTTCTACAGTGTGTAGAAATACACATAAGGCAGGAGAATGCTTCTGGCCTTTATGCTGTGTTCACATGGCTGCAGATCTGAATTTTATAAGCCTTACCGAGAAGCTGAACTATGTGGGTTTGTTCAATGTTAACTTGGGAATATTTGCACTGAGCTCTGCTGCATGGTACAAACATATCCAATAGCTTTCTGGGTGGTGAAAAAGTCTTTACAGGGGAAGTAATTTATATCTTGCAGAAAACAAGCACCTATTTAGAAGATAAAGGCAGGCAAATTCATGTAAACACTATGTGTGTATATGTTACTAGTGTGTTAAGATTAGACTTATTTTTAATTAACAGCAAGAATATCTTACACTGAAATACGATGGCTCGTTCATCATACAAAATTTTCAGATCAAGTTTCAACATCTTTCTAAAGGTACAGGCACTAGGTTGCCTGGGGTGATTGATTTGATACAGAAAAGGAGGGATGGAATTCAGTGACATATATTATGCAGGTCAGACTACATTAGTCCATTAATGCCTTTTGGCTTTAGTATCCTTTAATCTATAGAACTTTGTGCAGTGGAGTAGCTGACAATGCTGACATTTTAGATTGTCATCTTCAAATTTCAGATTTGGAAAAAATGGGGCAGTTCATCCATGTGTTTGCTGTTTTCTTAGCAAGCATGAAGGTCAGAAACTTTTCTTCTCAAATATAAAGTCTTTGATTACATAGCAAGAGGTTCTAGAGAGGATGAGGAATTCTTACCCTTGTATTGTTATATCTGATATTGCGTAAAAACCCATCCTATTTTTTGGGGAGCAAGACTTTTATAAAAATATCATCGCTTGTTAGCTGTACAAAAGTCATATATTAAGTCAATAAACTCTGTTGTGCCTCTGGTCTACTAGGGTTTTGTAGCAAGATAATTCTATCTTGGAATGGTATATGCAGTTGAATGCAGCCTTGAATTGGTAGAGGGCTGTGCAATATGGATCTCCTACCCAAAATGCATGTGGCCCTGGGTAATGGTAGCTCACTGACCTTTGATGGATCTTGGGAAGGATGTGGAGATATGGACTGGAGATAAAATCATTCCAGTCAACCTAGTTGTGAATGTATGTTACAAGGGTTTGGTAGATAAAAGAGGACAGGAGCAGTCTGCCTGACATACCAGTCAATAGTATATCGATGGCAAAAGAAGCCAATGTGCCTCAGTCAGGCTAGCAGGGTGGGCTGTGTAGGACTGTGTTTCTCAAACATGGCAGTTAAGCAATACAAAGGAGTATGGGCATCCACTGCTGTTTGGCATAGATATGATGTGGCATAATATTATTCCCTACAGCAATGAGAATGAGGGTAGTTCTCATGGGTCCTCGAACTCTGTTTTGGAATGGAGGGGATGATGTATTCATCCACCAAACACAACTATTTTTTGACAAGAAATAAAATCTGTGCTCCCTGTTTCTTCATCATGTTAAAAATTGTAATAAGATTCCAGTGTAATTACACTGGAATCTTTTAAGCCATGATGTAAATTGTTAGTGTCAGAAATAGACATTTCACTTGATTTTCAGCACAGCTGAGTCAGCTGTAAAGCTATTTTGTTAACAAATTGGTAATGTTGCTATACCTAGTATATATCTGTGGCAGGTGGAATCAAGAACATTGTGTCTGTAGACATATACATCTAATGGCTCATTATTTTTATACAGGTAAACTGTTCAACACCCCTAGAACACTGATGTGTGTGTGATGAAGTTATGCTAAGAAGATTTTAAGGTGTGTTATCAGTAAGCCACAGCCTGAAGACCATTGAAGAGAAATGTGATTGTAATATAGGCTTACAGAAGTACAAGAGCAATACTATAGCAAGAGCTTTAGAAGTGTAAACACAGAGAGATAACAGAGGTCCCCGGGCTGTAAACATAAATCACAGTCAATTACAGGCCACTAAAGGAATGTAACCTTGGGAGCTGGGTAAAACTGGTTCTAAAGATAAAAAAAAAAAAGAGAGTAAAGAAATCTCTACAGACCATACAAAATGAAACTGAAATATAACATGGAATTAGAACAAATAATCTGTGTTAGCAAACATAAAAATAACCCCAAGCAAACCTAAGAGTAGCAAAGAACAGATCTCCCCCACCTTCCTCCTCCCAAATCTCTCATCAGTTTCATACTTCTGGTGAAGAACTTGGGGTGCTGACAGATCACTGGAAGCCTGTTCGTATTCTGGAAACAGACTAGTACTATTAACCCTAATGTCATGAGGTACTTAGGAAAGAAGAAGGGGGAGATACCAGGAAGTTTGTTTACATAATTCTTCCCAGAACTTCTTGCTTATTATGATAAACATGCTGTAGTTTTATTATCTAAAGCACCATTTAGGTAGCATGAGAATTGGAAATGATGTAACAAAAGCATGTTCAATAATTATTAAACTTGAAAGATTCTATTAAAAATAGGGATGAAAAAAAGGAAATTTCTAGGATTGTGTCCATAGACTAATATATAAAGACTTTGAAGGGGAAAAAAAAAAAAGTACTTTTCTGCTTGACAGACCAGTCTTAGATCAACATTATGTGTTTGTGACCTTTTTGGTATGACAGTCTGTAACATGGCTCTCTGCACTTAAATGTAAAGTAGTGGTGGGAAAAAAGTTACCAAGGAGGTGAAGTTTCATGTTTAGGGAAGACCAATGTAGCTTTTTACAGTAATAATTTACAAGATATATATATGAGACTAAAGACACAGATAGGATACTTAAATTATTCTTTTAGAACACATAAGCTGAAGTCTGCTAAGCTCAATGGAAGTTACTAAGTATTTGCAAATCTAGTGCCTTTGTTAGACATTCAGTTTCTTCCACTTCTTTCCCTGAAGGTTTTTTTGCCTGGCTGCTTTTCCTTGTTTTACCACTGAAAGATATGGGGATATTGCTCAATGTGGATGGATTTAGATATGAGGCAATAAGTAATCAACGTCTTTTTCTTGGCAAAGGTAAGATGGTCTCCAACAATTTATTTTCTAGACTCCAAAAAGGTCTTCCAACAAGACAACATCTGAAAGTTCTAATTTCTTTTAAAATATGTAACCAAATATCTTATTCTGCCTCATTTGACTTTAATACAATTTCTCTACCCATTTAACTTACTTTAGGCATTTCCTCTTAATCAATCTATGGATATTTCATGCTCTAAGTCTTTTCTGTTAAATTATTCTTTCCACACTCTCATATTACTTTCATGCTCTCAGTCCCCTTGGTTTTCCAATGTCTATTGGACTACGCTTCTTAGAATTGAATACATTAGTCAAAATTCTACTAGCTTTGTAGAATTTTTTATTTTTTTTTCTGTAAGTCAAGATGCTACTCTGTGTGCTGCTCAAAGGCATATTTTTCTTTCTGTGCAACATGCTATTGTGTAATTCATACCTTACTATCCTCAAATAATTTTGGTGCTTTAGTTTCTTTTCTCGCGTTTTGAAAAATAACTTCATCTTGTTTCTTCATTTTCTACCTATTCAGCTGAATAGGTAGACCTAAGGAAATTCTATACTTCTTTTCTGTGTGTCTGCTGTAGAAAGGCATTTTACTACACTACACAATTTATTATCATCTGCTAATTTAATTATTGTGCTGTTTAACCTCTTCCTGATTGTTAATGAAGATGAATCTCTTATATCTTTTCCATCTTTAATGCTGATAATTGTATGTTAAAAGAGTAAAAATCCAACACTTGAAGACCTTGCAAGACATCCTCAAGCGCATTCTATTGATGTTTATTACTATATTATTACTCTTCTGCTTGTGTTTTCTTCATTTCTGATGGTGATCTGTTTGTTTCCAGACCAGACTGATTGAACATCAACAGGTAGCCCCAAAATGCTAGCAAAACTTTTATAAAATCAAGAATTCCTTCCACATGTTTGCACAGTGTAATGTATTAATTTCATCCAGCATAACATGTTCTTAATCATTCCAGTATATTTCTCCCATATTACCCAATTAATATCTGAAATACAAGCAGATTTCAGGTTATATATTTCATTTTCTAGACCTAACATGAAGTTACCTAGGCAATAACTATCAGACTCATGTATTCATTTTTGATCACTGCTTCTGTATTAGTTGTGTCTCTGACTACTCAACAGCTGCATGTTTCTACACATGTCCTCCAACACCTGCTGGTAGGATAGGGAATTAATTAACTAACTGTGTGTCTTACGGATTTGCTAATTTGACTGCCTCCTCCTTTTCTTGTACTCCTGTTCCTGCCATTGACTTGCAGGTAGGGTTATTTCACAGTTGTCAGTTTTCTCTTCCTAAGTATACTTAAGGAGGATACTTAGAGGGTTGTTCAGTCTTTCTACTGTGAAGCATAGTTTTTGATTTCTTCATCCAGACAGTGCTCTCTAGAGTGTTTTCGTGATGTCGGTTCATGACATTATGACTTCTTTTGTAGTAATAAACCACTGCTCTGGGATGTTTCCTTCACAGGTTTATCCTCTCCCTCGTGAAGCTTTCCCCTTGCAGACATCTTTCTCAAGAAAATTATAATGCAGTCATTATATGTGACAGGTAAGTTGAAAAATGGCTAACCTAAATTCTCTGTTGGGCCTAGGATATAAGAAATGAGAAGACTGTATCCCTAAGCAGCCTGCTGCACACAGTGAACCCAGAGGAGCAAGGACAGATGGAAGTAGTTTTTTTGTCCTTATTGTGAGACTCAGAGATAACAGAATGTACTAAAAAATGCTTTGAAGCAATGCTTTTCTAAATTTATTTGGCCCATGCTGAGTTTTGTGATGATGTCCATTTACAGCAAATACTTAGAAGCCAAGGTTGCTGAGCTGGATATCTTTTGTCATTGCTGTTGCAGAGGGATGCAGGTCATTACATATGCTGTCTAGTCTGGATTGTCTGCTTTGGGCATTTTTATAGTCTTTGAACAGAAAAAATGCAAACCAGCTCTTTCTCAGTACTATTCAATACAGGGCCCTATTTGAAATGTTCTCTTTGGAAAAGCCTGTTTTGTTTTATAATGGACATGGGGCCTATGGAGCCTATCTACACTACAGTAGATGGTGTGGATATCCCACTACATGTCTAGTGAACCTCATATTTTACAGTACTCTTAGACTGAATTATTGAGATTTAGAAACACAGGATAAGATTAGGTCTCAGATGCAGTGTCTTAAGTAGGTTCAGCTTATGAAGAAGTGTAAGCATTCACCAGCTGTGGGAAGGCCTAGAGATAAAAATAATCTTGAGAACAGAAAATGTTAGTTGCATCTGCAAGTGGAATCACATGAGAAACAAAGGGATTAAGTTCTTAACACAGAAAAATCCAGTACCTTTAAAGATAAGCCCAGAAAGACTGCTTTAATCAAATGTCACATTGATGATGGCAATAAACATTGTTGTCAAAATGCCTTTCAGAGCTTCATCTATGAGGGAAAAAAAGCAATAGAAGATCAATTAAATTAAATGTTAAAAGAAAGCATTGTCTCTGCTACTGGTTGTTCATGGGCATCTCCACTCTTATCAGTACATTTTCTCTGGTGAGCAGTTTTATAGGGACTTTGGGAAATTAAACAGTGCCACTCAAAGAGATCAATATCTGCTGTCTGAGGTTGATGACTCATTAGGTTTTTGAAGTGAAACTAGGCCCATTAGCACCTAAGACATCTGTAAGGATAAAAGTCATGCGGGTGTTTCTGAACCTTACTTGAATATCACTATTCTGTAGTGGGAGGATGCTGTATCATTTTCAAGTCATGTCCTTTAATTCACTTGCAATGTTGCAGAGACTAGGGAGTCATGTTATGGCAGCTTTAATTTTCAAAATGTATGTTTCTATTTAGATGACTTAACAGAAGCATTGTCTATTTTCCAAAAGCAGCCACACCAGCAGCTTTTACAAGATTTAGAAGCATTTAATAGAATATGAAAAGCAGGGATTACTTGTATATAGTAGGTAAGGATTAATAGCAGACTTTTGCAAATGCTGAAATGGGACTGAAAACACAATCTGATAGTCAATTAAAAGAAATTAGGTCATTTTGAGGAACCATCAAGTATCACTGAAACTACATGCCTGACTGTTCTGTTAAAGCTTCCCCTTCAATCAGCTCACAAGATGTGCCTTTTGAACAAACTCAGATATGGTAATAAGCATTTCAGCTTAAAAGTGTTTGTCAGCAGTTTTAAAATATTCACAATTCAACTCATTGAAATTGCTTTCCTAAGGTTTAGTGGCGCGCTTGGGAGCATCTGTCACAAAGGTTTTCCATAAAGGATCAAGCAGTGTGGTAGTTTAGTTCCTATTTCAGGTGATAAAGCAATACAATAAGTACTATGAGGTGATTTCACATTAATTTCTACTGTTGAACACTTCTTTCTACAGAAATAGTCACTCTGGCGTTCAGCAAGAAAAAGCGTCCTCCAAGTAATGGTCCAGCTCCTCAGCTGCTGTAAACTTGCAGATTCACTGACTGCAAATTCATTTGAGGTCCAGTTTAGTTCATAGAATCCTAAAGGAATGATATACTAGGAGAGTACAGACAGATATTCGGAACTGAATTTTTAAGTAGGGTTTGCCCTATATTGTCTACCACAATATCTAACCATGTGTTTATTGCTTTCAGTAGGGAACTAGAGCAATACCTCAATTTTTGAAAAGTCTTGGAATTAGCTGAAGATGAAAACTACTATTTACCCCTCTCTGCACACAGATTCGAATGAAAACCAGGGATGTAATTCTCTCGTCAAAGCTTATGTTTGGTCATTCCAAATTGCAAGGGAAGACTATAAATCCAGTAAGTATAGTAAAAAACACTTATAAAAAAAAATTGGGAGAAAAATACATTTTCTACTGTTCTTCTCACTCCAGCAGTTTAGACTGACTTTTAGCCACTTCATCTTTATTTATGAATGGGATGATGATGTTAAGAGCTGTAAAGTAACTTAATTTATATTTCTACAAACCTCCCAATAGATCACAGATACTATAAGACAAACTGGATGAATGGCAATTGAATATGGGATCAGAAGTAATGTGTGCTTTAATAATCAAACATAGGGGAATAAATAAAGACTAGATGTCCTCCATTGGGCTGAAACCTTGAAAAGAGGTTGCCACTTTAATTGCTAATGACACTCTGATAGTCTAATAATAAACGTAGCTGGTGAGCTGTGAAATAAATGAGAAAGTGAACATCAAACCAATCTTATTCCAGTGTTGGAATCCCCCCTCCAGATAGAGGAGGTGATAGATGCGTTTCTCTCCTTTGTCTCTAATCCCTGCAGATAGTGTAGTAGGTCTGGTGGGGATGGAGTCTGTTTTCTTCATAGCAGCCTGTATGGTGCTGTTTGGGATTTGTGATTAATATACATTTGGTTTTTTTTGGCTATTGCTGAACAGTATCTGCACAACATTGAGACTTTCTCTTTTTTTTTCCTCTTTGCTACCTTCCATCCCAGTGAGTAGCTGGGACTGGGCAACAAACTGGGAGGGGACACAGATAGGACAGTTGATCCATACTGGTGAAAAGGATACTCTCTACCATAAGATGTCATACTCAGCAATAAAATGGGTAAGAAGAAGAAATGTAGGTTTTGTCTGTTGGTTGTTGCTTGAAGACTAGCTGAGCATCAGTCTACTTGTGGGATGCGGAGAGTGATTGGCTTTGCATTACTTGTTTTTTTCCGCCTTCTTCTCTTATTAAACTGTCTTTATCTCGGTTCATGAGTTTTCTTGCTGTTGCTACTGTTTCCCTGTCTTTCAGAGGGCAGGGAGGGAGTGAGCAGCTCTGTGGGTGCTTAACTGCTGGCTTGAGTCAACCCACCACAGAGAACATAGAGCAATAATACTGAAAAAGTCACTCTTTGATCCAGTTCCTAGTAATGCTGATAGTAAAATGGTAAATGGCTAAAGAAATGTTCTAGGGTCCCTCCTACTCCACCAGCAGGTCTCAAACTATTCCACCATCTCATCATGCTTTTTGTCTCTACTGCTTTTTCAGCACAGCACAGGTCTGGTTCTGAAAACTGCAGTCAATTCCTTTCAGTTGTCTGAGCTCTGTTTAAAATCAATCTCTGTGAGAATACTGATTTAGAATTCAGATATTTTCATGCAGTTCCTTTGCCCTTGGTGAGAGCAGACAAAATCAGGAGGGTGAATGGTCTCTACTGGGCTCAGCATGGTAAAATTTGGCTTTCACTCTCATGCTGTCACTAGTCTTCATTGACCGAGTTTAATGCATTTTCAGCCTAGATCTCAAACATGGTGGCAGGTGCGGGACTGAAGAGCTTGTTACTTTACATGGTCTAAGAAGCTATTATCTTGATATATAGGCTGCAGCCTCTGCATTGTGGCTTTTGGGGGGAAGAAGAGACACGGAGTGGGAGGCAGCAACAGAGAGAATTGAGAAGAGCCAGTAACAATTGTTAGGTAGGAGCAATGATATGGAGATCTCTAGTTTCAAATGCCAGGAGTTCAAAGACTTCTAAGAACTAAAAGATAAGTGGTTCATAAAGCATGCAGGCAACACCTTTACAAACTCAGTTAGTTCTCCAGAGAAGGCACAGGTTGCCTTTGGTGTGTCATCAATAGCCAAAACAGGAGGATCTAGTAAGTAAGAAAAGAATAAATATCTCAGCCTTTTTTTATATAGCAGAACTTTCTGTGTTTCAGGAGTAAACTGATCTCTACCAGAGCAGCAGTAGCTAGCCTTGTATCTAGTTAAGCAATATGGTTGTTTAACCCCAAGAATCTCCTGTGGCTACTTTAAAAAGCCCCTTTTATTCCAGCTATGCTGCTTTTCTCTGCTACAGTAACCCTTGGGGAAGCGGTGTAGTGTGAGACTCTATTCAGTCTATATTACCTGCAAATTACTTTCATACTTGGTCAGCTCTCTTTGGATTGATTGCGTCTACACTCTTCTTCAGAACATCCTCAGTTTGGCCTTGAGGCAAAACAGCAAATCATATGCTGGCAGTATCGGTCTTGAGGTCTGTGATGGGGTGTTCTGACTTGTCTTCTGAAATGAAATCCTAGGTGCATCCAGCATGCTGCAATCACGTCTGCTATGAGGAGGGCCCCAGCAGCTGATGTGCAGGCTGCAGAAGACCACTGAAATTATTTATTGGCCGGTGGGTAAGTCAGCCATTAATATTTCCTCTTAACAATCCTACACTTGTAGCCTATTTACCTGGTGCATTTTCCAATATCATTATTTTAAGCAGTTTGTAACATAATTTCTGGGCAGTTTCCATGGCCCTCAGGTGGGGAAATAGTGATTCTATGCCAGCATGAACTGCAGCAGCACTTAAAATATAGCCATATCAGCAAAATTCTTGTAAGTGTAGATTAACATTAGATAGCTCTATGATGTCTTTGCAAACAGCTCTAAGAGACAAAAAATAAACTGGAAATCCTAAAGACAGCAAGTTCAGACTGGGGCAAATCACTATAATGAGATCCACATGTGGCTGCTGATGGAAACCAAACACAAACTGGATAACAACTTGACATCATGACAGGTGTGACCATATATAACCAGATCACCCAGATGAAACCACTTATTTTATCCCTATTAACCTGGAGAAAATGAGGTACACTTGTTTACATGTACAGCGCTGAAATAATATTGCAATGCAAGAAATTAAGATGTAAGTGGTACAATTTCTACTCATTATTTGTTCTTTCCATATATATCATGGACAAATTCAAGATAATCTCTTCAGTACCATGCTTTCAGAGAGGAATTTTAGTCATGGAATTCTTTCTGCGCTAAGGCACAATCTCCTACCCGAGAAAAATATACTATATTTCCTAAACAATTGCGTATGTTATTGCCTGGTGTTAAAAGGACTGCAGAGGAAGAAAAGATAAAACAGCTGTAGATTATTCTTGTCTGCAACAGTTTTTTTTGTGTCTGGTCATAAAGCATATGCCCAAGTGCGATGTTACCCTGTCCAAAGACTGTCTGAAGAGTTATTTGTAGACATGTTCTATGAAGGCTTTTCTTGTTTGTTTTGTATTCCTTTGGGATTGGTACTCAGATTTCTGAAGATGGATTTTTCATGTCAAGTGGTGCATACCATAAAGTTGTTTTGCTTTTTTCTAATTTAGCACTAGTTTGCATTAGTAGAGTCAGTCAAATGTCCTGTTAAGATGTGGATTTGGTATTCTCAGGTACTTCTTGTGTAAAGATTTCTTTCAGTGTTTCTGGGAGCTCAGAATACCTGTGCAAGTACATTATGATCTGCTGCAGAACAAGGTAAAGTGCTTTTGAACATATGATTTCTTTTTCTGTCTTTCCCTCTGTTTCTTTCTGCTCTCTTCCACCCTCTTTGACTGAATTCCATTTTTTTTGCTCATATTGCACAGTGCTTGGCTCTCTACTTGGTATTTGTTGACCTGCTAAAGGTACATGCCTTCATTGTGAGTTGCGATCTCAGAGTACTTCCCTCTGTGTTGTAACATGTGCATTTGGAAGAGATGTTTTTAGGTTTCTGTGCCTTTTTTTTTCTGCATGGGCTAACAGATATAATCTATAAAAACTACTAAAACCAGTGGTTTTCTGCTTTCTCAGAATGAGGTTTTGTTGAGCAGTGCTCGCCTTTAATATGCAACATACTCCATCTGTAACACAGGACTAGTGTGCCCTTCACCATAACTCTTTTTTAGCATGATGTAGATAAATCTTTCTGTGAATAAGAAAACCTTATGCATAAACTCACCTTGAAATGTGCTTGACCCTTTGCTCCTGAATTGATTCTCCAAACTGCCCTGTGGTTTCTGAGATGTTGCCCGGACCTCAACCTGCTTATTTCTGCTTTGTGCAGACTGTTTATTAGCTGATTCTGATTATTTTTTAATTTCTGTACCTTTCCGTTCTCTAATAAATTGAGGAATTGACATATTTTTAATTGGACTGAGAAACACATCAGGTTCTGGTTAATTTTTGGTACAAATTATGTGGCCCTCTAACTTTGAAAGCAGTAAGAGAGACCTGTGTCAATAAAAAAAGGTGCTTCCAACTGGCAGAATTAAAGGATGAGCTGAGTCGCTTTGCTATAGGGGGGAAGTGTTAATCACCTGTGTTGAGATTAAAATTAGAAATTAAGACACTTAAATTTATGGGTGTACATTTCAGCAAGGTCCAAACTTCTGTTACAGCAAACAGATACCCAGTCAATGCAAATAGTGGATCCTAAGGAGATGTTTTGGTCATCAGATGCTAAATATGAACTTTATGATGAGCTGAATTTTTCCACTAACTTTATCAATTATAGTGGGAGTTTATTAATTTTGTGTGTAGACATTAAGATCTCTTAATCTGGAGTTGTCTCAACATTTAGGTGTGTTCCAAACGCATAAATGTAGATGTCTTAGTGCCATTAGAGATGGCCTTGTGGTAACCAAGACATCCACTCAGGTCTGCCATATAGCATGTAGCATCTATTGGAGACTACTGACCTCTAGGCTGGCAGCTGGAGTCCTGCTAGTGCACATAAGGGCATCTGAAATGCCACCAGATATCTGTGTTTAGGCAACTGAAACCTACTTTTTATGTATAGCTATCAAGAAACAAGTGGTGAAAATTGCAAGTCTTCCTGATGTCAGTTTGCACTGCAAAGAACAGGGGTGTGCATTGTCTTCAGCACAATCAGAGCAGCTCTTTGTTATCTTCTACTACGTGGAGATAATATATTTTTCAGAGTGGAGAAAGTCAATCCAGAAAGGTATGAATAATAAATCTCAGAGCTGAGCACAGTTTTGAAGGTGACCCTTGACTGAGTAATAGGGCAGGATATTCTAGATAGGTATCATGACTGAATGGAAAGTATTGTAAGCGGTTTTCCATTTTTACATTTTGCTTATTTGAGACTGCAACAGCACTGGTTGCCATGTTACCAGTATTGTTCTAAAGCATGTTGTGCAGAGAAATAAATGGAGTTTGGCACATTACCATTTTCTGCTATAGGCAAAAGAAATTGCAGAGAGAGGGAGAGAGGGATGAGGCTACAAGTTTCTCTGAAAATTTCCCCATCTCCACGGCCTGCTACAGTACGTTGTATGTCTCTTTAACTACAGAGTCGGCCAGCAAGGTATTATTTATTTTTCAAAGGGATTTTCTTTTGTTCTGTTTGTTTTCTATTCATTCTGAATTAGAACAAATAAAAAAATTTGTAACTCCTTCAAAACTTTGAAGTTCCCTGCCCCTACAGCTTGGAAACTGCTGGGGTTTTTCAGTGTCAAGGCCAAAGTCATGCTATTTTTCCATGGAGGCTCTGTGGTCTGAGAAACTTCCAAGGCTTTCTGCACATATGTCCATGCTTATGGTTTGACTCAATAATCTTAAAGATCTTTTCCAACCAAAATTATTCTATGATTCTACATCTTCTCAAAGCTAAAGTTTCAAAGCTATTTCTAGATTATTATATTCTTTATGGCAGACCTCAAGGTCAGAAAGCCACCACTTCCACATTACCTGTAGCATGCACATGGGAAATGCAGACAATGTTGCCTTGAAACCTTGCCTTCAGTGTAATGAAAATTATGTGTCACCAAGACGTTTAGAAAAAAATATTTTGGGCTTGGTGAACCCAGTATTTTTATAAAAAATTTTCTCCTTTACCATTTCCAGGCATTTCCGTTCCTACAGCAATACAAGCTTTCTCCATTCTAATTCTGCACTGATGGTAATTGTAACAAAGGACCTGACTTATTTATTACAGCAGAAAACAGTCATTACACTTGAAGGAAATTTTAACAGAAATGTAGCATCATATTTATTTTAAGTGATTTTCATGTTCCTAGGCAGGCTTTGCAGGTGAGTGCTGCTGCTTCCTACTTGCTACAAATAATAACTCAAATTACATTTTACACTTTTTTTTTCCTTTGGCATAACCCTGGTAGAGTGCAAGAGAAAGGTGAGAGGAAGGATGGAATACAGTGTGTGAGGATTTATATGTCTGAGATTGACTTGCTATACCAGAATAAACATTTTTCTGTGTGTTGTTATCTTTCAAAAACTTAAACTGAGTATTTGAAACATTAATATATAGTAAATTCTTACTGTTGCAGTAAGTAAAGCCTGTCAGGTATTTGAGTCCCAGATGCTTTCTTCATTCCAGCAAAGTGCTGCAGTGGCAGTTTAGTGTCAGTTGACTCAGCTCCTGGAATCGTCAGTGCCATTGCTATCAAATATGCTAAATGCTACAGCAGATCCTCTTGTGAATAGCAACTGAAAATGGAAATTGTATTAAGATAAACCCCTCGTGCTATTTTCAGAATAAAATTATTTATTTTATTTTTTTTGTTATCCTTTTTGCTGCTTCTATAATCTTTGACTGCTACCAGAAGAGTAAAGGCAGTGGCCTAAATTTCAGAAGTGATTAGGAGCTTGGTGGTTTACTTTCAGGAGGGCCAAGAGCTGCTACCCAAAACAGTCTGAATTTCTGGAAGAGTATCTTCCTTCCCTGTAATGTGTGACACTGTTTTTCACCAACAAGTTTAGAGCTTGTGGGAGGAGTTTTAGATGCCCTTTTTTTGTGGTATATTTTCTATCTCAGGATCCCTATACCACAAAACTAGAGAACTGAGCACACAAATTCTCTACTGGACAGAAACTACATGACATTCAAGAAATCCCCTTATGCTTATAATTCTTAGTGCCCCTTTTCCCCTTGAGCTGTCCTATTCCCCCACTTACAAATCAAGCCATACTATCAAAGGTTTCTTTTCCTTGCTAGTCCACTATTGTACATGTGGGCATGATTTTTATGTTATTTTTGTCTTTGTTCAACCCCAACAGCTGGAACATCTCAGCATTTGAAAAACCTCCAAAATATGTAGTGCCAGCCTCTAACTTGAACTTTGTGCAGATGTCTGGCTAGGAGCATGAGATTAATGTTGACTTTGTTTATCTTAGCTATTCCTTAGGCCCAAGAGCTGTAACTGGTGCCATCCAAATGAAAGTCCTCACTAGCAGGCTTGGTTCAGCCACATAGTTGTACACGGTCCCTGCCTAAGGTCTTTCTGCTCAAATAAGACCTGTGGGCTGCAGGAGTATGTGTCTGTAAGTGAGGGGAATGAAAAAGTGGTAGTGAGAAAGGTCACTTGAGTTTTTCTATGTGGAGAGCTCAGCACAGAGAGGAAGGAGAAAGAGGATATGGAGGAGGAAGAGGCATATATGAAGAATGTAATAAGGTAATGGAGGGCTAAAACAATGGAAGCTGTTGGTTTAACATTTGGAGATTTCTTAGACCAGCTTAAAACCAAACCATGGTTTGCCTCAAGGATAAGACATTTGAAATGTTTCTTTTGTGATGTCTTTTATCAGCTAATCACAATACTGGTAACAAACATTGTAGGGCTATGCACCACAAGATGCTCTGGGGCACTGGCTTCTGAAAAGATCTGACAAAGTGCTCTATTTCAGTCCCTACACACTTTGGAGCACCCAGAGCTCTCATCCAAATGAGACCCACTGTAACCCAATGTAGTCCCTATGTCACAGAAATTACAGAAAATATAGCGAAACACAGACAAAAGTTGTAAAAAATTATCCAGTATTTACTCAATACCAAGGATGGAGAATAAACTCTATGGTCTATAGTGAATATTTCTGCTGCCACTGACAAGTTAGACAAGAGGATGGTTTGCTGCAACTGCCAAGACTCTAAAGCTGTTTCAGAAGGGACACAGAGGACAGACAGGGTATACTTAGCTGGTCATAAATTATCTTTTCATTTCTGTGGCAAGTATGTTTGTATTTAAGTCTCAATAGGATAGATACACAGGAGCTGCATAAGCTCTTCTAAGATAAAAGATACTAAGCCTTTTATGCATAATCTAACTAATCTGTTTTCAACTTTGTAGTTTCTAACTTAACCACTTCCTGATCATACATATAGCTGTTATCTGAAAGAGCCGCCTGTGCACCACATATGAAGCATATCCAAACAGCAAATCTGACAGCTTCTCTTTTCCCTCCCCCCTGCCTATTCATGCTTTTGTCTCCTTTTCAGGGACCAGATGGTTTTTGGGTTTCGAATAATCCATTTCACTTTCAAAGCACTTAGAGAAAAAGTAAAGTAGTGCTACAGGGCTTCAAAACTATAGTGAAAAGAAGAGAGAAAAGGGCTGTGGTTCCAGCTGATATCTGGCACTTTATTGTGTTTAGAAATGTTTTCTGCTCTGTGCCATTTTACTGGCATCACGAAGGAAGCAGTATTATTTAATTGCCAACAGCCTGTCCTAGTTTTGTGCTGATGTAAACCACTGTCATTAATTATCTTATTTACAAGAAAGTTGGTTTTTTTCTCCTCCTCTCTCCAAATCCTTCCCTAATTAAGACCTTGTCTTTGTTAAAATCCACCCCACACCATTTATATCCCTTGTTAGTAGCTCACCATCCCCTCTTTTCTTCTGCAGTGCTCTTGTATCTTTTGGGTTGATGTTGACAGTATCTTAGTTTATACATTATTTGAAGGTAATTTCTGGCTTTCTTTTGCTAGGCTGCTGAAAAAAATTGCTTTTCAGGACTGCAAGGACTTCCAAATAAGGAATTTTTTTACAAATATGACTTTATGAATTACAAATACAATAAAAATAATCAAATTCAGAAAAGTCTAGTGCCATATGAACTGATTTTATTTTTACTTTTGCTTCTGTCAGAAACGAAAAGGTGGAAAAACTTAGTTCAGGAAGAATGCAGAAAGATGTATCACGTGTCCTTTAGGAATTTCAAATGAAGTCAAAACAATGGAAATGAAAAGATGAAATATGTTTACATAAATAGTAAGGAGATAAATGTGCTACCCTTTATACATAAGAAAACACTAGTTAGGATTATAGACTTTCTTGGCATTAAGCAAATACTGGCTAGTACTTGGTAGTACTTCTGTTACACAAATGTGAAGTGCTTGAAACACAGCTTTAGTAGGTTCTTCTGAAAAGATGAGGATGACTTAGCCTATACCAAGACTCCAACACTATTCTGAAAAGGTAGTACAAACTGACCATTTTTCTGTGTAAAGAAAACAGGATGAAGACTCTCTCTCTACAGGGATGAGAAATTAACTCTTTTCTGGTCAGTGAGGTGTATTTCATCTTGAGTGTAAAGATACTATGTTATGAATACTTTTATTTTTCACTGTGTTATACAGAAGTCCATCTATGACATGATACTCATTCCAAGTACAGTTTCTCCCCTTTGGAGTTGTAGAGGGATAGATCACCATCTGATTTAAATTATTTTCAAATTTCGTCACTATTAATCTGAGTGTATTTGGTTTACATGGCAATGGTTTGGTAACAAGGGGGCTGCAAGGTGGCTTCTGTGAGAAAAAAACGGGAGCTGCCCACATGATAAACAGAGACCGTTACAATTGGCTCCAAAATGGATCCCCTGCTAGCCAAGGCTCAGCCCATCGGTGTTGCTGGGGGCTTTTCTCCAATAACATACTTAAGAAAACAAAGGGTAAAAACTGCTGTGTAGCAGATGTGAGAGAGGAGTGAAAAGATGTGAAAGAAACAACCCTGCAGAAAACAAGAAGATATTGTTTGAGTAGCAGAAGCCTAATAGAAACATAATGTAGTATTTTTGCTTGTTTTCAAGATAAGTACCTTTTAAATACAGATGGTTGTACCAGCTGTAAAATTGAGGTACTTGGACTTAAAGGACTTAAAGCCACCAGTAGGAACCAACAAAGATACTAGACTTGGTAAGGAGGTGTAATATATGTACAGTGGCTTTTGCCTCTTGCTAATCACTTGGGTATGTGAGAAGTTTAATTACTGCTGTCATTTCTCCCCTTGTGCTCTGATCCTCCTGTTGCTCTTCTTTTTTGAGGAACAAGGATGATGAACCAAAATGTTGGGTTTTTCTTTGTGCACAGGGGCATCAGTAATGACTCTTGAGTAGCCTTTCATGATTAGGAAATGTTAAGTTTTACTTTTAGTGTGGATTTTATTGTTCTGATGAGATACATTCCAAATTGCATTGAATATTCGTTTACTTTGTTGTTGTTGTTGTTTTTTTTGTTTGTTTAACTTCAAACTTTCTACTTTTTATCTTTAGACAATTTTCTCCAACAAAGATATTTGAAAAAAAATTGTTGAACTAGGTACTGGTTAGTAGTATGTTTCTTAATGTTAGTAGCAATAGTATTAAGCTATCAGCAATACCACTCATTTCTGATGTTGCAGGTAACTTCATTGAATAGAAGGAATGTTTATCACTTCCTTGGTACAAAGATTTATTTATGCCTTTATCTTATGAAAGAATGCTGTCTATGTGGTGTGTTCCCCCAACTTTTGAACACTTTGGTAAAGAATTTTCTAGAAAATTATTATAGATACATATTTTTCATCAGAAAGGTTAAAACCATTTTCCCCTCATTTTTTTTCTGAGCTAGGTTTATGTGATGATGGGATGAAGAGGCTGGTGATGAAAATTTTTCTTGTGGAGCAGGAAAAAAGAAATTCATATCAGAAAATATGGCCTTTAGTCTCTTCAGTCAGATTTTGAAGATCATTATTTTTGATGTTATGTTTC
The DNA here is from genome assembly GCA_013396935.1 of Baryphthengus martii. Taxonomy (NCBI): domain Eukaryota; kingdom Metazoa; phylum Chordata; class Aves; order Coraciiformes; family Momotidae; genus Baryphthengus; species Baryphthengus martii. Next base: position 182,828 of record VWZK01004979.1, read on the forward strand.
TTTGTTTTTTTTTTCCAAATTAGCATTTTAATATTATACAGCTACTTTTAACTCTCCAACCATCTGTAACTAATTTCCTTTTGTAAAAAAAAACCAAACTGCTAACATCTGTTTATACACAATTACAAGTGAAGACAGGTAGAGTATTACCTCAAACTCAATATTTGGCTAAAAGCTTGGGACTCTGGAATGATACTAAAATTAAATTGCAATTTATTGTGTAGAGGTGGATTTAGAAAAGCATATTGAGTTAAACAGTATGTCTGTTGACATACTCTTAAATCTTAAAGGCACATGACTATCATTTTAGTTTTAGCCTTTTTAGACAATTCATAGTGTATATATACATAAAAAAAGTAATACCGAAAATTCATCTTTCGTATTCTAATTCATAGACTTTTACAAAACTTAAAAACGTTGATCTTCTGATTAATCTCTGTAATAATTCAGGCTTATCTTGGTAATATTTTAGTAATCTAGGGGAAAAAAAACAACTAACCTCATGTATTGGGTTTGGGTGAGCTGGAGTTAATGTTCCCCAGAGCAGCTCTTATGGTGCTGTGCTTTGTATTGGGAGACAGACAAGATGTCAGTGTTGTGGCTGCTGCTGAGCAGCGCTTGCACAGCACCAAGGCTGGCTTTTCAACATCTTCTTCCCCTGCCCAGTGAGATGGGGTAGGCAGGATCTTGGGAGGGGATGCAGTCAGGACAGCTGACCCAAACTGACCAAAGAGATATTCCACACAGTGTGACGTCAGCTCAAGTACAAAAGGGAGAGAAAGGAGGAGGGGGTTGGTGTTATCTGTTTGTGAAGATGCTTGTCCTTCAAGCAACTGCTACGTGTACCAGAGCCCTACTTCCTGGGAAAGGTGAGGCATTGCCTGCTGGTGGGAAGTAGAGAATAAGATCTTGTTTTGCTTCACTTCGCACGTGCGGGCTTGCTTTTTGCTTTTTACCTATTAAACTGCCTTTATCGTACCCTATGGTCTCTTCCCATCTTATTGTCTTCCCCTTCTGTTGTGCTGAGGGAAGTGGAGGCAGGGAGTGATAGAGCAACTTGGTGGGTACCTGACGCTCAGCAAAGGTCAACCCACCACACCTTAAAATGGAAAATGCATGATGACTGAAAAAGAGGATACAATTTTCTTTAATTCTAGAAAAAAAAAAGGTTTATTTTGTATGAAAGGATTCCTATTTCAAGGGATAAAATTTTAAAAGCAATGACATTTCTAAGGTAATGCACAGAGATTACAAACTGAAAGTGGCCTGTGAATTTTTATTCTCCAGAGTAACTAAACTGTAGAAACAACATTTTTCTCTCATAATTTCAGTTTGCGTAGCCTTAACTGTGAAATGTAACCACAGTAAAAGTTCTTTACCAATGTATTTTGAGTGTTTCTTTGAATAGTTACTCGAAGGTGACTATATATGTTCATTACCGTCATAATTTAGGACGTGAAGTGTCAAACAAAAAGAAGGAAAAGGTATTTCTGCAGTTATGGAAGAAGGTAAAAATCAATACAACTGGAGGTTTTCTTGCATATCAAATGTACATCCTTGGTAGCAGTGGAGTGTGACTAAGGTGTGGAGTTTCTTTCTAGTAACATCGACACATTTCTGTTGATGACAAACTGAGTCTGCTGTGAATATATGGCATGGCTGCAGATATGAAGACAATGAAAATGTCAATGTTAGCTCATGAGGCAGAAATTTGGTTAATTACTCTGTGTTCTTTAACTTTGCCATAGCTTTGGATTTTTTAATGACCCTGAGGGTTCAGATGGCACATTGTTTTTATCTGTGCTTGGCAAGACTATGATGATACAATGCCTAATTTTTACCTAAATTTAGAAAAGGAGTTTGAATTCAATCTATAGCTAGGTGACTGGTAGCTTGTGAAATTGCACTGTGATTAAGTCGATGCAGTCATCAGAGCATACTTTCTCGTGGATTAATAAATATGCTGTACTGAAAAATCTTTTGAACTGTAATATATTTTTTCATCTACATAATATATTCAACGCTTTGAGCATCTGCTCTTTATTTATTCATTCAAAAATCAGCTTTTAGTTCTTAATTCCACAAAGATCAAGGACACTGACAATAGATGTTTATTCTTCAACCCTGTAACTGGACTCAGTAGTGGTTTTTGTAGTTGTTCTTTTCTAAAAAAAAGACTGAACTATCTTCTAAACTGTCTATAGCTAAACATTCTGCATATTGTTCTTAATCATGAGGGAAGAAGACAAGAAACTATCCTGTATCTCTCTATTAACTTTCAGAAACAGAGGCCTACATATTGCTTTACTGAGTTCTCAGGTCTTCTGCAAGGGTATTTCTTTAAATTTCATCCTAGAGTGTGCATTGCTTAGGATTTTATACTGAGAGGTACAAAAGTATTAAATCTGTTCTACAGTACCTCAAATTTGGGAACATCATGCCTATACCTCTGATTATCTTTTCTCACAGAAGAGGAATTCTGGCTGGCTTTAGGACAGGGAAGAAGGACAGCTAGGATGACAAGGGAACAGACAACAGGTATCTTGTGAAGACAGAATATTTTTCCCTCTCATTTCTTAACATAGAAAGAGAATTTCTACGAAAACATCAAGGGAATTCAACAGTTCTTCCTTCCAGTACTGAACTAATGTAGAAGATTTGCCCCAAGTTCAAAGGAATTAAATGTTTAGGCTGAAAATGAGGAGGCTTCTAATCAAAAGTTTAATAAGACCCTGAAAGGAGAACTCAACATGAAAAAGACCTTAGCTTATGTTAAAACGGAAGTTTGATGAAAGAAACTGTATGAGGCAATTGCTCTCATTTGGGGATTGTACCCCAAAAAGCATACTAATGGCAGAGATCTATATGAGATGCCCTATAAGATCCCACCAAAAGGGATGACCTCTTGTGGAGGGTTCATGGGAAATAAAGTACTGTTCATAAATAATAAATAACTGTTCATAATTAGCTCTTCAGTGACTGACCATAGAAACTAGCTGAACAGCTGCAGAGATGGATTCTTTTTTGCATCGTACTTGCATCCTTTTTTTAACATATTAATATATGCCAGTACTGTGGGATAAAGACTGGTCATAAAGGCAGTGTAAAGGTGGACATATTTAATTATTTTCATTTTACTGTGAGTGAGACTCTCTTGTAAGTTGCTGAACTTTGGACCAGATGTGCATGCAAGCACATCTTCTCTTCTGCCCTGATCAATCTCAGTATGATCACATTAAACAAATCTTGAATTGGAGGAGGGTGGGGAGGGGGAAATTCAAGCCAGTTTCTCTAAGTGAATGACACTTAGCACTTAATCCTTACAGTGCTGATAAAGCTTTCTTCCCTTGAGCCCTCTCTAGGATGCTTAAAAATAAAGCAGCTGCATGAAAAATACTGTTAGGTTATTCTGTCTCTGTCTAGTGTCTTTGGTGTTTTAAAAACAAAATAAACATTTGAATTTACAAGTGCTGATCTGGGATCTTTGGAGTCCTGTTTTTTTCAGTCCTAGAAAATTTCTACTGACATTTCAAAATCCTTTGGAACTCCATCTGAAGAACTGTTGTTTAGAAGCCTTAAGCCTCTTAAAGGCTGCATGGCAATAGAATCTGAAAAGGTTTGAGGTTTGGGTTTTCTGTTTTAGTACTAAATAAAATCACTGGAAATTTCCATTGATTTTTTTTTTTTTAGATGGGGATCTCATTCTCTGTATAATGTGATTCTCTTCCGTTTTCTCTCTTTTGTCTTCCTTTCTTTCATCTTCCATCTTTTCTATGCCTCTAGTCTCTGATAATTTTTTTTAAATGATTAGTACCAAGAGTCATACATATCCTTCTTGAAGAGTTTCACTCAGTGATTTTATTAAAGATCTGATTTTTTCAAATTGAAGTTTCTTTCTAACTGCTGGTATTGGAGAGGACTATCATGACTGATCTATATTCTTGTTGATATTACCTCCTTTCATTGATTTATATAGCATTCTGTAAGTAATTTCAATTATGGAGAAGAGTAATTCTAAATCCACTTCAATAAAATATGCATAAGTGAGGCCTCAAAGGAGAACATTGCCTTCTAATGATGTTATTTATAATAATGTGGTCACAGTAGGTGGTAGAGGAAAATAGGCATCTTTCACAGGCAGGATTTCTTTCTTGGCTACTCCAAAACCAGTACATCCTGTGCAAGGGTTTTTTACTTGCTACTAGAGGCAAAAGAAGAAAAGTCTCCTGAACTTACTAGGACTGAGCGTACATGTCTTAAAACACAACCAATGCAAGAGTCTGCAGTGAAAGGAGTCTGGGTTGAATCACATTCCATTTTCCATAAACTAGTGGTGTGCATGTGAACAGTGTAATACATGATAATGTATTAAGCTACAAAACCTGAGCCCTGGTATTTTGGATTCATATGAAAGGAATGAATTTTTTAGCACCGTGCATTTCCCGTGTGTATCCTTCCTTGATATTTACTGTGTAACATTCATAAAGAAAATTTCTAAATGTACTTGGTTTCTCAAAACCTAATATTAATGTAAGTGATTCAGTCGCAAATTACAACTGGTACTACAGATACGAGGAGAGTTGGACAAGAGCTTGCTGTATCTGTAATTGTTCTTAAAATGGGATAATGTAAAAGGAGGTTGTAATTAATTTGGATGAATCTTGTAGAATCTCATTAGAGTAATACCTAACTGTTTCTATGCTAAGAGCAATGAGAACCTATGTTATTTGAAATCTAAGTCCAGCTACGTAGTGAAAATGTGTGACGGAGAACAGTCATTAAGCTAATATTTTCTTTAACCAAAATTGCTTGGTCATGAGATCAACTTTTTCATGCATATCAAAAAAGTACAGATTTATGTAGAACGTTAGTGTAATGTTGATATGCAGGAATACAGCCTAAGGAAAAAGGCCCTGTGGCAGCAGTTTATATGCCTGAGTACATGGAGTTAAAACTGTATCAACTGCTTCTGTGCTGAGTCAGGCCCTCAGAAATCAATACAAGTATCAACCAACTTCTACAAACTGACACGATCTAGTTCTCCACACAGTCCTTCAGACTTAATTAGGCACAGATTGAATTGGAATGGTGTCTTTATCTCCATTCACTCGCATCACTTACCTCTGTACAATGCTGGTTGCACTCTCTTCTCATCATAATGTATCCTGCTCTGACCATACCCTAGAATCATAGAATCGTTTTGGTTGGAAGAGACCTTTAAGATCATTGAGTCCAACCATTAACCCAGCATTGACAAGTCCATCACTAAACCATGTCCCTAAGCATCACATCTACATGTCTTTTAAATACTTCCAGAGATAGAGCCTCCACCACTTCCTTGAACAGCTTGTTCCAGCGCTCAGCAACCCTTTTTGTGAAGAAATTTTTCCTGATATTCAATCTAAACCTCCCTTGGTGCAACTTAAGGCCATTTCCTCTTTTCCTATCAATGTTGATCACCCTGCATGGAAGTGCTGGTTTGGTGTGGAAAAGTCTCCAAAAATTGAGAGAATATGTCAGGACATTGAGGAAAAGGTGGACTTTAGCTGGATGAGTAAGATTCCTGTCTTATATCAAGAGCCTGCTCACTAGTTTTTTGAATGAAGTGAGAAAATATTTTGGATCTGAAAGTGTTTGTATATCCCCCATGTAATTTCAATGTGTTCTTACATATTAAAATCTATAATTATTTTTTTCTGAGCTCATATTATGTGTATAAAACCACGTGTAAAATATATCTTTCTGTTTCGTGATGTGAGTGACTGCTCCCTCTGCTTACTATATGTGTACTTCCTCTGATACCTGTGCACCTTTTTTTCCTCTGCATTATTTATTGTAGGAGAGAGATTGTCTGTTAAGACTTCTTAGGCTGATTTAAATGCTGTTATTTAGACTCTTGATTCCATTAGTTCTTACATCAGTTAAAATGCCTAGAAGATCACGATGAACTCCTCAAACCTAAACTCTATTCTTTGAAAAACTACCATGCTAAATTCTGGGGGTTTTTTCCACCTGATAATTCTAGGTAGAGGATAAAATGGATGAAAGAGCTGAAGCAGTGGGATGAGATAACATGAGATAACATATAACGCTGTATGGACAGGTCTGTTCAGCTACAGAAGGGCTTATATCCTCACTTGATGAAGTGCTCTGTGAGTGTACTATTTTTCAGAAAGGTATGGTGTGTAGGCAGAATAAATGGAACTCAAATATGGTAAGAAGGATTGTGCATGTATATGAAAATGCAATTACTTTCCACAAATGTAACAAGAGAAAGTTGAATGCTGTGCACTACATGAAATCAATAGTACTAGTTTCTGGTGAGCCTATACTTTATTTTACTCATGCTGGAAGGAGAGATGGACTTTAGATCTGATGTACATAATTTCACCAATATATCTCACTGATTAAAAAAATAAATTTTAAGAAAAAAGGAAACGTTGACAGTGTCTTACTACATTCGCTAGATTTGCTATCCAACATAGTTACACTTCTTATATATAAAAACAAATAATAAATTCTTATTAAGGAATTTTTAAAAAAGATTTTTAGCAAAAATGTCCTAGTGAGTTCATCATGGTTTCTGATTAGAAAGGTCTAATTAAAAAAGAGGCAATATAATGAGATTTTGGTGACCAGTCTTACAGTTTGAATACTGAATTCCAGTACTGAGTTCTACTGAACATTCTCAATTATCAGCTCCTAAATTCTGTAAGCCTGTGTATTTATTGTTGCAGTTTCTCCTTTAAGCTTTTTCAGATGGCCACTAACCCTAAAAAAGCTTTTGCCAAAAATACCAAAGATACCTTCAAAAGTATGACAATTTAGGATGTTATACTGAGATCACCCCCTAATGTCTTGACTTTTTGTCATTGTCCTGACTTTATTATGTCATTGTTTTCTGTGATATCTTTGCCTATTTACAATATTTTTTCTCTTATATTTAGATTGACACAAGAATGGTGACTGTCTTGCTAATCTCTTTTTTGCAGTGTGTGACAGAGTATGATCATGATTCAAAAATAAGAATACTCTGAATTATGGTAAAATAAATCACAATTATTAAGAACTAAGGGATAACTTTTAAGTGGTGAGGTAATCACATGATTTATATTGGATTTTGGAACCTTTAGGACTTTTAAATTTTAATTTTAATTTTAAAAATTAAAAATTAATCTTTTTCTCTCTATGCTTTCTAATTAACCATATTCATGCAGGATGGCTTGTTTTTTTTTGTTTCATTCATCGCTCTTTTGTTTCTCTTTAATGAGAAAATTGTACTAGTTTCAGCTAGCACCTATACTTAACTATGTATTACTAATATCGTGCTGGAGGTCACAAATGACTCCAGATAGCTATACTCCAGTGGGTTATTAAATTATGAAATGTCCTCATAATATTTTGTTCCTGCACACACCACTGGGTTTTCCCTTTAGGTTAGTAACATCCCGTGATTGAAGACCTGGTGAGGACTCGGATTGCTGCTCTATGTGCAAAGGACAGGCATCAAATCATATTTCTTCATTGTCTTCCAAATATTCCTTGGAATTACACTCTGCTAGGCTGAAATATTAGCACTGGGAGTAAGTATTAGCTATTAAATAATTCCCAGGACCCATCCTACTGAGATGTAGCTCCTTACTGTAAGAATGCCTTAGATATCGGCATAAGGAAAAGATGCATTTGACATGTGACATGGAGTAGATCAGTAACTAGAAGGTCCTATTGTCCTACAGGTATTTGATGCAATTACATCCAAAGAATCACAAGAACAGAATGGAATTCCTCCCTTTGGTCTTATGAAGAAGCATGATTTGATGATTCAATTATCATTATTTCAGAGGAAAAAAAAAAATCCATTAAAATATCTGTTTAGTAGGCTTTTTAGACAGAAAAGAAAATAGCATTAAAACCATCTGAGGTGAGCATTTCTTAGACTCTTAATAATATAATGCTTCCTGGACTGACACTAAATTTCAGTATTCTGGTTTATTTCTGACAGGAATGAATATTATTATGAACTCTCTAGTACTGGTTCTATATAGATAGTACCTTGCCTACACAGTTTGCATACTTTTGCATTTGAATATTCTTTACTCAGCCTTTTTGAAAAATAAAATATTTAGCAGAATCAATTCATTTTAGCTCAGATATGCCAGTGAGAAGGATGTGGATGTAATCAACATTCCTCGTCTCCATCTTCCTCTCATTCTTTTCCAAAGAGGAGCAATGTGCTGTAGTCAGCCTGATCATAGCTCACTGAGGTTTGACCATTTAGGAGAATAAGAATCTATCTTGCCTGCCAATACCTCTCCGAGCATTGCAATGGAAGTATATTGCCACAGTGCTATAATCTTCTTTGCTGAACAATCTGGTGTGTGAACCCCATGCTATATGTTGCTATCCTACTGGAGTTTCAGTTGAGAAAATTAAATAGATATGATAATTTAACAGGAAACTGAAATGTCTGAGAAATGCTGAAAAGGGTCTATTCAGGTATGCCTTACTGTACAATGAAATAGTGGCAGGTTTCAAAAAAAGGATTCTCTCTCTATTAGAATGCAAATAAACACTGCTTTCCCCTAGGGCCCCCTGTCTAGCTGTGGAATAATAACTCTAGACAAAAGCTGCCTATTGTCATCTTTGACATTTTACCTTTATTATATGCTTAGTTTTTCCATAAATTATAATGTTTTTCAATTATGATTAGATATGTGCAGTGGTGAATCAGGTATTATTAATCAAAATTGCTTTAAACAGTCACTTATGAGAACTGATATCAACGCAGTATGGAAAAGGGCATGATGAAGAGAATATCTGCAGCCAAAAAGGTTCCCTTTAGCAGGATGCCATTTTAAACAAGGTATAAGGAGAGGTAATGTGGGCGTGTGTATTAAGCAGTGTGGCAGAAATTGAGGTTATAATGATAGGAGTTGTGATGAGCTGGCTTAAAGGTTGAGGAAGATATTATAAGCCAAACTGACAACTGAGCAGCTTTGTGCTGCTCCTTTTAACTAAATATGAGAGAGAAGTGAAAGGGAAGAAGTATGAGAAGAAGAGTGATGGGGGGGAGAAGGTAGGTGAGAGAGAGAGAGAACTAATGAACCTAACAAAAACATGCTGAACATTAGAGATACTCAAGCACGCCATTCCAGATACTCTGCTATACTGACATAATCTTCATCTGTTGAGGAAGTAAAAATTGAAAATATGACTCAAACCCACTCCTAGACCTCTGCTAAGGACCTTGGTCTGGTAGGTGATGACCACTAGGAGAGGGAATTATTTTTAAAGCAATCTGTTTGAACTTCAGCTGGATTTCACTGGCTCTCATAGGCTACACAGCTGCTGAACTTTAGCCTGGTGTCTCTCTTACCAAATGCATTGGCTGCAATACCAGATCGTTGCTTCTTGGAGGATTCCCCTAACTAAAAGGTGTCCTCAGGTAGCCAGACTAAATGTTTAGTTATTTTGCATCATCACTGTATGTGAGTGAACACCATACAGGCTAGAATACCAAAAAGAGTGATTATAGTTACAGTTTTTTAAATCAAGCATTTCACTGAAAACCTCTTTTTCATCAGCTCTGTATTTTTTTCAGTGTGATGAGCATTACGCACTAATCATAACTTGATTTTGTAAGAAGTTTAATTTCTTTCTATGTGTATGTGATATTACCAAATAGTACCAACTTAGAAAACCCTTGTTATTTCTTTGAAAAGAGGCCTCTGATTTTGTCCTTATGGGTTTGCTGGTAAACAATTAATTTAAACCGTATCTCCGTGGCTCTATTACACCTAATATCATGTTTGTTGATGTAGTGGCATATCTTACATGTTGTATAAGAGGAGCAATCAAGAGGTGTCTTTGTGGACATGATAGTTAACCTCTCAGTTTGGGTTCATTCACTCTGCTTTGTATGCACAGGAAAATCCTCCTTATGAGATAAAGCACACAGATCGGCATCTTTGAAAGTCTCTATTGATGAGGGTTTAGCACACATAATTTCCCAGTGTTCTCCTAACACTGTACCCCAAACTCCATCTTTAGGGACTTTTTCTCAAAGTATATATCTAAGCAGTTCAAATCCATGAGTCTTTAGCTGAGATTTCCAAAAAGAATTAATCAATTATGAAAATTTCTGTTCCGTGGGTTTTGTTTCATGAAGAATAATAAGATTAAAATGTCACTTAGTTGCTTAAATATCTTCACAAGGGAGTTAAGAGCTGAAATACTTTTTGCATATCTGAAACTGCACAGAGACTATAATAATCATTTTACATATCCGAACAAACTGGTATGTTTTTTACAATATTATGATGTACATATATATAAATATACCTTAAATCAACTTCTCTGCAAAAAATGCCAATAAAAGAAAACTATATTACGTGTGTGAGCTTATTTTTACTTTTATGGAAGTTTAGTGTTTATATTCATCAGAATGAGTAGTATTTTCTTCCCAATCTGCCACAAATTGGAACCTGGTGGTTGTCAACAGCCTTTAATGAAATGCAGTCCTGGGCTGAGGATCACTCCTGAGCCTATGTAAGCCCTCCAGCAGTTTTTAAGTGGGGGATTGGACCAGTGCTCTTAACTCCCTTAGCAGAATGAAGCTGAGTGCCAAATCACCCTGCAGATTTGGGAGAGCTTCCCAATGAAAGGAGGAGTAGCTGATTAGTCGGGAAAGCAAAATATCCTTGAGTACAGAGACTGTCAGTTGCCAAGAAAACTTAATCCACTTCACTGTCAACAGTAACAATGCTGGAATGACTACTACAGCTTTGCTAAAACTTCATGGCTTGAAAATCGGTTTCCAAGGAAGTAGAGAAATTAAGCAGTGTGTCCTCATTTTAGTTTTACACAAGCAGGGTGGGTTCAGCTGTCAAATACTCAGGGGGACCTTAAAGATTTTCACTTAACTTAATAGATAATAAATACCAAATAATTTATCTTCACCTTTTGTTTATTCTGTAGATCACATAGTAAAATTTGTGTAGGAAGTTAGTTTATATTTTGGACAAAATTTTAGTCATAGACTTAGGTGCTTTTCTGTGGTTATGTGTAATTGTCTCAGTCTATAGAAACACCTCACATAGGTATTTTAAGGCTTTTCATTGCAACCTTCCTATTTTCCTGGAAGACTGATAGACTTCTGCTGTTTAAGGTGTGAATGAGGTATTGATTCAGAGGGGATCTAAGCCTCTGGAGTACTTCATAAATCAGGAAAACTTAAATGAATCAACAAAGTTTTTATGGCTGGAAGACCTCAAAAGAGAAGTTGCTCACTTTCCATGAGAGCTATTCTACAGAAATAAGATCAATGTCAATCTTAATGGAAAATCTAAGGACTGTGGGTGAAATTATGGTTCACTGCCACCAGCAGAGCCAGGAATTGACCTGTGACAGGCTTGATGATAACGCTCAACTGTGAAGCTTTGATTTAATCTACAGTTTGGGTTAACCATAATAGTTTATAATCCCCAGTGACCTCCTTAGTAGTGTCTAATATAATTATGATTTATTTCTTTGTTGCTGTCATTACTAGTGTTTAATTTATACTTCACAAAGAACATTGTCCGAGTTCTCTCAAGCTGGTACACAAGTCCCTTAGGCAGTCCACACGTAAGGTACCTGAATATTAAAGTTCAGATTTGTAAGGCTTGGAGTAACAAGATTCATTAAGCGCATTTTCAGGTCTGCACAACTTAATTATTGGACATAGTTGTTTTACACCATTCTTGTAACCATATCTTAAAACTCCAGTTAAAACTAAATATTAATGGGGAAGCTGGCATTTTCCATGCTGCCAGACAAAGCATATTTAGGAGGATGTAGAAGCCTCAGGTCACCAGAAACTTAATTAACTGGTAATTTACTTTCCACCAAAGTGCTATAATACCAACCTGAGGAATAAAAATGTATTTACAAGGAAGGCTAGAAATGAATGTTGTTTTCTTTTATGCTGTGAGAAGACCCTCTTTACAAGGCATACACATGTGAGGGTTGCAGAAGGAATGCTGCCTTTCAGGTGCAGCGATGAGTTAGCTGACGATTGAGAAAGCATGAAAGACTGGAGCACACCAGCTCTTGCTTTAGGTTAAGTATGTATTTAAACCTGGAATACAGATGTTTTTCTCAATTGTAAGTTTATTAGTTTTGTTGGATAACCCTTTTCAGCACGACATTTACTTCAGTCATTAAACAGTTGAAAATAACAAATAGTTGGCTTCTATTTGGTTGTGTTCCTAGCTCAGGCTTCATGGTCCTGTAACCTATCCAACAGCAGTACACAGTTTTACTTTGTCACTGGCCATGCTGCCTGAATAATTGAATTTGAGAGACCGATCTGATCTTGAATCAAACTAGTGGTTTGTGGCTATTGGGAGCTAAAGGCTGAGGTGGACTCTGTGCAGCTGACTTTAGAAAAACCATGAGTACTTTAGGGCTCTCTCAAGGCAGTACAAGAGGCAGAGTGTGCCAACCGGAAGGAAACACTGTGGATCTCAGACTGCATGCATGAATGTTATTGTTATCAGTGTATATCTCTCTAGCTTTCTCTGTACAGATACATTACTTTCTGCTCTCATTCATTCTCAACATTGACTTTGATATTAACTCTTCTCTGAATTTATTCACACTCACCATAAACCTGTCAGGTGAAAAACTAAAATAATTCAGACAGGGAAGAAGAATGTATCAAATGACTGATATATCCAATTAAGCCTTCTCTGTGGAAATATGAGATACTCACAATGTAATGCTGGTAATCAGTCCACAGGGCAGAACTTTGTTGTATGAAATATTATTTTAATAAATGAATTCATCTAGGGAACCCTTGATATACTGACAAACTTTTCTTTTGGCAACAGGAAATAAGGTTGAAAAACATAATTCCCATTTAATACATTCTCCTACATTCCTTGCTAGGCTTAAAATAACAGTTTTTCTATGGACTTAATTTTCCCATAAGTTGCTGCTTCCCTTTTCTCCTGCTCTGCAGCTTTTGATTTCCATAGGAAAAAAGTGCAACTTCACAGTTCCCTCATGTTCCTTTTAAGATGGACATGCTCTGTCCTTGCACTGTCTGTGAAGAATGTCTTGAAGATCTCAGATAATTTCTTAAGAATTCATTAGTCTTTGGTAGGAGTGTGTGATGTAGATAAGTGCATATAGAGCTGCTACTGTGAAGAATGAGACAGACACCTGTGCCATTGGCTTGCAATTACCAATTAGATGATGTGGAGAGGGTGAAACAATTTCTGTGTTGCAAGAAAAGTAGACTGTGAAAAATTTTTAATTTGGTTCTTAATATCAGTCCTTTCAACAGAAACAAAAAATTGAGATATTGAAAAAAATATTAGAAAAAAAGAATCATCCTGGATTTTCCTTTTACCAAACCCACCAAAAACAATAATGGAACTTCTTGTCTTATGTCTAAGCAGCTACCAAATCCCCAAAGATTCATTAGGTTGCCTCAAATTCATGGCAAATGCAAGGGACAGATATGGGTATCTGTGTTTCTGAGAACCTATATTACCTGATACACACAGTTTTAAGACTCTTGCCTAATAGTGACTATCTGTAGGAGTCTAGGTCTCTGGAGTTGAGCACACAAAGCCCGGGTCTCTGAAGATGCACATACAAAGCTGTGAGCTGCCATGTATCATGAACCTCTGGTTGCTTGGTGAACACTGCCAAGCATGCTGCTAGTTCCAAGCTCATGATATGAAAGTTGCAGAGCTCCTATTTGTAAAAGAAAACCTTTAGGTCATGAAATCCTGGAGCTCTGAGGCAATCCTCTTGTTGAGATTGTGGACTGTGAATGATTAAACTTTTGAGTTAGACTAGTTAATTGCATTGGAGATCATTTTTCAGTACCCAAGCCACTGAAGGAGAGTTCAGTTCACAGGTCCACACTAAAGTCTAAAATAAAGCAACCTGAAATGCCTTAGTGTGGACCTCAATACATCAGTACCAGTAATGCAGATTTAGTCGATAATACAATTCAGCCTTGACCCAGCTGGGTTTTACATCCCCTTAGTATAAAGATTTCCTTAGTAAACTGATAAACACCACCACTCCAAAATACTTATTGTAGAGGGTCAGAATTAAATAGTATTTTGTGATAGCAGTTTCAGAGATTATTGCAGGAGTAAATACTTCAGATCCAAGTGCTAACTGAGTAGAGGGACTACAGGGAAAAAAATTTCCCTGTAGTTTCCCTGACAGTTGTAGAAGGATTTAAGACTGTGATTTTTCCCTTTTAATTTTAGCAATACAAAGATCAATCAGATGTGTAACCTAAATCAGTAATCCCATCTCACAGATAGGCACTTACACAAAGTTTTGACTTTTCACTCATCTTGTCCTTATTTACTGCTTAATTGTCGACTTCCAGTTCAAATCAATGTAGATTTACAGCTTCTGTTGAAATTGGTGCAGATATTTTTGTACAGAAAAGAATAAATGGATAGCATAAGAAACAGAAGTGATATTTAACACAAAGTACTGCCATTTTCACCATAAATGTCTTTTTAGATGGCTGCTGTTCCTCAGCTCTTCTAACAACAGATTTACTAACTGATAGAAAAAGTTAAATAGTGGAAAGGTGTTTATTTGACAGAGGAATGCCACTAAAGTAAGCCCTTTACAGCTGGCTGTTGTTAGTAGCTTAGTCTTTCTGTTATAAAGGAATTCCTTTTCATTTTTCCTTAAATTTTCCTCTTACTCCTGTGAGCATACAATATTTGCTAATAATACTTGCAGACAAGTGGGAAAAAAAAATAGGCAGTGGAATTGTTAAGATCTCTAGTTAATTTTATAATATATTTATAACATTCCATACTAATTGGACATTAGATATTTTATTGTCATTTGCTATATGCTGGTATGTCTTCAAGAAGATTATTTCACTAAATGGATGTTTACTTTCTCTACCCTCTCAAACTCCTGTCCATGGTAATGTATTCTCTATCTTTTCCCTTTCCATGTATTTACTTTCAATTTCGTGTGAAAAATACAAATAAAATTGCATGAAATTGACTGTAGCTGCCCTTGTCAATAATTCAGAATATAGAGATTAGATAATAATTCACAGCTTCATTCAGTTAACAGAGCACTCTGACACACAGGAAGTTGGTGAGGAATCCTTCCCCTCCTACATTGCTTACCATCCTTTGTGTATTTGCTGTTAGAACCATGACAGACCCAAGCTGAAAATGTTGTTTTCAGATTTATATCTGAGCACACAGAATTTGCAATTCTCACTTGAAAACTGGGGCTGCTATTGCTTGTCTGCTTTGAGTATTTGTATAAAAAATGTTTACGACTTTAAGAAGAGCTTTAAGAAAATCTTTTAAAAGGCTGTATAAGGTGCATGTCTGTTTTTGAGGTTGCACTTAAAGATCCATTTAATGCAAAATACTATAAGGTAAGAGTTGAAATTCCACTCTAAATTCTTTATTTATGAAATATATACTTGTTGCATTTCCAAAGAAACAGGAAATGCGACCTCCACTTAATATGAAGAATATTTATGTAGCTGTTTCTAAACTATTTTTTCATACTGTGATTTTCGTCATTTGCATGTTATGTTGATTTATCCTATGAGAGTTGTACTTCCCTTATTTCACTATCAAAATGCCTTTATTTCAGAAACATTCGTGCAGCACAAGGAGTATTGCTTCTCCTCCCTCAAGGAACATACAAGTCTTGACTTTGCAGAATTATAGAATGGTTTGGGATGGAAGGGACCTCAAAGATCATCTAGTTCCAATTCTCCTACCATGGGTGGGGACATCTTCCTCTAGAGCAGATTGTTCAAAGCCCCATCCTGGCCTGGACTTCCACACTAACAGTTAACTATCAGGACTAATTCCTTGATATATGCCCAGAATCATTGCCACTGATTAAAGAGGTTTATCCAACGCAAGGAGAAACAAATTGATCTCAAATAAATCTTTCTTATTATAAGCAAAACATTTAATTAGATAACTACAGCTGTTTACAGATATATAAATTTGCACACCATTTTTCCATCTCTGTTCCCCAAAGTTTCTGCTTTTATTGTTCATTTTGTTATCCAAACTTCTATTTATCCTCTTACAAAGTTAAACTTCTCTGTTCTGTTCTGTCTTCTGTATCTGCAGGTATGCAACTTGTTCCTATTACATTGATTTGGGAATTCAGACAATAATATTGTCTGATGAAAAAAATTATCATTATTGGTGAAAAGTGATAAGGCAAAATGACAGGCATTTATCTTTATGAGCAGGGGAATCTTTTATGAGTAATTTTATGAGCAGGAGAATCTTTCTTGAGAGAGTCCTCTCAAACTGTTCTCAGATGTTGGTAGTGGGACATTTTGTGGTAAAGGAATAAAGTGAAGATGATATGTGGAATAGCAGTCATTTATTTTATTTTTTATTTTGGAGCAAGGTAAAAATGTAATCAGTAGCAATGAGCATGTCGAAAAAAAGAAGTTAAAAAACCCTACCCAGACCTAAATTAAGTTTGTTCTACTGCAAAATTAATATTGGGTATTTACACACAACTCTTACTCTAAGGTTTTAGTTTGACTTCTTGTCCAAGCTTTTTATGTTTCTTTTTTTCATGACCTTATTCCTTCAATTTTCAGATTAACATTTTTACTTTAATTTTCTTGGTTAATCACTTCCATGCATCTTTCTTTGTACTCTAAATTCTGTGTTTCCACCTTTTAGCTTGTTCTTTTTTCTATACATTTCTTCTTGCTTCTTACATTTACTAACCTCGCTATTTTATCTATGATATTCAGCATATTTTAGTTATACTAAGGTCTTTTGTGCCAGTTTTACACAAGATGAGAAGCTGTTCCTTTCTTGTACTAATTCCTGAAATAAACTGAATATCAGTGTAGTCATCTGGGAAAAATAAACAGGTACTGAAAAATAGAGGAGATCTTGACTTTAATCAGAACCGTGCCTGAGCCCCTAATTTACATCCAATACATTTTACCAAAATGTATTTCCTCTGCTTCTTTTAGAAAGGGCATTGGCTTTTCAGTAGGCATAGGTAATGAGTGTCTATAACTGTAAGCTGATACTTACAGACTGGAGGTCTGAGAATACAGAATGCATATCTGAAGTGAATATGAGCTGAAAGCTTGTATCAGTCTCTAATGTGGCTGAGAAAATGCACATTAGCAGTACATAAGCATTAGGTTTAGTAACTAATTAGGTATAGTAACTAATGAATTTGGGCCTTCTGGATGTTTTTCTTTACAATGGAAGTCGTATTTTGATGATCTGCTCTTAAACTGGTCTATACGGTCTTCAAGAATTAATTTTTGGTAAGTACAACTGCTCCCATGAAGTGACATGTGCCTTCAGATAATATATGTAGGAAATGCAAGGGTAGATACCACTGAATGCCTCCTGCTCCTGTATCTTTTTATGTTCACTATTGTGGTTTCTCTATCAAACAAGTGGTCATGAAACAAAGAGCACTGAAAAATGCTTTTGTCTGAAAGACATGCTTTTGGAAAAGTTTCCACTGCTTTTGTTTGTCTGTGGCCTCATGTGCAGAAGGGAGCAGGACAATGCCAGAGACAATCACCTGCAACAAGGTCAATTCCGGTACAGGGTGATGAGTTGGAGGTGATTTTCGGGACTAAAAGATATAGAGGATAAAGGAGGAGAAAAGCACATGCTAGTTGGCTGTAAAAGGTTGCAAGTTTCTCACAGAAATTGATTTAGACTAAACTGTTAATTTCATCTTCTTCTATAAGAACCTCTTGTAGACCTTCTCTGTTTGATTCCTATCTTTCATCCCCCACTAGCTGTTTTGAAGCTCTTTGGTCTGGTTTAATTCCAATAGTCTCATCATGGAGTTGCACGAAGAAAGACTGTCAATTAATTTTCTCCTTGACCTTGTCAAGGGAACACACACCCTGGGAGAATGAGTTATGCTTCCTTCTGACTGTTGTGAAGGCCACAATGAAAGCACTGCCTTTGGAACTATTCAGATTTAGTGAAACTGATGAAATACAGACAGAACAATTTTTAAAATTATGTTCTTTAGGCCTTGAGTTTAGGTTTATGTCTTGGAGTGATTTTTGTCTTGGAGTTTATCCTATGTCGTCAGCCCATGCCCAGAAGAATGAATTTTATGCCTTCCTATGTCTTTAAACTGAGTCTGAGAAGGGAGAGGAGAAGTTCTGGTTTTTNCCAAAGAACTAGTCAACATTTCTTTTTATTAAAAAATGTGCATAAATTGAAATTTAATCCAATGAAGATTCTTTCTCTTCACATTTATGGTGGCTTTCTTCTGTTACAGAAAGAAAAAAAGTGGGTTTTTTTCTGCAAATGAGTAAGATAAAAGTTATGAATTAAGTCTCTATTGGAAAACTCAGTAGCTCTGTGTTTTCCTTTTTTTTTTTTCCTGTTGAACACTAAATTACCAGCATTTTAATTTAATTTTAAAAGCTCCTGCATGCTTAGGAACTGCACTTCACAGCTCTTTGACAAAGTCAGCATTTCTCAATTCGTTTCCAGCAGAGACTGCTCTCTCAAAAATTAGAACCCTCTCTGTTCAATATTTCTTATCTACGTCGGTGTTAGTGTCAATGAGATATCTCAGAAGACACGTGAACCTTCTTGTGAGACGAAATGACAATCAACTAAAGGTCTCTATAAAACAAAAAATAACAAGTGATCAAGAATTAAACCAAATAGATTATTTTAGCTCATCTGTTTACAGCAATTACATTAATGACATGAAATATGTATGCTATTAACAGTTTCTGTAATTAATAAAAAACTTTGAGTTTTATTTTTGACCAAATTTACCAGTCATTTGTCACTATACTTTCTAATATCAAGAATATTATGCCATAAACTATTTTTGTACTGCATATAAATAGGTAGATATGATAAATCTAAAAATTAAATAATGCAATTACACTACAGGTAATATTGGGAGACAACTAGCTATTATAAATATTCCCTGAGAATAACACTCTACCTGAAACAAAGCAATATTTCTCTTGATTATAGGTATAAATTCAAATATGAGTCATGTGTGAAAATAAAATTAAAGGTTTGGTTGTTTTTTTAAAATTTTGTTAATTTTTTGGATATGATCTTTCATATCCACTGAAAAACACCAATTATGAGGCCCTCAGATATATTCTATTTCTGTGACCTGTTCATATTTTGTAATCTGTACTAGACCATTGCCTTGAAATAACTATTACTACAACCTGTGAGTAGCTAAAGGGTGGCCTCCTTCACTGTAGCCCTCAGGATATTTACTTAAGTAAAAGCTTCTATAGCACAGAGTATGCCACAAGCTATGGAGAAAGTCAGTGGTACCAGCCTCTCATGAAAAAGGTGTATATATATCAGTAGAGCTCCTCACAAAAGAGAGGAAGAAATCTTTGGATCTGGCTTTGTTGGTATCGTAGTAGATAAGAGCCAGTGAAATACAAAACTCTTGTTAAGTGTGTGGTGGACTGTCTAATATCACGACAAAATAGTATAATGTATTCCAAATAAACATTGGGAACAGAGCAATGTTAATTGCTCAGAGTATTAATTAAAAGTTAGGTGGGAAAATAATCTTACCTACTCTATGACATCTCTGGGAATCCTGATTCAAGAATTCTAAGATTTAGATTTGTGTAATCTGTGTTTTCAAGGATTATATTTCTATTGCACCACTTACAATGGCAGCTTGGTAACGTCTTTCTTAGAAACAGCTTAAAATAGTGGATCTTATCTGATGATGATGAAATATACAGCTTTTCTTCCTCTGATTCTTCAGAAACATGAGGACAAAATGTCCTACTACATTCAAACTAAATTTCTGATATTAAGTTGCTCATGCCATGTCTCACCTAAAGATTGTGCTGCAAGTGAGATCACATGTTTGAACCAGAATTTTTCAGTGTCCATGGGCATGTGCAGATTCTTCATCCTGAAAAAAATCAACATGCTGACATTGGCTGCTCCCACCAGTCTCATTGCAGGACTGAGACCTTAAATTTGTATCTGTGTTCATACATATTTCCACAAATCATTTTAGAATAAACACTTTGGTTCAGAGCTATCATTGCTCTAAAGTATTGTGAAGCCCTACTTGCTTTCCTCTTCTAATATATCAAATACAGTGCTGCCAGGATTACCTCTAGAGTTATACTGACCATATCACTTCCTGTATTTTTTAATCCCTTCACTGGCTTCCAGTGTCTTTTTATGTGAAGTGCAACCTCATGGTTTGCCTTCATCTTCAGTATTTCATGTATATTTTTTTCTCAACTTGTTTACCGATCTCTTGCCTACAGCTCTTTGTACTGAAGTGTCTAAATGCTTCTTAGGTAAGCGAGACCTGTGTAATGTGTGACCTGGGAATGATTAAAGCTTCTCACCTCTCACCTGATTTTAGTTCATGTTTGCCTTATAGTGCTAGTAGTAATGATACTCAGTTTTAGAAGTTTATTAAAATAAAAAAAGACTATAGAAAAAGACTATAACACTTACCTATTATTTAAGAGATAATTTCAGCTGCAAATTGTTCATCAGAG
This sequence comes from Baryphthengus martii, assembly GCA_013396935.1. Classification (NCBI taxonomy): domain Eukaryota; kingdom Metazoa; phylum Chordata; class Aves; order Coraciiformes; family Momotidae; genus Baryphthengus; species Baryphthengus martii. The sequence continues at coordinate 203,394 of VWZK01004979.1, forward strand.
AAGTAGTTATAAGATACACTATTAGGCTTGTTCTATTCAGGGTTATACACAAAGAAGCCTAAATAAGAGCAGAATCCCTTAATCAATGAATTTCCTTGTTTCTTGTTTTTTATTTCAGGTTCATTTGTTCTTACATGTTAGGGGCAGTTGTCATAACAAGTGATCAATGAAAACTTGGACACTGACAGTATTGAGGTTTCCCAAAACGAAGACTTCGAAAGTGAAAAAAAATACAGTATTTTTGAGTGAGGAAGTCACTCTTTGATATGTAAGTCTGACAGGAGGCTGCATAAAGGATCATACCTCCTTGAAGATATAATCAGGAACTTCATCTAGGCTTTTGTAGATGACAACACTCTTGTGTTACATCTGTTTCCCTCAAAAGGCTTGACATTTTGGATATTTCTAGTGACACTTATGGTACCTGTGTTCTCAAATGACATCTATGTTGACATTAGCTGGGATTTGCAATCTGGACATTAAAGTCTGGGATCACTTTAAGTAATTGGGAAATTCAGTTTGCAAATTCCAATCACCTGATTTCAAAGTTGTGTATGCCTAGCTACTCTAGGGAACTGAGCCTTTCATCTGATCCTCTGAAATCAGTTTTATCAAGGCAAGGTACTATTTCCTCTCTTTTGGATGATGCAAAGTTTTATGCAATGCACTTAATTTATTTTCTGATCTCAGAGGAATGATTAAATATGTATGGAGATATCAAAACAGACATAAAGGAAACTATGTGAAATCACACAGGTTTACTTTTGTAGCTCTATAATGCAATATGAGATATTTTTATCTGACAGTTCTCAAATTACATATGTAGTTTAATAAATAAATACTGACGTTCTAATACCATATACAGATTTAATTTATTTACTTGTAAACAAGGGAACATAATCTGAGTTTGTAACTCAGACCCACAAATGAAAGGAGATCCTTACTATCCCATAGAGTTTCTAATATTATTGTGGGTGGGGAATGCTGTATGCAACTGTTTTGTTATTTTTTTCTGTGATGGAATAGCTCATTAATATAGTTAGGCATAAAACAATTATCTACAGTACTAAGGGCTCAGTTTATTTTATTATGGTTAAGTAGTGGACATCATCTCTAGATCTGGATAATATCTAAATTCAAATAATATACTGAAACATTTTAAACCCGGGAAAAATCTTGTTCAGAATCATGCATATTGAAGAAATCTTATGCTGGGAAGCCACATTGAATTTCTCCACAGAACAAGTGTATGAATTATAAACGAGAATTTACCACTCATCTCTTTTTATTTCATATTGTTTTTCAGTATCACTGAGGTTTTATATACTTCTGCCAGTCATGAAGAATGTCTTAAAAGCCCATTTCTATACATGCCACTTCGTAATATATCTTCGCTTTTTATTGTGGCTTCAAAATCATGCTTTGGAGCACAGTTACCACCTCAGCCCTTTTTTCTCTATATCCTCAAAATTGCAATTGATTTGTATCTTTTTCTTATATGGTATGCTTAATAGAGCTGAAATGCAAGTTTTTAAGATGTTTTTCTCAATTAAGTCACATCATAGTTCAAGATAAGAATGAGAATTTTATTAACTTCTTTGCAAATTTGTTTTAACTCAGTTTACTCACCTGCTATTCCTTCACCTGGACCCAGGGACCTACAATAAAAAAGGCTGTTTGAGGATGGAACAGTAGGAAATGAAACACAGACAGAGATTCAGTACTTCCAGTGTAAATATTATGTCCTTAGAAAAATCCGTGGGCGAATTAACCATTAAAAAACTCATCCTTTTTAATAACTAGCTTTTTTTTTTTTTTTTTTTTTTTTCCCCTCTGCATCCAGAGAATAAGTTCAGGTCTCTTCCCCTCAACAACCCCACTCAAAAAATCCATCACATCAAACTTAAGATGACTAATATTTCTGCTGTGTATGAAAGCATAGAAGGGCAGGCAGCAGCTTCTCTGGGAGACAGACTGATAGAAGAATAAGCATGGAGCACGTGTAGCACTAAGCTAGGAGAATATCAACACTTGTGTGTTAATAACTAGCTTTGAAAGAACCATTAATGAGTAGTGGCAAAGCCTGAGAATGTGGATTTGGGGTTAACTCTTTATTTGTGCGTGCTTTTTGCTGTTGAATAAACAGTGCCATCTGATTTCAATTCCTTGGTGTGTTGAAAGCTAAACCACAGAGGCTCAGGAGTTCTGCAGCCCTTGTGCTCTGCCCGGTTGCGTCCTGCTCTAGGTGGCAGCTCTAATACCTTCTAGGCAGCAGGGCTCTCAACAGCTTGTGAACTTTCACTACATTTGTATGTACACATATGTAAAACAACAGATTAAGAGAACAATACTGTACAAACAAGAAGGGTCTATGAAAGATAGGGCAATATTCAAGATATTATCTTGTGTAATCAATATAATATTAACAGGATGCAACTGCTTAATTGGAAAGTGCTGGAAAACAGAAAGAAAAGGTAATTATTTTGTCAGAAACCTCACAGCTTTCTCCTGTATGCCCTTATCATGCTGAACGTAAGTTGCCATGTGTTTGTCTCTGTAAGCTTAGGCAAAAACCGGCAACATCCCTTCTGACAGCTGCTACACAAGTGATACATAAGTACACAAATGTGTGAGAACTCTTCTATTTTAAGATATGTTTAAGGCTGAAAAACGACCTTACCTCAATTCCTAAGGAAAATCGCTCCATGTTGTAAGTTAAAAAACCTTCTAACAAACTGGTAGAAGAATTGCGGTTCCCACTTGTTGCATACTGGATGTAAATCTCCTTTGACCTATTTTGCTTCAGTCAGTCACTCTTTAAACAGTATGCAAAGGAAAGATTTAATGAACGTTCTTAGATTCTAGTGGGACTGGGCACCTTCTTCCCCCAAGACAAGAGCAGCACCTGCTAATATCGGAGCGTTAACACATCTTCCTTGGTAGTATGATGAACATCTGGGAATGTAAGGGCCATGGCCTTTCCGGTGGGGCATCTTACTCTTCTGAGTCAGAATGGCATCGGGAGAGAGATGACTTACTCTTGTGATGGTCCCTGAGATGCTTACTATCTCATTAAGCACTTTCTTAAAAGTCTTAAAATTTTCTTGCCCTTGCTCCTTCTATTGGAAGTTTTTTTGCAGTCTCACTCTTTTGATGATTTGGATCTTCTAATTTCTATCCAGAATCATGGATAACATATATATATCTGTGTCAGTTAGCTGACATATTTGCACATCATTTCACCTTGCATTTTGCAGCAATAAAGAACCAAGCTCTTCTGTCACCCTTTGGGAAGAAACATATGTTCTCACTGCAAACATATATTGCAAACACAGAGCTGAAAAATAGATGTAAAAATGATGATTAAAGAAAAACAGAAGTCTAAAAATTAGATTTCCTTTTTTTTTTTTGCAGATACATAGTTATTGTCTGTTTGAAGTAGTAGTACTTACGAATCCAGAAATGAAATAATATGATTTCTTGAAGGCTGTACTGAAATATGTTTGTATGAAATAATAACTTTGACCTTACAATTTGTGCGTAATGAAACCTTTTCTTAGTCCCAGTATAGATGGCTTTGGGGCATTGGTTATGATGAGTCCAGAGCTGCCTTTAGCTTGTGGACTTGTGGCTCAATGCAGCACCAAATGATACCATATTGAAGCTGTGAAATGGAAAACAAAAGCACATCGTCACCAGTACATTCTCCTTGACCAATGGTATGTACAGCAAGATGCTATTACACAGCTCCAGAGATCTGGTGGCTTATCCTGTGACAGATTGAATTCGTAATGCTTTAGTTACTGATTTAGAACCAAAATAATAAGTCTCCTTAAGAGAACAGGTAATCATGTTGGACTAATCCTGGACATTTATGTTAAAAATTTGTTGGCACTATTGGAAGATCAACTACTGAAATTCGCATGAGTAAACGTGGTGAAAAGAAGACTTTGCGTTTGTCAAGGTATTATTTTTTGTCTTCTAAACCTTTTCAGAGAACACAAAAACAGTTCTGATACAGACTTTTAATAGGTCAGGATTTCTTGCAAAACCTCAGTGTTTTGACGTTCAAGAAACATCTGTAATAGTAAAGGAACACTTTTAAAATTAAACTCTGACAAATTAAGAGGAAATACTTACTAATCACTGATTTCAGACACGTGAAGAAATTCTAGTCTTCGACACACAAGTTAAAACCACAAGAGTATTTTAAATTTTTCTGTCATAAGAAAAGCTCCGAGTTTTCCTAGTCAAAATGTTACCTTAAAAAAAAAACTGAGAAAGAAATCTATATGGATAAGAAATGAAAATGAATGACAATCTATCTTTCCTTTTTCTTTTTCAGGAATCTGGAAATAAGACTTAAAAAAATCAACAAAGGTTGAGTTTCTGTTTTTAGTAATAAGTAATTTTCTTTTTTTTAATTTTTTTTTTTTTAGCCAAACTAATAGTATAGAACATGTAAAGCACGATGGTAAAGGAAAATATACAAATGACAGGCCAGGGGTTAAGGATGGAGGGTTGGTAAACCCACAGGATAAAATGACTACTTTTCTTCTGTTGTCAGTGCTGTTGCTGACTTTGAGTTTGGGAGTAAAAGCAGAGCTAATTAGAAAGGCAAACAGAAAAAAGCAAGTAGTACCTCTGAAAAGCAAAGCTCTGGGAACTTGACACAAGAACTGAGGATCTGACTGAATCAAATTGTAGGTCGCTTGGAGTTTTTAACTAAGTTGTGAGCTTTGGGATAGCTTTTGTTGGTGAAGGATCTCTAATAACACTGCACCTTCTGGAGAAGCGCACAGTGACTTAGGCAGCTAGAGAGACTCAACAGTTTATTTTCGAAAGAGAGTGTGCATTTTTTAAGACCACTTTTTAAGGAAAGTAAATTGAAGATATGAAAGTGAAAACAGTATAGTAAAACTGAGCATAGTTCTTCAAAAACAACACATATCTGAGTAACAGTGTGTCTTTCTTTGATTAAGATAAATAGTTTCCTGGATAAAAGGAAGCAGTAAATCTAATTTATCTGCTTGCCACTAAAATGTTTGATCTGTGTCTTCACTGTAAAATGTTAGTCAAAATAGAATGGTTACTCTGTACTATTACGTGGTGGAGAAGAAGTTGTGGCACATGCTGTGATGAAAGGTGAAATCTCAGATTGGAGAGAAGTTACCAATAAGATAATTTAAGCATTGAACAATATTTTAACAGTTGTACTGAAATTAAAAGTGCTATTGAATTCCCTGATTTAAAAACATTTGGCTCATTGTTGATAGAAATTAAATTCTAAGTAGAAATTAAAAGAATAATGCTAACAAAAGGTTAAAAAGATTACCAAGAACTTGATGTTTGTCCATGAGTTTAAGCACACACCGCCAGAGTCAAGTGGAAGGTAATGTCTAAACATATAACTCTAGCCTTGTAAATGGGTACAGTCTTGGTACCTAGCCTCATAAGTGCTGTAACAACGACATTATTTTACTTTGGGATCTTAGCATTCCCTAGAGTGCCTTCATTTTGGTTGCACTGAGCATCTTTGTGCTCATTTTATGGGAGAAAGACCATTAAGTAAACATGCTGTAGTTCCTTTACTGAAACAATTCAATTTCATATGTGCTAACGCTCACCAAGAAAAGCAATTTACATAAATAGTAAAATGGCTTATTTATTTGTTTGTTTGTTTAAATAGACAGTATAGAAACCATACAGGGAGCAGGATCTGGATTCATTCTCTGAGGGAATACGATATTGTATGGTGTCCCAGTCTTACCTTTCCTTATGCAACTATTTTTCCTCTCTGACTTAGAGAACTGTAAACATTTTGCTGCACAAATCTGTAGAACTATTGGAGACTGAGTTAAACTCTGTTATTGCCTTGGTGGCAATTGCATTCTCCTGGGAGAGGAGCAGTGGGCATCAGAGTTTGCTCAGTAGGATCAGGACAATGCACCCAGGCCCCTTCTTTCCTAGCTGAGTGCTGCTCTGGAAATGGTGGGCACCATCATACTCTTCTCACAAAGCTGTGCTTCGGTAAAGAAAGACTGAATGCTGCATAGCTCTTCAGAGAAACATTATAAGTGCCATCCCTAGAAACAGATTCCAGGTCAATGACTTGCAGCTGGATATCAATACCTTCCAGCAACCCTGTATGAGGGCTGTCAGATTTTAAAAAGCATCCCAGTTCTCAGCAGTTCTTACCCATGTCTTGGTCTTTGGATCTGACTTTGTATCTCATTTTGAACTTTGTATCGCTTTGTTAACTATGGAGTTTAACCTTTTAACTAGGAGTTTTAGCACATTGCAGGGTGTTTTCAGATGCCTCAGGATTTTATTAAATCTAATCATCATAGAGGATTAACTGTAACATGAACAGGAGTGGAAAATGGCAGGGAAGAAGAGCTGAATATTATTGATAAGTAAATATACTATTGAGCCACTAACTTGATATAAAAATATAAATGCATTTCCAAGTATTATGTGTTACATGTTATTTCCAGTAGAGAGAGTCGTACAGGAACATTAATACATTGTACTGATAATATTGCATTCAATGCTAGCTACAATTTTCATATTTTAAAGTTTTAAGATGAAGATTCATCATTAAGTGAAAATCTCTCTATGCATGCTTATCTCTCATCCCAGGGACAGAATAGAGGAACTATTTCCTACAACTCCCTAAAGCATATTTCAAAGAGGTGGTCAGAATCATTTATCTGTCTCTCTCATTTGGATAGTTCAGCAACGTGCTCATTCTTATTATAGTAGTTTCGATGTTCATTACAAGCTTGAAAATTATTCAGGAAGTATATATGTACCTGATGTTAAAAAAAATGCAAAGAGGAAAATTAAAGTTCAACAGTACTTAATGTTATGAAATTTAAACCAAAACAAGCTCTTTTGGTTTTATTAAAATCTTTTTGATCTTCAAAGTAAAAGAACATTTTTCTAATATTAGCTTAAATTTTTGAGTACTTTTTTAAAAAAGAAAACTTATAGACATGTTAGTGCAACTGATAAAATGAAGCTAACCGAGAATTGCTAAATTAGAGAAAAGTGGATAAAATTTGCTTAATTAATCTACAAAGTTTTAATTAACTTCTCCAGTGGCCCAGTTCAGGTTCAGAAGATGTAATAGAAGATACTTTTAAAATAAAACAACAAATTACTTTAAACTGTGTATCAGTTAATTCCACCAACTAATTAGTTTCATTCCTGGTTTAACAAGCTGAATTAGAAACATCAAATATATGCAGGAAGAAAAGAATAATCAAAATATTTTGAAAGCAGCTTTGACTAGAAGAAAATATGTACAAGTTGCTCCAGCTGGATAGCAGCACACTGAAAATTATTAGAAAGAGCAGATTACTTTTAACAGGTACTTAAAAGACAACAACAGTAAATTCCACTAATTTTGGAAATCGATCAATATGATACCTATTTCCATGCTGAGTAGATGATAACATTTTGTAGCTACCAGATATTTTTAAACTTTGATTTCTCAAAGAATGAGGCTCTGTTCTAACAACAACACTTCTGAACTTTGGCCTTGGGATCAAACTGTTTTCAGTTTGCTGCTGCAAACTGCAATGACTCCAGTAGATTTATTTTGGATGTACTCTTGAGAAGGTGAGTGTTTCTGACCCCAGGTGTCATGTAGCCTGACATGACTGCTTCTTATAAGCCTTTTATCTCTCCAAGTTCTTTCCTGTTGGGTGTTATGATTGCAGGTTTTGGTCATTAAATTTGTTGTGAATTTATGATACAAGGTTGTAAATATGTCCTTTTATATGCAGTCAGTTGAAGTTCAGAGAGTAGAATTTCAGCAAAACGTTTTGCATTAAATGTTTATTTCAAAGGGAACTTCAGTTATAAGGAACTGGAGTCATGGTCCCAGTAGCCTATGCAGTTCCTATGCAAAATCTACCACATAAATAATACAGTCAGTCTGGCAGGGTTTACAGTGAAATAGTTAGCTAAAGTAAAAGAAAAAAAGTTATTTGAGACTGGATGCAAAATGTCTACAGGGTACTCAAAACTATTGAAAATCGTATTGCTGTTATGTGCCCTATTTCGATCTATGAGTTTGACTTAAAGTCATAGTTTTTATAATGAATTTGTAGGCTGCATTTCTTCATGTTAGAAAAGGGATAATAAATATTAAAGCTTCTGGAACTACAGGCCAAGGAAAGCAGGGATGAAGATAGAAGCAGGAAGAGGGCCTATTGTGAGATTAATCATTTTGCACTATATTAAGTTCTGGAAGTTTTGTTAATGTTAGATCTGATGAATTCTGTCTCAAAAGGACTGAGAAATGCAATTTCATTGGAAATTAAATATTTTATAAGGTCAAGGATATTTCAAAAACATTTATAACAAAAAGAAATAATTTTCTACTTTCTCCTTCAGAAAATATCAGGATGTCTGATAATAATTAATTTGCATGGGAGAGTTCTCATATAACTATAGCTATCTAAAATTCATTTAGTTCCCTAAAATCCCTTAAAAGACAGTGAGGATATGGAGGTAGAGTATGAATAATCTCACTTCTTAGAGATTTTTTTTTCAAATATTCCTTGCAAAAGCTGATCACATATCAATTCATGTAAAGGGAGCCCAAGTAACTGAGTTTGTTTACTTTTGTCATTTTTCTTTTACTGGAAACATAAAGATTTCTCGGTTCAGTTCTGGTAAACTCAGTCCTGGTGAACTGTGAAAAAAAAAAAGTTTCTTTTAAGAAAAAGTTCCCCACACAGTCAAACTTCATGGTGCTATTAAAAGGTATCAGCTTTAAGGAAATATAATCAGGGAAGTAAGAACTTTGTGTGTCACTGATGTAGGAAGTGAAACATGTTGGTCCCCAGTGGCATCCACAGGCCAGGCTGGCCCTAACTAGCCTGCTGGGAACCCCCACCTCTTCTCCTGCCCATGGCCCTGGGTCCCTGTTTTCACTCGGTCCTGCCCCCCGGCTCTGTCTTGTGGCAAGTGGGTTGGGAGCTCCCCTCTGGGAGGGACCCTCAGGGGGATGCTGTCTCCAGCATCTTCTCCTGCTCTGTCTTCTCCTGGTTGAACCCCAGCTCTGGGTCATCACTTGCCTTGTCAAGGGCTATTGATGTACTCTGTTAGTAGCTCTTGGCTCTGTCTGCCACGGTCAGTCCTCATGGGATGGAAACTGTCAGCAAGGTCATGTCTGGCACCGAAGTTACTCACAGCTCAGGGATCCCAGGTCCTCTGTGCTGAGGGACCAGCTAGCCATCATGGCATCCCTGTTGCAACTGGCCTGTGGGTAAATTCTGGCATCCAGGACAGACTCAGGAATTCAAAAACAAGACATGTCAAAGTAGACATGCAAAAATCTAACAGGAATGTTGTTGGAAGTTGGCTCATGAAATCTGAAAGCTTGTACAGCTGCCAAGGGCCGAGCCAAGAGGCTGAAAGAAGCAGAACGAGCTCAGCCCTTGGAAAAAAAACAGCAGTGTGCTCATGAACTGTTTATTAGCGCCTTCAGAGCTGCAGCAAGTCCTTTCTAGTAGAGCTTGTGAAAGTTCACTTTTAATACTTTACAACTATGAGTTTTGCTTTGCCTTGTAACAGTCTAACAGCTGCTTCTCCTGAGTGAACCACTACAGGGTGTGCATGTTTTCTTTGAGTCACACCTGTAAGGTTGGGAGCTTCTGAGAGGAGAGAGGGTGACAGTATAACTCTACCAGACACCGCCTGACAAAAAATATCGCAATTTTCCAGTCAGCAGAAATCCATACCACCAACTTGATTGCAATAAAGACTTCTCAACATGTTAATATCTCTTCAGAAAAGATCATGGTGAAAGTATCTGTTCAAGCAGCAGATGTACAATCTTATACCTTCTACCATTTAATTGTTTATATAGTTTATTTATCAGAAAATTAGAATAGGTTGTAAGTATCTGTGCTGCCTAGTGTAGAAAGGAGGAAGAAGGGCAGTATAAAAAACCATTTTGTACAGTCACTCATATACTAAAATGTTTTTGTAAGCCAATTAACAGAACTAGAAAGTGTTAATTTTTGAAACAAATTGTAATATATAAAGAAATTTTGAAATAATTAAGATACCAATGCATTACATGAAAAAGACAGGATGCATAGTAAAAGACTCAAAGTGTAAAACAACCTTTCTACTGAGCTTTTTTAAGCACTGCAAAGATAGTCCTGAATTTAGATTTGGACCCATGTAACCACCTTCAATGACAGGTTAATTCATGTTGCACCAGACTATGGATTATATCAGGCAGCAGGATCTTGAGATTTTTTTCTAGAGCTTTAAATCCAAATAGTGTAAGTATACTTTGTGTTTTTTATATATCCAGAATTTCATAATCTCTTATACTAAATTAATATTTAAATAGAGTATGTCTAGTATAATGGATAATGAATATATGTTTATTGCATAGCATGTGTTAACTATTCATAGATTTTTATTGAATTTATCACATAACAATATTATTAGATTAACGAGATGGCCTTGGGTATCTTTTTGAGAGGATGATATCCTTAAACATCAAGATGCAGCAAGTGAGTGTCAAGCACAAAAACTTTTGGCAAATGGAATTGTGTGAAGGAGGTTGTCGTGTTGGAATTCAGCTATTACATCTTAAATGTTTTTCCGTATTTCAAGATGCGTGAATTTAGAATCTGGACACTGTCAAAAGATTCAGAAAAGTTCTTTACTTGTCAAAGAACTACTTGAAAGCTGCCTCTCACTTTGTATCGCCAAGGAATAGACAGCACTAATGAAACATCACCATCGCTCTAAAATACTATTATTATCCCTGAATTATATACTTTTCATTTTACAATATAAAACAAATTTTAATTACAAGACAAATTATACAGTACAGCCATAAAGCAGTAAACAAAGAACTAATTTGTGTTCCTTCTGCACTTATCATTTGTTGACTAATTAATTTCTCTCTCAGGTTCTGAGTGACTCTTATAAAGAAAAATCTCCTGAGGATACAAAGGTTAGCTTTGAAATGATTACAAATATTCAGCTAACATTATAATTAATAGTAATACTTAAAGCACAGCAGTCATCTCCCATCCCAATAAGGAACATTTACTAATTAGCCAAACTATTGGCATTATTCAGAATATTTAACTTTTCATTATTCAATCAACTGAGCTCATGAAGCTGGATAATACCTCTTTAAACTGTGAAGCTGATAGAAAGGTTAAACCACTTAAAATGCCTAAGCATCTAAACAAATAAATCTTATGTACTTAATTTTGCCCTGACAGATCCTCAAGCACTTTATAAAATACTGGCCAGATCACACCATTACATGGATATAAATCTTCCATGGAGTCACAAATATTTTTATGCTGTTAACAAATGAAAATAAAATTAGTTCTAGGCCTACAGATTACACAGAATGATTTTTCTATCAATCAGAGACATTTAATTTCTCAGTAGCAACAGAAATGAGTACAAAGTAAAAAAAATTGTGATATTACACATAGTTTAGTATAAAAAGATATTCAATGTTTTAAGATGGAAAACCTTATATATAGTTAAAATGAGTTGCAGAAATGGAGACGTTTGGTTATTTAATATAACATACTTATATTTTACTAAAGATCATGAAACGTACTATGGGAATTCCTAACCATGGTCAGGTTAGGATACAGTGTAGTCTTTTCAAATATGGAATAATTCTATTAACCATAGACCAGACATGAAACAGAAACTGTGTTTGATTCATTAAGACATTCAAAAGTCTTGTAAATGAATGCAGGCAACCTTGAATGTGGACTCTGCTCTGAGAGCTGTTAGCAACTCAGTTTTGGATGCTCAAAAGTCTTTGGGAAACAAAAGCACTGCAAATTCTCGTTCCAAATTAGGACTCTTGAAAAAGAAAAAACATGTACCGCCTACATATTGCTGGCCATTGCTTGTCTACTTTCTTTACTGAAAAAGGACTTACGATGCATCTGCTTGGATTTACAGATGCATGACAGTAAAGCAGACAGCAGATGTAGCCATAGTTTGTAGGTACTTTCTTAATAATCCATTCAGTCAGTAAGTGTTCAGACGATAACTTTGTTGTTTCCATCCCCTCCTTCGACTATCTTTATTAAAAATACTCAGTTATTTATATTTACTTGTCATTACTTCAATACTAAGTTTGAACTGGCAAATTTTTATTTTCTTTTATTATTTATTTTTTGGAAAAAGAAAATCATAAAAGTAAAGACTGCCAAAAGTTGCTCACAATGGTGAGGCTTTTTTTCACTTTTTATGTCCTTGGCAGAATAAGAAATGGGCATGAAATGTGTGCATGCTTGACTAATATGAGTATTATTGTAACCTTTGTGTGGAAAGGTCTTTTTCTGATTAAAAGCAAATCAATTTGAAAAGGTAATAATCTTTTTTAATGTCAAATAGAAAGATAAAGCTTGCAATGCATATTTTTTGGTAATATTTTAAAGTTCAACCAGAAACTGCAAGAGAAAGAAGGGCTACACAAAGTACAATTTCTTTTTTTTTTTTTTTTTTTTCATTCTGGGCTTTTAATAAGTATTTTTCTAAACAGTTATAATTTCTAAAGAACTGAGCAAAAATTTACATAATGTGAAAGTAGGAGTTGAAACAGCTACTTAGAGAAATAATGGTGTTTGTATGTTAATTATTTTGAATGGTGCATAGATATGGAAGGCATCTGCTGAAACCTGACATTTTCTGTAAAACTTGTTTTATATTATGTCTTTAAAAGATACTGCATTGTTTGCTAATAGTGAAAAAAAATATATTATTTTCACTGGGAAATAATTGTCTCAGGATTGAGATACATCATTAAATTATAACTACTAAAATATCTCTTCTGTTTTTTTGGATTTCCAATATGGGCATCTTTTTTCTTAAGTGTGGGAGCTGCTGTGGAGCATGGGAATTTCATATTATTTAATTGGTCTTTATCTTTGAAATAACATAAGAAAGAAGCTGGTATTCAAAGGAAGATCAGATATCAGGTTCTATAATGTACTGCTGCTATGAGATAGAAAAAAAAAAATCTGTTTAGTAGGCCATCCTAGACCATCCCATCCTTACTAGACCATCCCATTTTGAATCATCCATTAAATATATATTTTTTTTTATTTATAAGGACAGAAACATTTAGTCTACAACATTTCTTAAATGTCACAGCTACAGGCATTAAGAGATTTATGCTAACTTTTTATGAAAAGGTAGAAACCTACCTGAGCAGAGTTATTGGGCTAGGTGGGGAAAAAGCAGATCTAACATTTAGGGAACTGTAAGTAACAAAGTCCAAAACCATTATTAGAAGATCCTGATTTAGTTGCTTCTTAAAATTCTACAGCACAGAATGTCTTAGGTGACCAAATGTTCACCCAATACCTAATACCTAGCTGTACCCAGAAAATTAGCAAAGCAGCAACTACCTCCACAGGGAACCTGATCTCTCACTATGGATGGTGTTAATAAGATCATTTCTTCACACTTTCAACTTAAGCAGTGGTAAAGACTCTGTACAGGAACCAGGAGACAATTATTCAGTTGTCTTCACTTTTAAGTACAACCAAGTAAAATCTTTCTAATGCCTTTAGTTTCTAAATTTTTCTCTTTACTTGCTAATTGCTTTAAATCTGGGCATATCATTTTATCCAGTCTGCTGTTGCTCCGTAAATCTGGTTTTACTTTGATTTTAATGGTTTTTAGCAATTGATTTATTGAGAATTACAGAAAAGAAGTAGATAAGCTTGATAATATTTTCCTGAGGAGACATACAGCTCAGAGCTATAAGGCCGTGTGAGAAGATTAGAAACATTTTCAGGGTGCTCGAGAGAAGGGCTGGGAATTGTTTACAGTAGGCTTTGAAGCAATGAGAAGGTAAAGTGTTCTGCAGCAGAAACTGGTATTGTATTTATTTGGCCAGGCTGCTGTATGTATTTACGGAGCCCACAAGCAACGTGATAATATGCTCCAGTAAAATGTTTGGAGCATCTAGAATAATTACGTCATATAGAAAGTGAAAAATAAGCAAGATGATTTTTCAAAATTTAACACAATGTCAATGGGTTTAAACGCCATAGTAAAGTAATAAAAGTATAGTAGTAGGCTGTATTAGACTGACAGTAACAGTAACCACAGCATGCTATGGGAGATTTAGAGGGTGGTTAAAGCAGAAAATTAATTGTACCGGGAGACTTTGATTGTCCTGTACTGAGTATGTAACAAAAATGCATGACGTAAACTCTACATTTTTGATGCCCTGAATGCTTACTTATTGGAAAATCTGGTCAGTGAGCAAGCAAGAGGAGACATGAGTCTTGATTTAACTTTTTGTTGTGCACAGGACCTGCTTCTGGAATTGCTTCACACAGCTGTTGGGAAACTACTGTTGTAACACATTCAATTCAGCATTCGTATAGGAACGACAAAGCACATAAATCCACTGTAACAAATTTAACTAGAAAAAGAAGAATTATAGGAAAATGTTTATATGCATAAAAACATAAGCAAACAAGCTAAAGAGGGGCTGAGAGGGTAAGACAGTCAGGCAGCATATAGTTCATTTAAAAATTCTGCTTTATAGACATGGTGAAAATATAGAATAATCAGCAGACTCTCTAAGGAACAAAAGTGTTTACTGAGGTTAACAGCAGAGCAAAGAAAACCAGTAGAAGAAAAAAGATACTACTTCTTCTGAAAAGTGAAAATCTTGTCTAAATGACAAATAATTTAAAAGAGCTTAACTTTTGATGGGCTAAAGAAAAGATAGTATTTTCCCAAATCAAGACATATTTTGAGCTGCATTCTAAAAAGCCAAAAAGCTAATTTAAAAATTATTTTAAATTATATTAAATGATGGGGAAATTATGTCTATAAATTAAGATGCTGCTGCACTAGAGACATTCTTTACAGGGAATGGATATCAAGAAGTATATTAATTTAAGCTCGTATAAGGGATTTTAGAAAAAACCAATACAATTATCAGCAGAAAAGCACTAAGAGTGGATGATATGCAAGCTAAAAAGAACAAATTATGAAAGTGCAGAGCTACTAATATTATGAACATCCTACTGTTTAAATCAGCATTAACAGAATTATTATAAATTATTCTCGAAGAACATGAGGTCAGGACACAGTTGTGCCCCAAAAATCTAATGCCATGTCAGGAGTCATTAAGAAAAGATTTAAGAGGAAAGCATGGTTCTGAAAATAGGTTTATAAGACAATGATGCACTCAAATGTAGAATATTGAGTGATGGGTAGATTAATCCATCTCAAAATTGATTCAGTAGAAGTAAAAAAAGTTAAAAAGGATGGCTCTTAAGCAAAGACAGATCATATAGACTAGTACTGGAAAAATATTGAAAAAAGCTATGACTGAAATCATAAATGGTATGGAGAAAGTTAATAGGGAATATTGACAGAAAGAAAGGAGTGCCTGCACATGAATAAATTATCATTTAGCTGGTTTATATAAGAAAAAGGAAATATTTTATGCTTGTGTTGTGGAACTTCTTCTCATGGAGTCATCCACAGGCCAAAATTACAAAGTGACTACAGTAGGAAATAAAAATTTCATGAAGATTGAGTCAACCAGAGGCTTCCATGTCTGATACTCCAGACTGACTGTCCAGTTCAGAATCCCAAACTGCTAATTCCCAGAAGCTGCAAAGGAAGAGTTACTCTGCTATTGTTCACATTTAATAACCTTTCTTCATGTTACAGTATTATGCATGAGTGGAAACATGATGAACTAGAGGGAATTTTCATCTGACATTTTAGTGAAAACAGACATGAAAATAGATCAAGAAAATTGTAGCAAATAAAAAAACGAAACTAGTTTGTGTAGTCAAAATGTTCCACTTCAAAATTTTCTGAATAGAACTTTCATATTTTTTAATTGAACTAATAAAATTATTGCCATTTTTAAAGCCATACAGCAACAAATGCTAAATATTTTAATTTGTATTAAGAGTATTTTTATCAGTGTTTTTAAGTTAATCAGGAAAAAGCTGCTTTTTTGTTTGTTTTTTTTTTCCCCTTTAATTCAATGAATGTCAAGTAGTTCAGAAAACCAAGACATTTTGTTGGTTATAAACCACTATTATTGAACTTCTGGTGACACTTTTGTCAAAACCATGAGTGCCTGAAGAAGGACAAAGCCAGATTTCCGAAGACTCTCTTGTGACTGGACAAGGAGTAATGATTTTAAATTAAAAGAGTGGAGATTTAGACCAGATATAAGGGAGAAATTTTTACAATGAGTGTGGTGAAACATTGGAACAAGTTGCCCAGAGAAGTACTAGATGTACCATCCTTGGAAACATTCAAGGTCAGGTTACATGGGGCTCTGAGCAACCTGATGCGGTTGAAGATGTCCCTGCTCACTACAGGAGAGTTGGACTATATCATCTTTAATCGTCACTTCCAACCTAAACCATTCAATGATTTTATGATATATTGTTAAAATCTGTATTCTACAAATGTGTTCTCCTCCTGTATTTCACTCACCTTTCGATGGGAAAGTTTCCCATTTGCCTGGTTCTCATTTGGATTGTGAGCTGTATATTTATAAATTGTTTATGTTCATGCAGATGAAAAGCTCTGTGTTTGCACAAGTACAATTTCTTCACTTGCTGTCACACTGTGACTCCCACCAGCTCAACCTGAAAATTATTTGTGTGTAAGAGAAGGCAGGTGAAAATAGTCATTATTTCTTCAAATGAAATCAAAGAAGCACAGGATATTTGGCCATTCCTGAAAGCGGCACATAAATAAAACTCACTGGCAAAGTTGTTTCTATTTATTGCCATGCCCTGATTGTCCTCTTCTGCTCCTCATTTTCATATCTCTCAGTTTGACGGTGGAATTTAATCTATCTAATAAGAGAAATTTCCCCTGTGAGAGCAGAAGACAGTTATTTGTTCAAGGTGCTAATTCCTCATATTACAGTAACTTTCCAGCCAGCTGGTGGGAAGGTGGGACTAGTAGACTGCTAATGTATTATATGTGTGACTTTTAAGATCATCCTCTCATGTTATGGTCTGAAGGTACAAAGGTTTCAGATAGCAGTGAAGTAACACATTTTTCTCTTGCAAATGCAGGATACACTACTATAATGCCAGGTATTAAATCACGGTAATAACTTGCTACTGGAGACAGATAGGAAGAGTATATGCAAGCTTCTTTACAGAAACAATATGGTGTAAAAATAGTGGGTTGACACAGCGAAGCTTTGAGATCAATGGAAAAAACAACTCTCTAAATATGGGAAATTCTCATCTTGAGCTAAATAGAAAATAAAATAAGACAGTTCTCAAAGGAATTACAGAAAGTAATAAGTGTGGTAGTCAACTAGCCTGCCAGAGTTAGCCACAATGTTTATTTTTTCCTGTTTTGTTTTGTTGGGTTTTTTTCCCAGCTGACCAAAGAGGTGAGTTTAAATGCAGACTACCTGTCTGAGAAATAATCTCTGAAAATGGCTTCTGCAGAGGTGGGCTGATAATATAGGTTAGACTCAGCCAATTAGGCGCATTTGAAATGTTTTGTGACTTGGTTCATTTGACACCTACTAATGTACCAGTCTCAGAAGTAAAATATACTAAGAACATCATCTTGAAAAAGTGCTGTTTTACAATGCGCGTAGAAGGAAAGAGAAGGGGAGAGACAGAGAGAAAGAGAGAGAGACCTCTTTTAGTAAAAAGCTAAAGGTAATTTCTGTGGGGAAAAAATAAACTTAAGAGAAACACTTACGCTGTTTCTTGGATAAAATTCAGGTTTGACCCAGGACTAGTTCTGAATACATCTAGCATAAACGTAAAGCTGTTTACTCGTCAGCTGTAATCTTCTGTTTTGGAGAGGACTTCTATAGCATATGTTAATCCAGGACACAATGTGTGCATTTTGGTGTTTATTGGAATCACCAAGATTTGACCAAAAAATTACTCATGCTTAAAATAAAATTAGCAAAAAAAACTTAATTTCTGTGGGCTGAAATATTAGTACCTTGTTATTAATAAACATTCACAACTCCACGCTAGTATTCGAAACAGTTATTACCTGCTCCTCCATCTGTTCTGCAATTTCATCTCTTCAGTCTTCCTTACTTTCTTTTTTTTATACTCTTAGTTTCTCCTTTACAGTACTATCATCTGCTAAAAATCTTTAATGCTGTTGAGAGAAAGACAGGTAATATATTTTGTCTTTATAAGGTTGAACAGTTTATGATAGCAATTTTTCTTACATATTTTCTTCAATGTTTTTGTGATATATTTATTTCTTTTATTAATTGAAGTATTCCTTAGAGTAATTTAAGTAATAGTTAATACTGTGAACCGATGTGTGTATGTACCTGTAATCTATTCAGTTCTTAAAGAAGGAATCTTAGTAGGAAGAATGGAATATTTTGCATCATATCAGTTTGCTCTAAAGAACAATATTTTAAATATACACAAAAAACTTTACTGCAAAATGATTTCTTGGTTTGTCTTTTAGTTTCATCCCAAAATTAAATTTTCTACTTTGAAAGGAGAATGAGCTAAAAAGGAAAAATTCTAGAAAGGTATCTAGAGACAAATTAATTTTACACTCTCCATTCTAATTTTTTAAAAATTTCTTTGTGATTTCTAGTAAATAGTAGATTACATTTCCTCTATTCTTGTTTTGCATTTGAAAAACATTTTTTTTCCAAATTCAGAAGAAAATAAACATATTTTGATGATATCTGAATGTTCTCCCATGAATATAGGATACTAAAATTTTCTCTGAGCCTGAGAATGGATATAGTAATGATAAACATTTTGTACTTACCCCAGATCTAGGTAAAACTAGTTTCAGATTTAAAATCTGACATTGGCTGGAAGCCTCAGCAGTCTTTTCTTGGTTCGTATTGGCAGAGTGAAAGTATTACTCTCTGCATTATACTACTTTTGACTGTTGCCACATGCAGAGCTGCAAAGTCACTACAAATGATGAAGGAAAGGCAGAGTTTAGCTCAGGGCAGAATTTACCACTGATGTTGGAACCTGCTTGGTCCTCACAAGCAGAGTCAGTACTGATGCTAAATGGAAACAAATGAAGTGGCTGCTTGACATCACTAAGATGGCATCAGTAACTAAGTACTATGAGACAGGTTACTGAGAGAGGCACGTTTGCTGTGGCTATTTTAATGTAATATAGATGGAGAAAGTGGAACTGAACTAAAGTTTGTGCCTCCTGCAGTCTTGACAGAAAGTCCATTTGCCTTGATGTTCAGAAATGCATTTTGGATCAAGAAAAGCAGGTTACAGATTGTCAAATATTGCACAGCTTTTAGCCAATTGACTTAAGTTATAACTAAGTTTGAAAGTTATATTTTTTGATTGCAGTTTAAATCACCATGAAATTCACATCAGATCTCATGGATGTGGGCAGCTGGGGAATGAATACCTAGGGGAAAGCTGAGATTAGCCCTGCAGTGAAGACATGTCCTATATTAAAAACAATGTGTCCAGCAGGAGTAGTGAAGTGACCATGTCCCTGTACTCAGCACTGGTGAGGCCGCAGCTTGAGCACTGTGTTCAGTTTGGGGCACTGCAGTATAAAAAAGACATTGAGGTGCTGGAGCAGGTCCAGAGAAGAGCAACAAAGGTGGTAAGAATTCTGGAGAACATGTCTTAAGAGGGGTAAATGAGGCAACTGGGATTGTTCATCCTGGAGAAGAGGAGGCTGGTGGGAGACTTTATGGCTCTCTACAACTACCTGAAAGGACGTTGTAGTACTTCTCGTAAGTAACTAGCAATAGGACAAGAGGTAATGGGTTTAAGTTGTGCCACGGGAGTTTTAGATTCAATATTAGGAAAAATTTCTATGCTGAAAGAGCGTTGAGGCATTGGAACAGACTGCCCAGGGACGTGGCGGAATCACCATCCTTGGAGGTGTTAAAAAAATTGCGTAGATGTACACAACATGTTCAGAACATGGTATCCTGAAGGTATCAGGACATGATAATGCTGGGTAGATGATTTGACTCAATTATCTTAGAGGTCTTTTCCAACCTTAAAGATTCTATAATTCTGTAATTCATAGAGAATTGTGGATTAGTTTAGATTTTCTATTACAGTGAAAGAAATTGCGTAAAAAGATGCTTCGGTCAATCCTATCAGTATTACATGGGGAGAAGCAGATCATGTGGTAAATCAGTACAGCCATTTGTGCTGGTAAGCACCATCTGCATTTGTTTTAGAATGTAGTCTCATGTACTCCTGGTGCTGTGATTTCAATGGTACCTGAGTAAATTATAGACGCTTCAATTAATGAGTCATTTTAAGATGTTCTCAGTATTTTGTAACTTTAATCTGAGATGATGAATTTACAGACAAAACTACTACTATCCAAATTTAAAAAGAAAGGTGACAATGTCATTACCAGAGTGATATAACAAAGAGCATAATTTCAGCTTTCTCAGCAAGGGACTAAACCCAGGTGTAAGCTATGTACACCATGAAGTAATGACAAATGATCTTCCTCATCCAGACATCTTGGCACTATCTATACATTCTACAAGTATTCTCTGTTTCACCTCAGGCCATGTTTGAACACAGCTGGAGATTTTGTCCATACCTCAAACATGACTGGGCACCAGCAGTAAAAATGAATTACATCATCCAAATCATGCGAAACCAGATATCCATAGCCTGGTGTCAGATGTGTCTCACAAAGTCTTACAGCAGCTTCATGTGCATATTGAGCAGAAGACATGTTTGAATATCACAGTGGAGAAGTTTTGACGGAGGGGAGAATTTTCCTTTAACCATGATTTCAAATCTTATTTAAAGCAGTGAAAAAAGCCCCTTGTAATGAACAACATATTAATGGATGCAAATTAAGAATTTACACTTCCCGTTAATTACAGTAAGGACTTAATTATTTTTATTTAACCTGACTTGCAACCTTTAATGCAGGAGAATCACATATAATTTACAAGAGGTATAAGCAATACAGTGGCTGCAGAATGAAATAACGGAAATTATTTAGTCAATGGCAATTTACTTAGCCATTCTTTAAAGGGATTGAAGCTACCCCATTCTTCTGCCTTTGTTATTGTACCTATCAACACAGTATCTAAATGGTTTACCATTAAAACACCCAACAGCCTGAAATAGTGTTACATGCTCTATCTTCCTTTTAAGAAGAATAATTACACATTTTGTTACTTACTGATGTTATTTGTTACTGAGCCAAATCTGATACTTACTGTTCTAGATAAAATAGAAATAAAAGCACATTCATTGTATAATAATTGTCCATATGCTTTTGTACAATAATCTTTCCAATCTTACTGGAAGGTCATGTCTATTTTGATCAAATAGGTATTTTAAGCATCTACATTATTAAAGATAGAGGAGTTAACTTATAAAATGAAGTACTCACTGTTTTTGGATAAAGCTGTTCCAAATATCTCTTTCTCTTCAAATGATATCTCATTGATTCCTTATGTGCCATTATACTCTTTTTTTTATTATTCTTTCTGAGATTTTAAACACTGCAGACAGTCTTTTATTTATATGAATATACGACAGGTGCCTCATAACCATCACCTCTGGCAGAACCTCTAGAATCCAGCACAACGTTAGTGATAATTGGTATTAGTGATAACTGTGTTAGCAGTAAATACATACAACATTCACCTTATGAATGGGAAAGGAAATTTCTTTGCAAATTTCTTTGATATTTCATGCATAATGTGGAACTCTGACTATAATCTATATCAACTTAGATTTGATATGACGTTTCAGAAAAGTTTTAGATTAAATTTAATTTACTTGGAAAACTCTTTACCCCTTTTATTTATGAGCTTTTTCTTGTCTTGTCTGTGGGACACAGTTTGATAAGTAGGGAACATGTTGTTAAGGCCTGTCAACATTTCGAGCACAAGTGTTAACACCTGTTCACATCTTTTGTAAACATATTTGATATAATTATAATACCATATGTTACCAATGGTTGACAAAATATGATTAACACACAGTGCTAGCTCCAGTCTTCTCATGCCACTTAAGTGTTACTTAGCAGCATTTCCCTGAATGTTGACAAGGTGGGTTTTCTTTGCTTCTGACACATGTGAAAATTGAAATAACATACATAGGAGAAATATTTATTGAAATACATGTTTCAATTAGCTCTTTTCAAAAAGTATTTTACTTTCTACATAACTGAGAGAGAGTATTTTTCCTATTACATACTCACATTCATGTGAAGGATATATGCATGATTCTGTATCATCCTGTATTAGCAACAGAAATAAGTTGTAAGGGACTACAAGCCATCTAACATGTTATGTATTTGCTTTTATTTTCTCTTACCCAACTGTTTTTATGTTTATTTACCTGTGGAGTTTTTTACAGTCTTATGCTACAGTAGTAGCTTATCTCTATTTAACTATAATCATGGAGTCTTGATCCTGCTGGGATCTCTGGTACCACACATTATAAAAGAGTTTCTAAGCAGTGTTTGAAATGGAAATTGAGAAGTCTTGGCAGGAACCTCCTCCTGCAACCTATTAGCTGTTGTTTCCTTGGGAGAAAAAGTGATGATATATATCTGTTGTGCTCGGAGAATTACCAGCAAGGCATACTGGGCCATTTTTGCTCATAACATAAAGGAGACTGAGAAAAAATTTGAGACTGCTTGTGAATAAATAGAGCAAAAAATGTGGGAATATATGGAAAAAATTATGGAAGAGGATAATATGTCATATTCCCAAGAATGTTCTGGTGAAAATTAGATATGTTTGTTCATAAAACGGTCTATTTAGGACCAATGTTTCTTGTGGACAAGCTGTCCATGAAAACATCTATAGATTAAAGCAGAGGGAGATATGGTGTACAGAGTTAAGTTTGTAGGGCTTTTTTTAACAGCTGAAACTTTGGACATATTTGTTATGGATTAGATATAGAACTTTCTGAAAACACTACTTCAAGGAAAAAAGAATGTTATTTCAGTAGACTTAAATCTATGATGTTCTGTAACATTAAGAATATCTTCGAAGATCCATATAATTTAGAGTTATGGTGAAGTCTGAAAAGCAGCAACTATTTCAGTTCTTCAGCATTTCTAATCATATGTCCAGATTAATATGAATGCTCTGAATGAGGACACAGAACCGTAAATAAAATAGAAAACTCACTAGCTTTTATCTTGACATAAAATTCAAGTTTTTCTTGGAAGCCTTTAATCTGACTGTCATCTTTTTTCATTCACAGCAGAGAGCTTGTAAAGAGCTCTGCCTCTGCAGTGAAATACTACTGTATAGAAAGAGGGTTATCAAAAAACAGTGTTTGTTCGTTTATTGAAATCCATATCAACAGAATGTCAGTACTTTTGAGAATGAAACATTTTTGCTCTGAATTCTGTGTCTGAGCAAACTGTTTCTATTAGATTTGGAAATGATAACGTCAGCAGTAATAAGTCTTTGTCTGTGCATGTTTTTCCCCCTAAGGATAGAGAACCCAAACAAAATAATAAAAATAAAACTGCCTAAATAGTGCTACCAAGTCTGAGCTTAAAAAAATCTATCTTATAATATTCCCAAAACTCTCCATCAAAACCAACTGAGACTACTTTTTCTCTATTAAAATATGAATTATTTATGCTGAGTCATCCTTTAGAATATGCTTTACATATTAAGAAGTACATAAAGCTCAACTTCTGACAGTAGTCATCTCATTACAGCTATCAATAAGCAGTCAAAATGTCTTGCTCTTTTTTCAGCTTTCTGTGTAAATTCCATTTGAACATCAAACCATGGGTAGGGGAACAGATGTTAAGAACAGTTTAAATTGACAAAAGCTGCCTGTGGTCCAAAACACTGCAGTGAGATTTGCAAGTCTGACAAAACCCAAAATCATGTAAATAAACAAAATGCTTATTGTTATATGAAAAGTATGTGATGAAACACAATGATTTATTTTCACATATCTCTTAGGTAAGGGGAAAAATGTTACCCTGTTAGTGAAAACATATTGAAGATAACATCTGCCTTAAACACAGCATTTTCTCTGTTCTCCTGACTAATTCAGCATCAGTTGGTCTCCTAGGTGGCTCAGGTGAATGATCTCATTTCTTTCAACTGGGGTTGCTCATGTGAGAAAGTTTGCAAGACAGGGTTCTATGTTCATTCTTTGGTGTTTTAGGAAAAGTTTCTCAGTAATTCCCCCCCAAAATGAAGGAACAGTTTATTTGTTCATACGCCAAAGGCAACCCTGTGGAGCTCTGAAGTCTGCAGCCTCCCTAGCTTCATAACAATTATAATAGAAATATCTTTGCGATCACATGTCCCTGGTGTACATTTTATTGTGACTACATTTTAATCACCCTGCTCTCAGAGGGAAGGAGAGATGATCTTGTCCTTAGATCGAGTATCTGTTTTCAGTAGTCAGTTGATGGCATTGCAAAAATCCCAAGTTCTCGATCTGGGGCATCCATTTAGTGAGTAGGAAATATAAGCAATATATTTTATGCCTCTTTCAAACTGGGAAGAAAAATAGTTTTGTTTGTCTTACCTGTATGTGTATGCATTTATAGTCTCATGTTTAGTTGTCAGCTTTCATTGTGCAGCACAGTTTTTGCCTTTGAAGTGGTTGAATTCCTTGATATCTTGAATAATGAACACACTGTCAGTCAAAATAAGTACAGTTGTTTTTTTATTTGTCAAATCCTGCAACTGTATGTCCACTTGCTGACATACTGTGGGAATTTCTCTGCTCTTCGGTTTTTCATTGCCAGCTAATATCAGAATTACTGTGTAGCTCTCCTGTTATTTCTCCTTTTTATCCAGGTAACGATTTTTCTACTTTCAAAATCTGAAACTATTCAGTCATGAGTTTTGTCTTTATCTAAAAGTTATTTTTTTTTCTAATAAGGATTACAGTGGTTTATAATTGTAAATCTTCTAAAGCGCTTGGAGCATTGATTAGGGTATTCATTTTCTGAAAATAAATGCTGGCATAAAACTGTCACAAACAAAATAAATTCAAAATTTGTCCATTCAGTGTGTATTAAAAAATGATATTTTCTTTTTTGTCTTGTTATGAATAGAATTTGGAAAACACAGGGGGAAGAAGCCAGAGTATAATGTTCACATACTGTTTCTAGCTATAGGTACCTGAATTCTCTCATTAACACATTCAGCTGCTCATTATAATGTTCCTGTTCTTCCTAAAGTCCCAGTGTGGTCCTCTCTGCTACAGCTATGTCTGCTTCTCCCTTCAGTAGATTTTGAAACCAGCTTTTCTCCCCAACAGTCAGTGCCTATACTTGTTTCTGAGACCAATGTGCAAATTTAAGGTCTCTGCTTTCATCTGCTTCCACAGCCCACACCCTGCTCCTGAAGGTGCTCAGTGCAAGCTCCCCTGATCTACAGAATGTCTTCTGGCTCTCTGCTTCATGGGAAACTTGCAGTCCCTCCTGCCTTCCCTCCAGTACAGGCCCTTTCAGACAAACTTGTGTCCTTAATCTGTCTCTAACCTGCTCCTGTCCTTTCTGCCACTTTCTCAGGACCCAGTCCTGACCTTTAAGTCCTTTCTCTGCCTGTATACTAAAGCTCAGTCTGTTTAAGGGTATGCATGTATAGATTTGTTTATTTACTCTAAAGGTTTTATGTGATAAATTCATCTTTATGTTCTTTAGGACTCTGAACACTAACTTCAAAGCAACTCTGATCTATGTTCTCTGTCTCCCTGTTTCTTCATATTTTTCCTTTATTTTTTTCCCCGATAATGGACTTTTCACTCTCTTAATGTCAGCTTTGCTCATCTCCCCTATTGCAGTTTGAAAAAGTCACTGACTATGCTCAGCTCAGTAGCATTGGATTGTATTACAAACATCCTGGCATTTAATGTAAATAATGCAAGCAATGTGGTGTCCTAGTGAGCAGGATTCATTTCAAAAATCTTTTTCAACCTTTGCTGTGAAAGTCTAATTTCATCCAATTTGCCTTCCCTCACTTATATACACTCTTGATTCTACTAGAAAACACTTATGAGCAATGCCTTACAGAGGGAGGAGAGCACCTCATGTTACAAGGGAAAAAGTGACTACTCTAAACTGTTGCTATTACACTTAAAGGCACATGCTTCCTAATGAGCTTATGAAGGAGGAAGATAAGTATTAATACACTATATCGTGTTGTAACTCTGGGGTCAGTATCTAGAGTTTTAATCCTAGGGTGCTCATATTTAAATGTTTTAACCCAAAATTCATTTTCTCACTCTTTTGACCCTAGATTTCAAAATCTACTGATTTCAGAAGCTGTGGTTTCAAGAAAAAGGCCAAATCAACTGCCTTTCGTTCATGTATTTTTAAGGTTAATTTGCTGTAAGTTCATCTGTCTGTGTCATTTCAAAATGTGCCATGCAGGTAAGCACCAGCAGTGGGGAAGGCAGGAACTCCCACAAGATCAACTTTTCTTACAGTATGCTTTGAAACTGTGCCCTTACACCTGGCAGTGTCAGCTCCATGTATAAATGAGAAGATATTTCTGTTATTGAGTTTCAAGAGGTCTTATTTACAGGTTCTTAGAGGATATGATTTTTTTTGTCTACCACATTACAAGTCACTCATCACTACAATAGAGCAGTAAAATCTCAACCCTCCTTATCCGTGTATCCATAGAGATTTAGATATAATGTATGTGCAATTTGCTAAAACTTGGTGATAATGGTCTTACAGGATGTGCATGAGAAAATTAGACTAATTACTAAGAAAGTAGAAAAAAAATGTGTATAGGTGTCTGCTATCTTTTACCACAGTAATTAGAAAGAGCGATGGTTGTTAAGATGAAGTTTTTTAGTAACAGGGCCCCAGCCATCCTTATCCGTTTTTTGTATGTTTTTTTTTTGGGGGTTGGTTTTTTTGTTTGTTTGTTTTGCTTAGTTGTTTGGGTTTTTTTTTTGTATGTATTCTCCACACTGTTTTGCTATATGTCTATGATTTCTGTTTGGAAAGGCAAATGTACTTTCTACAGTTAATGTCTGTGAATGCACCACTGCACAAACTGGTGCAGCTCAGAGCCCTGGGCAGCACTATGTCCCCTCTAATGGCAGATGGACTTCATCCTAGTCCTGACAAGTTCTTGTCTGTTCTCAGTTTGTTTTCGTTAATGAATCCTAAACAACTTTCCTGGAATAGTTCAGCCATAGGCCTGAAAAGAAAGACCCCTGCTTAAGGACAATCTTCACTTGCCCACCAAGGCAATATTTACAAAACATTCATGAAGTGTTGAAAGCAGTACCACATTTAGCACTTCAGTCTTAAAAACAGGACAATTTAATTAAATATGATTATGCACAGAAGACATATATTCCTAGAAGTAGAACCTCTGACAGTATCTATTTTCTACACTTATAAAATATTGAGTATTTGCTCCAGAAATTCAAAGGGAGTTGATGAAATGACAGTTTGAATTGCAAAGCTCTTTTACTGATCTGGTGGAACATTGCAACATGTAAAGCAAGAAATAGATTACAGGAGAGTTGAGCCAGTATAAAAATTGCAGGTACAGTGAAAAGACATAGAAGTTTCCTTCTGTTGTAGAAATAAGACACTTGGCCTGGAAAATTAGCACATCATGTGTTTGTGGAGTAATACTGGGAAGTTTCTGAGCAAATTGTTTTGGCAATTGGTTTTGTTGCTGGAAAATCCAGTTCTGGGTAGATTGAAACCTGGAAGGAGCCGTGCATGAATACATATAATTGAACCTTTTTTTGGTTTTGTATTTTAATTTTTTTTTTTTTTTCTGTAATGATGACAAAAAGCTCAAGCCACCACACTGTCAGGTTTCTAGGTCTTGCTGTCACATATGAGATGATATTAAAAAGTTTGAAAATGTTTCTCATAACTTCACCTACAGGATCCCTCTGTTTTATGTTTTCTTGATACCTAAACCAGTATGATTCCACTACAGGGGCTAAAATTTGTGTGCTATGATAATTAATTAATGGTATTTGAACATCATGTTCACAAAGACTATCTAAACTGGTCAACTTTGGAAACAGAAAAGTTTAATAGAATTGAAAATGCTAGAGAGAAGAGCAGACCGGAATATGCATGTGCAGGTCACTAAAGAAGTTACTGTTATCTTGTTATTCTGTAGTATCAATTCTTTCATCTATTTCACTTGTATTGTTAAGACATTCAAGTTTTGATGCTGATAATAACAGCAAGTTTTGAAAGACGGAGTAAAGATATCTCAGAAAAGTGATAATCCTGGAGGAAAAATAGGAAAAAGTTTCAGAAGTGATTGCCATGTTTCCCTGCCATTTTGTCAGCTGACAAGTTCACTTGGAAATTCTGCTTGTTCACACTGGATTGCTCCGCCTCAGAAACTGGCATAATTTTTTTACATCAACAGCTTCTGTGGTTGTAATAGAGGCACAACAGTTTAAAATGGAATGGAACTGTAATAATTCAAATACACTTATGTGCAATAAAAGATCTGTGATTAGCTAGAACTGTAAACCTTTAAGTACTATGGCTTGATAATATTCAATGGCACTACAAAGGTTTTTGCTTCAGGATTCAGGCAATGTCTTCACTTGGGTGAGTGACACGAGTGTTAGAGACTAAAGTATGAAAAAATAATTGCTAAAGAATTAATTTTAAATAGAAATTGAAATAACTGAATTTTTAAGTACATGTTTGTATCTCTTCATTCCTATTTTATAACTTTAACAGGTGTTCACTTAGGTACTTGTCTGTTTGTGAAAAAACTGTTAAAATTTTTTGATTTTTATCTCTTAATATATCTGTTGAAATCCAGACAAATATTTTTAAAGCTGAATGTGCTAATGGAATAAACTGCGAATAGAATCCCAGTGTGTTAAAATTTAAGATCTGCTAGAAAACGAACATGATGGAATATTTCATACTTGTCCTACTACATGAATACCATTTTGGATTGGCACACGACAACTTCATGTTCTTGTATATCAACCCAAAATGGTATTCATGTAGTAGCAAAGTCCTCTAAAAGAGATTTGCCGTTGCAAAAAGAAAAAAAGAAATATTTCAAAAGTTAGCGTTGTAATAGTTGTGTGCTGCAATTTGCAAAATACAGAAATTACTTCATAAAAGGATGACAAAACGACATTGCAATAAACATTTTTCATTGCTCCTTTGAGACTAGAGGCTGACCTATGTTTCTAAAGCAGTCTCCCAACTTACTGATAATTCTGCAGACAAAAATAAAGTGTTACTAACAGAACTGCTTGGAAATGAAACTGGTGTTGGTTAGAAACCTTCCTGTCAGGTTACAGCTACAAACCAGATGTCTGATCTTCTGATTTTTCTGTTTCGGTATTATTTAAGTCTATGTAGTATATTACTATGGCCCTCAATAGTTAGTTTAGCCTTTTCCACTGTCAAAGCCACAACTCACATCTTGTAATTAATTGTTTGTCTACCTTTCAGTTCTGAAACTGTGCAAAGTAGTGATAACTTTGGTTAAATAAGTTCATTTTGGTTTCTTTCAAAGGAGCTGAATTCATGCACACTTTACTTTAAAAACCTGAGGGGAAATGATTTGTTGTCACTTATTGTGAAAATATAAATGCTGTATTTGTGCTGCTCTCATAAGGTTTACATGAAGTCTGTCACAGCCCAGTGTTAAATAGCAGCTGATTTCAACTTCATTGCTTTTTAACTCCTATAAGCAATTCTAAAGTTTTATTCCTCAGTATTTGCATTTTGAGCAAAACCAAGAACATTTTAACTTCTGAAAGATTGAAGATTGAAACTACTTTGAAATTCTGCCTTTTTCACTCCAAAATTATTGATTGATTGATAATAGGATCATATAGGAAAGAAAATCGGTTAGACTTTTACTGATGTGTAGAATAACAATTGACATAATAAGTTAAATAAAATTAGGTTTTACTCAGCTAGCATTGTAAATTGAATCTAATCGATGGAACTGGCAATTCCATTCAAGATTTTCTGTTAACCTCCTATATCACTCCTTTAATCAGAAAGCAATTTAGATGCTATACTTTGTAGCTAAGCAATGAAAAAGTCTGGACACCTTTTAAAAGATTTCAGTTGATTATTTTCTTTAAAACATAAATTCCTTAGCTCTGTGTGATTTAAAATGGGGAGATGTGAATGATCTCTTCTTAGTAATGTGGTTTAGTTGATGCTAGTAAGAGTGCTACAACTTCATTAAAGTGTGTATTATTTTAGAATTATGAGCCAGAAGAAGAAATACAAATTCTGAAGGAAAACTGTATGTAAAAAGACCAAACACAGAGTGGTCACAAAGGGTATAAAATGGATGTCTACAACTTATAGGCCAGGATGCAAATAATTTTTTTAATTAATGTTCTCCGACTCTCAGCCTGTCAAAATATAAAAGGCAGTTACACTTTATCATCTGCTAGTTGGCTTTATTACATTGATGAGTTAGTGCTCATTCTCTTCAGTTTATATGTTAGTAAAATTCCTAGCGTGATGTGACCGTATAAACCATGTATCTATGGGGAAACAGTAGTTTGAGTACTGTCATAATGCTCTGTTGTCTCATAAAATTAGTACAGCTATTTAGTAGGGTGCTATGCTGAAGATTATGTGCCTTGTTTCTCTCACCTGGGAAAATTAGCTTATACACAGGTATGGGATGCATGGTCTGGGTATTTCTGTGCACACTGCTCTGCAGTAGGAAGACTAATCTACAGAAGCTTTTTCAACACACTGAGAAATTAAACCCAAAACAATGTTTCTCATTCAGTCTGGCACCTGGAATCTATTAACATGCTGTGTAACCAAACAAAAATGTAAATTGTCTTCTTTTTCAGGGAATAATTTAGATTTAATCAAGGCAGGTTACTTGAAGGTAAATTGCTAGGGAGTTGCCATAGTGAATTTAGCAATCCAACATATCCAACAACACGAAGACATGGAGACAGCTGGAAAACAAGTCAACTGGAGCATGAGATCCTATTGCCCAATATCTTCATATAAATATCTTTATATAAAATTGACTTAACATCCGAAGTTGTTTGCTAACTGTAGACTGAATTGAAACAGAAATAAAATGTTTGAGGTAAGAACCCTCACTACTCACACACTGATTGAAGTCTAGATTTCTGATGTTGGCTCTGGTCACTACCAAACCCTACACCAAGGGTAGCATTTCGGAATAGAAATTTATCATGAACTCTGCACCACTCTTAAATGCTTTAGCACTTAAGAGTTGTTTGTTGGTAAGAAACCAAAGCAGCAGGATGAATTAGCCCATGCTAGTGACTAGATGCTTACTAATAGAAATATTCTTTATTTATACATGTAATCTTTGTCATTGATAAGCTACACAAGAAGATACTTATCGACTGCAAAAGCAAAGAAGCATACAAAACCATTTCCCCGGGTCTAAGAATTATTTACCAAACTGCAACATTGAGAAATATCTCTGATAAAACTATTTTTTCTTGACGCTGAAATTTCTCTTTAACTAAGGTTACGTTTCAAATCCCCCCTTCCTTAAGTCTTGCTCACAGAGTAAATTATCTCTGGCTGATCATGACTGCTTCTGGTACATATGCCAGCTTGTTAAGCGTGTTCAGTACCTCTATAGTACATTTCATCCCACTCTTAAGTGAGTCAGAAAAGGCTATTTATATGTGCTCTTCAGGATCCACTTCTGTAAATGGTGTCAGTGTTTTTGTTGCTTCTGTTTTCTGATCTCCAACAGCCAGGGGTCCAAAGTAGTATGAATTCACAAAAGAGCAATTGGAAAAGCTGGTTATGTAATGAAGGGAAGAACAACAACAACAACAACAAAAATTACCCATCTTTTCACTGCCTTCTTTCCACTGTATATGGCCAATATCAGAGATCACTTCTTAAATGTTCCTGAAGTTAATCCTGCGTTCACCTTGCCACTTTCTCCACCCAGATTCTGACTTTTGTCTCTCCTCCTTTCATCCTCTGACTAATGCCTGCCAAATCCCGTTCTTGTTTTTGGAAAGCATAGGCTCATCATTTTTCTCCATTTCTGTCTCCCTGCAATCATGTTTTTCAAGTCCTTTCATTGACTCCTCCATCTTTCACAAAGTCTGTGCTCCTTATAGAAGGTTCTCTACATCACTCCACTTATAATCTTTATCACTCTTTGTCTGAGAAATTGCTGTATTTCTGCTATGCCTCAATCTATTTCCTACCACCTATTCCAGAAACAGCTTTTGGTATGCAATTTCCTTCTAATTTTTGCCAAATTCTGCTTATTTTGGTACTTGTTGGTAGTGATCCTGCAGTGATTTCTGACATTCACAGAAAATGCTTGTTCCAAGAACAGAGCATGCCCTTCCAAAACATGTAAAAGTTCACACATACTTAGGTCCACATTCATCTTGCCTATCATTAGGTACACAACTGAGAGGCATAAATTTCTGAACAAAGTTGCCCTGTGGACTCATTTTTAGGGAGCTTGAGAGAGATAGGAGTACCTTCTTTAGGACCTGAATTACCTGAATTGAAGATATCTGTTTCATTTCACTGGCAATAAGTCTACATTGATTAGTCACTCTGTTTAGGTGTCTTAAATGAGATGGAATGAGTCTAGGTCTGACCTTGACATATTAATGTACGGTAAATAATTACATTATTGCATGAAACTAATCAATTTATTTGGTTAAAATAGTCTCAAAAGAGTTCAATATGAACCTCATTGCAAGGAAGAAGGAAGAAAAATATTTTTCTAGACAAGGATTAAACAAAAATAGTACATTTGCTGTATTAGCAAGCCAGTAGTTTGGAGGAGGCATATTCCCAGTTGTTCAAAGTAACAAGTGAAGTTAGTGTTTCCCGCAGTGAAGTAAATGCTATCTGAATCACCCATATGTCGTGCTTCATTTTTTCTGCATTAAAATAAGTGTGGAAATTTAGCTTACAGACATTCCAAATGTCACCTGGAAACAGCAGTGCTGTGAGTGAGACAGAGGCAGAAAGGGCAGGTTAGGTACTTGGAGGAGGTAGCCAGAGGGTGAAGTCCTATCAAACAAAGAAAACAACTGAATAAATTAATTTAAAAGTTTTTTTTTAATTTTTAAAATCACTTCTCTTTTCACCTAAACTTTTATTATTGCTAGTCTAGTAGCTCTGAAACTGCACACTTCACCAGATATCAGCATTTTAATCTTCTACAAATGCTTTTCACATAATTAGGCAACTTTTCCCAGAGATATCTAAGGGAATGACTTAAGATTAAAGTGAACCATGAGACCGAAAAAGAGAGAGGGGAGAGTGAGAGCATATTTGTGTAGAGCATAATTTATTGATTGCAACCCTCTGTTTATAACTTCTGGGTTCTGTGCTATTCTTCCAATCTGCTTTTACTTCTCTTGCTTTTTTTCTGACTTTACTGTTTGCTAGGGAATACCCTGGAGAAGGAATGAGTGTTTGTTTTTCGTTTATACTAAGTAGGGACTCTCAATCTCAACTTTCATCTTGAACTGGCTTGAAGTAGTAGAAGATATCAATGTCAAATTCTCCTATGTCCACAGGATGTTTAGGGGTTTGGGTGATCTTTAAAGTTTTGGAAAAAAAAGTCTTTCATTTTTTAACTAGAAACATGATATCTAATTGAGGTCTTGTTTAACTATCACTGTTACGGAGAAGAAAAAAGGACGTTTGGAGAGAACCTGTCTTCTGCTTTTTAGTTACACTCAGTGCTCTATATCCTTTGAATGATATAGTATAAAATACAGCTATGTTGTTTGTATTGCAGAAATGAGACTATGTTGGCCTTGAAATTTATTTGCACAGTTTGATCAAAAGTGAATGTCAGAGAATCATGTGTTAGTCACATCTAGAGATGTCCAATAAAGGTGTTTTAAACCTTTCAGGTTGATGAGAGCTTTACATTTCTCTCTCACAAGTTGACCTGTTACATGGATCTTTCTGATATCATGGTTGGATTGCTGCAGTGTGCTTGATTGCATGCTGCCAAAAAGGTTCATCTATCACCTGCAGCTAGAGCAAATTGCAGCAGAGTGTGTGTTTGCAGGTGTGGAACAGGAGATTCTGCTTTTTTTTTGGCTTTTCTATGTGAACTGAGTACCATGAGTTTAGTTTCTTTTGTTTTGGCACAGTGTCTACCTTTAAAATCTTCTCTGCTAAAGACTAAGGCTTCAAAAGTTTCTGCAGTTGTAAACTCCAGTAAAGCGAGTTCTGCTGGTGAATCCACATAAGTCATAGCTCTCCATAGGAGCTCTGTGTCTCCCTTAGCCCAGTCTATCTGCAAATATTGCATGAGCACATGGTATGAATCTTCCTAAGCCTCCATTGGCAGGACTGAATCAAATCTTCCCCTCTACCAACCTTTTTACAGGCTTTTGTTTGCAATATGTCTTGTCTTCTTATCCCTTATTATCATAGTGATTACTTCTTTTAATAGGTTTGAGAAAATTTTTTGAGGGTTGTCACAGGGAAAAAAACCTCTTCAGTTCATGTAGTTGAAAACAAATAAGGAGAATCACAGAATGTTAAGGGCTGAAAGGGACCTCGAAAGATCGAGTCCAACCCCCCTGACAGAGCAGGATCACCTAGAGTAGGAGGAGCGGATGTATTGATTTGTTAATGACACATAATCAACAAGGAATCAGCAAGCTATGATTCAGGTCCAATATCAGCAATACAACAGACAAACCACAATACTAGATATTTAGAAAATATTAATAAGCACCTTTATAAACACCTTCTATAATGAATCCTCAAAAGTCTAATGCTCTTCATCATGTATTCAGAGTTAACTGCACTCCCTGCCCAGGCTCTGTGGATTACCAGCACCCTTTCCTCTCCAGGGAGTGCAGGTTGCCACAGCTGCAACCCCTTGATTCCTTGGGGACATATGGGTGCTCCAACTCTGTACCTGCCGACATCTCTCCCAGCTATCCATATACCAACTAGAGAGTGGTTAATCGGTTACACAGGCAAAAAGTGCAGGTCCCTGTATACTGCATCCCTCACTGTTGCTCCACTGTTTGGATGCAAGCTACTCATGGTGTTGAATAAGGTACAAAATATTGCTATTTCATTAACTAATAATTTTAATTTAAAAGACTTGATAATCTGAGGAAGTTTCCCACTCTGCAGACTCTGCTACATGAACTTCAAGTTTCTCAGCAGACTTACTGTGAACCAGTGTTCAGAGCCCTCAGTAACCAATTTCCTTTTTATTAGTATTGGGTAATTATTTTCACAAATGGTGTTGACAGTTTAAAGCAGAAATTCTTGGAATGACAGCCTTTAATAACGTCAGCTTAAAATCTGCTTTGTGTTCTTGTTCCACTGAACAAACTGAAATAGCCTTCCCTGTAAGGCAAAACCTAAATATTGCTTTTATTTATTTCTGATTAATAGAACATAATTATCTCGGGAAATTCTAGTCTAACCAAGATTTTCTACAAGCAAAGCAAGCTGCGATTTCTGGCAGTGTAAATGGACATTGCTCTGGTTTCATTTAGAGCTGTTTTTTTTTATATCAGTAGGAAACAACTCTATCAATTTACTTCAGTCATAGACAATATACAGAAATATAACAAGTATTTAACTAATTAAGTTTAAAACTTTAAAAAATATAATTGTGTAGATTTCTGGGCCGATTCTATCTCTGTTTTGAGAGGAATACATGTATAGCTGGCCATGTACCAAAAGTAATCATAGTTTACACATGGTATATATAGGTGCAAATTTTCAATGAAGTGATGGTGTAGCAAGTAATACAAGATGTATGATGAATATTTGTATGGCAGTATTTTCTAGTATTGGGAATTATCTTTCTACTTACATTTTTTGTACATACAGTCCTAAATTATCTTGATGTGCAAACCAGAGTTTGATTATTCTCATGTTAAACTGAGATGTAGTTCACAGTTATTTACCACTTGAACTGGTATTTGAACAACGTATATTTGATATATATTTTTTAAAATGTAAAAAAAAATATTTTTCTTCTCCCTAAATTTAGATTAATGAAGGAAATCTGTGAGATCTTCACTGATTCATTGGAGACTGAATTTGATACTGTGGACTAAGTTCAGAAGTGATATAAATGAATTTGAAAATAAGTCATGTGGATATAACTGATATAACTTAAATACACTAGGAAACATCTGATGTGCAGAATTTAAACAGAAAAAAAGAATCAGCAAGTGGGTGCAAAATATTATTTGGGGGATCAAGATACAATGACGTAAATGTTTTTATATATAAGAGATGTTAATATATATATATAGTTCTTCTCCCCTTTTACCTCATCATAACTGTTATATACTTTGTATATCCTGACCTTGATCTTCCTAGAGACAAGTCAAGTGAGTTAAAACAAGCTCATCATTTGCTACGAGACAAATATTGGGGAGACACTATGTTTAAAACAGATCAGAGAGACACCTTGTGCTAAATTTAGATGAGCTAAGGTTAAACTGTATTGATCAAACATTATGGTTTGAGAGAGTGATTCTGAAAAGGTTTCATATAATTAGTATTATATAAGCTCAGTACAGAGGGCTGTTAAGAATGAAGGTATCAGGAGCAATACTAACAGCCTTTGCAAATGGTATGCAGATCTTTGATTTGCCTTTGCATGACTTTGCCTGTCTCTGCAAAAAGATTCTCTGATGCTGAGAAGAATATTATGGTATCCTTGTTAATTCTGACATTGTTCTGGAAAATGCTTGCAAATAATCCTTGTCTATAATGCACCATCTCCACATGATGTTAGAGAAATAATCAATAATAACAACATAGACGTGTGAGATCAGATGTGGTTATTAGAGGAAAACTCTATGATAAAAGATCAAAGAATAATTGCCAAATTAGAGTGTAAAAAATTCTACTCGGTATTTCTTTTAAGCTATGCTATTTGAGGAATGTAGAACATGACTGGCTACATCAGCAGGTGTGGTGTAGGTGTAGTGCAATTACACATTGACATTTTTACAGAAACCTATAAAATATTATTTTGTACAGGTTGCCAATCTAGATGTAGACTTGATTACAAATAATTAAAAAGTCAGTTCTCTATTGAATAATGCCTTTTCCTTGCAACTGAAATACTTAGCAGCAATGGATTGATTCCAAAGATAATTTGGAC
The DNA here is from genome assembly GCA_013396935.1 of Baryphthengus martii. Lineage (NCBI taxonomy): Eukaryota > Metazoa > Chordata > Aves > Coraciiformes > Momotidae > Baryphthengus > Baryphthengus martii. The sequence continues at coordinate 240,526 of VWZK01004979.1, forward strand.
AGAGAAACGGACTCTAATCCAAAAAGGAATATTATATTAGTTTTAATATTTCTAGTTTTCTCTTCTGCTAGTGTCCTTTGTTTTTATGACAAACATTTGAAAATTTATTATCCAATTGTGTTTTATGTATGTTTACTATTTGATGTTAAGATTAGTACTTACATGCAAGCAATATTCTGAACACTGCTAATTTCTTTAGACAGATGTAATGATTTTCCAGAAACAAAACATCTTTGATCACTGCTATCTTTGAATTGTTCCTCATATTCTGTGTTAACATAGACTCACACTACCAAAACACGTTTCTGTATTTCAGTCAGTTTTTGTTAATCTTACTGCAATATCAGATAATTCATGATTCTATGTTTTGTTCCATCTAATTTTTGATATTTATTTCTAGAAGCTTTTTGTGCTGGGATGAAAAGACGACAATTCTATATTCAAAGCATCTTACTGACAAGAGGCTCATCTTCATAGTGTAGATGTTTACTTCTTAAGTACTTGTTGCCTGGGTCAAATATATGTGATCCCCCATCATTTATAGTGGTGAAAATGTTGAGTAGATCAATAAAGGTATGAAAAAAATATTTATTTAGTCCTAAACAAGTTAAGAATAAAATATCATTCCAAAATCAATTCTTAGAAGCAGAGTAATGTAGAAGAACTTTCGTCCATATTTGAATATTTCCAAGCAATCAGCAAAAGGTGTACCTTCTTCAAAAGGCATAATATATTTAAGTTCCAAAGAGATTATTAGTACATAATATTAAAAGGCAGTCCTGGCTCAGAATGACTTAGTGTGTTTCTTTTCATCTCTTCTGGGCCCCTAAATACAAAAGAAAGTGATAGTTTGAAGAATATAAAAAAAGAAACATCCTCAAAATAATGTCAAATCAAAAATGAAAACTTTTACTGCTGTCTGTTAAGCTTTATCTAGATTCTGCAACTCTTGACCTTATGTGCTATATCTTAGAAATCGTCTTACAGATATGAATTGCAATATAACTTTAAGTAAATGATCACAGGATGTTGGCAGTGGTAATTATGCAGCACAATTCGTCAAGGATCTAGATATAATCCATTTAATCAATGATAACAAATATGAATTAATGAATAAGGAATTCTCCATATTTGTTTCATTTCCAATGTTCGGTTATCAAAGTAATCAACAGCCAAAGAAATAACTCTGTAAGCCATGCTGCACCTGAACAGCTTATTTCAAGAAACCTGCCACATGGGTAATTTTTTTCCTATGTGTTGAAAAAGTAAAAATTAACTCTTGAGTAAGAAAGAATGTTATTTCTCAGCATTTGTTTCAGAAATAGTTGAGAACTATACTTGACCCTGTAATAACATAGAGCATTCTGAACAAGAAAATTTCTTCTTTTCTTGAAATGGAATGAAAGAAAGCACATAAAGGTGACAGCTGCAACACCAGCTTTATCAAAGGGCAATAGAATAAAGTTTTCAGTGTGAATAATGGCTGTCTTGACGGGGCTGACACCTTTTCTGACTTCTGTGATCACTCTGCAGCCACTGTTACATGATGCAGACACAGTTTAACACCTAACGTGAATGCTAGTGGCTTCATCAGTACAGAACAAGACTGAAAAAAAGCCATCTAAATTGGTTACAAATAGATCATTAGTTGTATAATACGCTGTGCTGTTATGGCTAGACTTACTGGTAACTGACAACAGACCAATAGGATTCTCTGCAACAGCAGCTGGACATGCCAGTGAAATTATGTGCTGCATGTTGATGCAGTTTGGTCTGGGACAACATGATGTTACTGGAGTGCAGTTACCAAAATCTTGATCATATATCTATTTGATAAAAATAGAATGTAAGGAAAAATAAAAGTATAGCGGGTTAGTATGGCTAAAGATAAAACACACAAACAGAGCTGTTTTGGATAGTGACATGTGGCTGTCAGGCACAGGGTCTTTCATGAGTTAAACATGAAAGAGACTGGATTGATAAAAGGTGTGGATCAGGGGGAGACTATAAGTGGATTCAGCACAGCCAGATGGTTGAAGATGATTCTTCTGAAGTGAGTGATCTGGTATATTTTGGCCAAAGGATCAATGTAGTGTAAGCTTGGCTTAGATTATCAAACAGGGCCAGAACACAAGTGTGTATGGACTTGGTCTGCTAGCATGCTTGTCAACACATTCTCTGGCATGTATTTTACTACCAGATGGAGGCATCCCAGAAAACACTCTGCCATGGTCTGGGTTACTGCTGACCAGGTATTATTTCCAGTGCTTGTATTCCTGGCTCAGGTGTGGGCACTCTGTTTTGTGGAAGAAAAAAGTTTAGGTATGTGAATGTATCACTCTAGGCCAAGTGTTCTCTGGATCAGATAACAGTTTCTGAAATGCTGCTCTTTATCACAATTCCTGACCAAGTTGCCAGATTTTGATATTTTCACAGCCATATACTCATACCCAAGACATAATCTATTCTGAGAGTATATACATATATGAGTTATAAATAGTGGCCTGCTGTTTGGTGTCTATGTGTTCCTTTAACCTCTGTCAGTCAATGAATGGAGAGTTGACCACTGGGGAATTAATTTCCTTACTTGACATATATTTATTGTGACTCTACCATGCACACTCAGAACCATTTTTCTAAAGGAAGTTTGGGATGTGAAAGGTAATTGAAAGGCAAAGGAAAAAAAAAAAAAAATCTTTGCTTATATGTAGAGATAACCCTGAATCAAAATCCCAAATACAAACACCTTCAAAATCTTCAGACTGATGGCATGCATTCTTCTCAGAGGATGTTTGTATAGAAGAGATTGTCTTATTCTTTGTAATGTCTCTTTAAAAAAAACATTTACCCTAAACAAATATTATAATGCACTTGTTTTTGTTGGCACACTGTTTCAAAAAGCTTCTTGTCTAGTAATTAATGATTCTATTTAATAATAAATAAATAATTTAAAAGCATTCTCTTCTCCAGTAGTCATTTCTTCTGCTTGGACTCTCATAGCTTATAGTAAGTGTTTACTGTTCTAAAAACTGACAGTTCAAATCTAGCACAAACCTAAGTGGCACTAACAAGCAAATTGTTTCCATTTCTGAAACCTATTGTAGTAATTGCTACTGACTCCAGAGACATTCCCTCGGCAAGAGCATTAATGATAATTTGGTAACTTTCTTTTAAGTAGATTTTGTTTACAACAGCTAGAAGATATTTGTGCCTTCAGGGCTGAGGAGAGGTTTATGGACTGCAGTAATAGCTTCTCACTTTTAATTTTTCAAAAGAGGCTGCTTTGGTAGTGAGCAAACAGCCCTATGTTTTTCAAAAGTTATTTCTTAATCATTAATATCTATTTTTTTCAAGCCTGACCCTTTATGAGGCTCCCAATAGTACACATGACAAAACTCTTATAAAAATTTCCAGAGACCATTAATTAAATTTCATTTTAGAAAATCATGGAGTCATAGAATCACTTAGGTTGGAAAACACCTTTAAGATCATCAAGTCCAACCATTAATCCAGCACTGCCAAGTCCACCACTAAACCATGTCACTAAGCACCACATCTACACATCTTTTAATACCTTCAGGGAAGGTGACTCCATCGTTTCCCTGGGCAGTTCGTGCCAGTGCTTTACAACCCTTTCTGTGAAGAAAGTTTTACTTCTACTCAGTCTAAACCTCCCCTGGTGCTACTTGAGGACATTTCCTCTCATCCTATTGTTTATTGCTTGGTTGAAGAGATCAAAATCCATCTTTCTACAACCTCCTTTCAGGTAGTTGTAGGGAGCAACAAGGTCTACTCTCAGCCTTCTTTTCTCTAGACTAAAAAACCCCAGTTCCTTCAGATGCTCCTCACAAGACTTGTTCTCTAGACTCTTCACCAGCTTCGTTGCCCTTCTTTGAACACGCTCCAGCACCACAACGTCTTGCAGCGAAGGTCCAAAAACTGAAAACAGTATTTGAGCTGCAACCTCATCAGTGTCAAGTATAGGAGGACAATCTCTTCCTTAGTCCAGCTTGCCATACTATTAAATACAAGCCAGGATGCTGTTGACTCTCTTGGCCACTTGGGCACACTGCTGGCTCATGTTCAGCCAACTGTTGACCAACACCACCAACAGGGGCAGCTTTATTTCTATCAGGAGGACTGTACTTGATCACGTCCCAGTTGTTGATGACAACTTGCTACTTCATTACTCACTGCCTAGACTGGAACATCAAAGAGCCATATTTGGGGAACAAGATCAAGTTGTAAAAAGCAATGTAAAGCAAAAGACAGTCTCTGCATTAAATAGTTTATAAATCAGTGCTAGTACTAGTAAACAGTTAATTGATGCTTTTACTCTCCTTTTCTATTTTGTTTTAAGAACTGAAGCATCTTTAACACATCAGACTTTTTTAGGATTGCATTTTAAGTTACTGTTAAAAAAAAAGAAATTGGTTGAATTGACAAAGGATCTTAGCATAAGTGGTAAATAAGTGGTTTGTAAGTGCTCATAAAGAAAATGTGAATTTTAAATCTGACTTTTAATTTATACCTAAATCATTTCCAAAGTAATATAAATAAATAAATTGCATATTATAGTTGCACAGTATATTATATGCTCCTGTGCTTTTTGGAAATATGACCCCAGATCATCTTTCTGTTCCACAGGAATCTTCATTGACAGAGCAGATGAAATGCTTTCAGTAGACACCCATTTTTACTGTAGTCTCCAGTGATTGCTTAAAACCAGATACAAGACAATGTGTCAAAACTCTTTTTTTTGATGGCTGAGACGTCAATTTATTTTTTGCTATACCCATGTGTTAATATAGCAAATGAGAAATATATCTGTAAATAGTGTAAATGAAAAGAAATAAAACTGAAGAAAAGTGAGAACAGTAATACATAACAGTATAGAATGTGATCTGGTTTTTAATAAAAAATATTAACAGCATGAATTTTGACATTGATTGATAAGAACTCAAACATATATTGACAAGCTGTAGTGTAATAATCATAAAAACAGTGCACAGAAAAATCTAAAATAAACAATTAAAAAGTATAGATGATTCACAAATAGGTGAAATGTTTAAATTAATAGATCAATTCAATCACTAAATGTCATTTGCTCATTTATTGTTTTCTCATGATGCATATAAAGCTGAGACTGCTCTTCAGTCTCTTGTGTTTACTTGTGTTTTATATTTAAACAAATAAACCCCATGGACTCTCAGTTCAGTATATATTCTGCAAGAATCTCGGTGTTTTCTGCTGGCAGGACTGATTATTTCTTGAAAATGGAGCAAGTATAGCAGGGATGCTTACCTCCTGCAGTCCTTTATGTAAAACAAGTACTGGAAAAATAATCTTTTCAAGGAAAGTGCATAGAAATTGAGATTTCATATCTTCGTGTTTGAACCACAGTATTTCTTAGATTGTTTTGTATTTGTCATATTCTTGTTAGTTTAATGCATCAGTTTGATACATTAAGGCCATAGAGACTAGAATGGCAACTGAAGAAATTGTTAATACCAAGAAAACTATCAATCCATTTCTCAAAGTATGTTCCTCATGTTCATTTAAGACTGAGAGGTAATGGAAAGCAAACTTTGAGCTTTTTAATTACATAATACCTAACATTTTCAGAGCAGTTTAGAAAGACTTAGAAAATTCTTACTAAAATTGCTAATTCTAGACAGGACTTTTATTAAAATTGTCTCCACCTTCTCTTTTTTAACTAAAGTAAAAAGGATGTAATGCAGAATTTTTGAAACAAATCAAAGATAAATTTAGACTACTATAAACTTGCTAGAAGCAAGTGTATTGTTTTAATCTCTTTACTGTTTATCTATCAATTTTTTTCAATCACACTCTTTCATTCTCCCTTCTTCTTCTCAAATAAGGTATCTGAATGGTAGCCTCTTCTTTATAGTGACTCCAGTTACCTCCTGGTAACTGGTGCAATTTCTGTGGGAGAATATCACAGAATAACTCAATTTTCTATTTTCCTTCTTGTACTTCAGTACCTCAGAGAATTACCCAGTTGCTCTTCCTGTTGAGTGGAAATCCTGAAATTGACTGTTTGTGTTACAGTCAAAATTATTCTAGGTAAAAACAGCAGTCTTCAAACTTAGCACAGTGGGATCAACAGCACCTCATTTTCAGAAAAGGTTAGATATAAGAATATAAAAAAGTTACTGATACATTTAACAACTGAAAGAAAAACTGACTGACTTGAATTCTGGATATAACATGCTTCTACTTTGTAAATAAACTGTAGGACTAGATATCTGTTGTCGATGATGTGAGAATATGTTTTTGACTTACTTCCTCCCAGTCTCCAATTTTTTTTTGTGTACATGTAGGTCTACTAAATTGAGAACAGTGTATCTTCTGACTGATATTTTCCTGGGAGTAATCAACATAGATTTATGAAGAGGAAATCATGTTTGACCAATTTGACAGCCTTCTGCGATGAGATGACTGGTGTGGTGAATGAGAAGAGTGGATGTTGTTTATCCTGACTATAGTGAGCATTTTGACACTGGCTCCATTAACAGCCACAGTGGCTGAAAATATGGACAGTGTGGCAGGCTGAAAACTGGTTGAACTGCCACACTCAGATGATTGTAATCAGTTGCACAAAGTCCAACTAGAAACCAGTACTCCAGAGGTCGATACCCAGGACAGTACAATTTGTCTGACAGACAAATTGTCTGTCAGACATCTACATTAACACCCTCAGATGTATAAACTATATGACTATGACTATATTTGTTGACTATGTATGACTATAGCCAATGAAAAACTTACTCATAGATGTCATGGACCCTACAATCACTGCAGCTGCTGGCTAATAACTTGTGTCTGCTTGCTAGGTTTTGTTGAGTGTTTACCTAGATGTTAATTAACTATAATGCTTAGACAGCAAGACCACCTAGACATAAAGTGTTACCTGTGCATATCTTAATCTTGAACTGAATCCCTTCCATGGAGATCATATCTCAGAAGCCGTAACTTTATATTAACAAAAAAAAATCTGTAAAACCAGTATTCAACTGTTGTGATCTCTGGTCTCTGGGATGGAATAATTAAAAATTCATTTGTTTTATGTTCAATAATCTAATCATGACTGAATTGTACATTGATGCTTGTAGGTAGGTCATGTTAATGGTCATGGCTGTGAATAACAGCTGTGTCTCTTTCAATTCTTGACAGAGAATTGGGGTTCCTTCAGGACTGCTTTACAGCTGTGAATGTATTTAAACTCTGTGAGGCCTCATTTCAGTGGTGACACTATACCTTGCTTGCTTGCATTACTCTTCATTCCACTGTACAGTCCTTTCCTCATTACTGTCAGTGAGTCCTGATCTCTCCCTAACTTAATTTTATTTTTAAAAAAAAAATTCCCTAGTCTGGAAAATTACTTGTTTATATCTTCTAATTCGCCATAGGTTTATGATATCTTTTTCTGTATAGGTATTGGAGCATGAGTATCTTTTAACACACCTAGTTCCTGTGTACCATAATGTTGTATTTTTACTGGCAGTTTTTTTTGTTGTTGTTGTCTCAGCATGGACCCCTAGGGCACTTGCTGTTATTTCAAATTTTGCTTCTGTCAGAATCATCCACATTCCCTCAGAATTATTCTGGATTTCCTTTTATTCATCTCCAGTGTATTTCATTTGACATTTTTGACTAGGAAGATTGCCATGTGTTATCCATGGTATTTTTTCGCAACATGTGCTGTATGAGGAGTTGTTTAGCATAGGGTCTTGCAAAAAAAAAATAAAAAAAAATGTGCAAAACTGTCAGTTTAAAGCATGCTGTCATTCATTTGGACTTGAATACTGTGGGGGACACTTGGGGGCTGGTTTGTTGCTGCCTAAAAAAAAGATATGTCTCTTACAAATGAGAACACTGCTACATGACAACAGGTTGAAAGATTCAAATGAAGATTGAGTACTCGTATATTTATCATGAAACATCTGCATGATATCAGCAGCAGTCATGCTACCTTGCTAGACTGACCTTATTAAGTTTATCTCAGACTGAAAGAGCAATTCCTTGTCTCTCCCTAGACTTCTGTGTAATGTGCGTTAATAAATTAGCAGTGAAAAATTCTTGCATTTATTTTTTAAGTAGTGAAGAATAATCCCTGTCTCTCCTTGAGACAGACTGGAATAGTGACAGGGATGCCATCTGATTTTCAGAACCTGCAGCCTCTGACTGTCAAAAATGAGGGAATATCCACAGCTTGGTTTTTAAACTTCTGGAAAGGGGCAATGCATCCCTGGAGGAAAGTCTGCTTTTTGTCTCCCTCCCTCTTCACCAGACATACTGGTTTGCTGGTGAAAGTATTCAGTCAGTGCTAGCAAAGGCTGAGTACGAATTCTTTCAGGAGAGTTATTACTCAAACTGTTTTTAATCCCTTGTATCTCAGGAAGGTCAGAAGGCCTTTTAAGATTACTAATGGTCTTTTGTTTCTAACTCATGTTTGCAGCTCTACCTTACGAAGTCATTGCAGACACTGAAATATGTCCAGGTTTTCTAACTTTAGGCAATTTTTTTCCAAGTTAATTTGCCTTCACTGCCACTTGCAATAAGGTACTGAAATTTCTTGACATTCAGCTCCTCTAGACTGAGAGCTCAGATTGTTAGATTATATGATTAAAGGCTAATGTCCATAAACAGGGAACCAGGGGCACTTTGGCAGGGGAAGTGACCCCAGGAAGCTAATTATGGCTATTGGAGTACTCTTACCTGGCACTCCCAGTGCCAGCCATGGGGAGTGATCAGCCCCTGGGCCTCGTGGGAAACCCGCCAGGACAAGTCAGCCCAAGAAATTGACTCCTCTCAATGTCTTGCAGACTAACGGAGGTTGCTGCCTACAGGGTACAGGAACTATTATGAGATACAGGGGAAACAGAATTTTGAGATTGTGTAAAATATTTTATCAGATGTTTTAAAGGGAATTTTGGAACTATGTGACTCTCATCATGGGATGTTTAGTGAATGGAAAAAAGGCAGGGAAAGGGAGGTGCTCAGCTGTGTTGAGGAGGAACAAGTGTGGGAAAATAAAGGAGAAAGGGTCAAAGAGGCCAGTCATATATAAACAGGGGCTGACCAATGTACTTGTCTGGCTGAACCCTGTGCTTGATCACTGCAAGTTATCTTATATTCCTACTAAATCCTAAGTATTTCTTTTGTGAGTATATGTGGATGATACCAAAATTCAACCTCGACTGGTTGGTGATAGACTAAGAGATATAATTACCAGCAACTGGAGTGAAACCTCAAGCCTCAGAGGCTTGAGGGCCCAAGACTGCAACAAGTCAGGAAGACCTAGGTCCTGGAGTCAGCTACTGGATAGACGGAGTGTCTAAGACCAGCTTCTAGCGAGGCCCCTAATTTGTGTAGGTTTCACTAGCAGAATTTGATCCTCATCAACCAGAGCGGAGGATCGAAGATGGGCCATTCACATTGTTCGTGTTTTTTTGGGTGTTCTTTTTGTTTAGGTGAGTGCTGCAAAGCTCCCATTTTCTGTCTGTGTTGGTCTGTGTATCTGGCTGTGTTTAAAGTGTGTATGTGTGCATAAGAGTGCACATGTACATCTTAGGCTTAACCTTGACACTGCCCAGAGCTGGGGACAAAGCACTGCTACAGCCCCACATCTGCATGGCTGGATTAGGAGAACTTTCTGGGTCCTGGCAGTCTCAGGGTTGGGTAATCTCTAATACACAGACACTAACAAATTAATATGTATCACCCAACTATGATCTGCTTGTAATCCACAGTCCTGGGAAAACTAAAAAGACTCAATTCCCAATAAACGTAGTTTAAGCAAATATATTTCCCTTAAATTTCAGTTGTTTAGTCTATACATTCTTTTTCAGATGGTCTCTACAGTTGCTCGAAATAAAGTATGATTTGCTCTTGTTGTGTTCAATTCTGGTGATGATGCCAAACAGGAGTAAGCCCATGATCTGCAACAAAGGGGGAAGGAAACAGATACAAAGGGGGAAGGAAACAGATACAAAGAAAAAATGATATTTTTTTAAATTGTAAATCACTTCTCATAGGTCCATAGTAGATATGAATCTTTTAAATATCTAGAAGTTTATTGTTGTCTTTTATAAATATAAATAAAGTTTGGAGCATTCCTTCTTAGCTTTTCCTTTCTGTGTTGAGCTCATAGGGCCTGGAGGTCATGTTGTCGGTGTGTTTTTAAGCTGCACACAATTACCCTCAACCCTGTAAAGCATTGCACAGCAGGAGAGTATTTATGACCTGTCACAATGAAAACCACTGTCTTATGCAGCTCAACAGGAGTCCAAGTATAATGTAGTGGTTATGAAGAATATGAAGGTACAATGTAGGGATAACATATTTAAACATCACAGTACTATGCCTTTGAACATAACTTTTTCCAATCCGTATTTTCCACTCAGAAGTTAAGCTGCATGTGTCCTCGGCAGGTTGCTAAAGTAGAAATTCTATTTATCTACTACCGATTATTTTCTTAGCAAAATTATCAGCCTACATCCCATTATTTGTAGGGATTATTAACCTTAACTACTGAGATCCAAGGGCACTTCACAAGGTGTTACTCACTTAGTCCTCATGGTGTCTGATAATTTGTTTTAATTTTTTTTTATTGGCTTTTAAGAACAACCTATGACACAGTTTTACATTAGCTTCAAAGTAAGTTTTCATGCAACAGAAGTTGTTCAGGTTATATATATAATGCAATGCATATATATTCACACCATGTGAAAATAAGAAATCCATTAAAGTGACGTAGCATATCAGAAAGAGGTATTTTACTTGATAACATAACCCTTTCACAATATGGCTAACAAATGTTGATACGATAAACACAGAATTTTAATGTCATTTAATGACTTCCTGAAAACACTTTTCCATCAATAATACTGCTTCCATTCCTCCAATAAGAATTGTAAAGGTGACTAAAAATAAAAAAAACCCAAACATTAATAGAGTGTAATACAGTAAAGTGTGTTCTCAATTTCTTTCCTCTCATTTTGATGTTATCTTGTTGATGTCTTTATCTTTCTGTTTAGAATCTTGCAGATTTTCAGAAGTGATTTCTTGGTTCTACTCTTCGGGTGCTTTATATGAAACATTTTTTATGAAGCTCTTATTTCTCCCTCTTTTTTTCTTCTTTTTTTTCCCCCTAGGATTCTAATAAACATCCATCCTTTGAAAATATGTCATTTTAAAATTGTAGACGCCAAATTATGACATACTTTAAAACTGTCAGAATGTGTAATGTTTTTCCATTAGTTTTGATATCATAGGAACTTGTTGATATGAGTACTTCTTCATCCATTTGTCTGAAATCATTCATGTCTATAATTAGTATCGTGACTTTACCATCAGAACACATCACATACTGATAGTTTATCCAAACTGTCAACAGTTTACAGTCAGTCAGGTAAATGTCCTACAATCCTAAACACTCTTTTTAATTTACAAGGAGAGAGAATATCTGTTAATGATTTTGTCTCAAGCAGACTAACAACTTTGGATCAATGTTAGCTGTCACTTGATTAATTACATACATAAGGCAGCTGATCACAGATATTTTCCACCTTTTCCCCTTAGTATTTGTATTTGCTCTTCACAATTTGTCATGGTCACTCAACAGCTACATATGATGAAGTCAGCAAAACAGACCTTAGCAAGGTGTTAAATACTGGGCAAAACATAGGATTTATTTAGTGCAGTATATAGAAGAATCATAGAATGGTCAGGGTTGGAAGGGACCTCAAATATCATCTAGTTCCAACCCCCCTGCCATGGACAGGGACACCTCCCACTAGATCAGGTTGCTCAGAGCCCCATCCAACCTGGCCTTAAAAACCTCCAGAGGTGGGCCCACTTATCCAGCCTGTCAAGGCCCCTCTGGATGGCATCCCTTCCCTCCAGTGTGTCAGCCACACCACATAGCTTGGTGTCATCGGCAAACTTGCTGAGGGTGCACTTAATGCCACTGTCCATGTCACCGATGAAGATGTTAAACAAGACCAGTCCCAGTACTGATCCTTGAGGAACCCCACTTGTCACTGGTCTCCACTTGGACATGCACACATTGACAGCCACTCTTTGGGTGCAGCCGTCAAGTCAATTCTTTATCCACCGAGTGGTCCACCCATCAAACCCATATTTTACCAGCTTGGAGACCAGGATATCATGTGGGACAGTGTCAAAGGTTTTGCTCAGGTCCAGGTAAATGACATCGGTTGCTTTTCCCTTGTTTATTGATGTTGTGACATTTTCATAGAAGGCCACCAAGTTTGTCAGGCATGATTTGTCCTTGGTGAAGTCATGTTGATTGTACCCAATCACCTCCTCGTTATTCTTCTGCCTCAGCAGTGCCTCCAGGAGGATCTGCTCCATAATCTTACTGGGCACAGAGGTGAGACTGACTGGTCTATAGTTCCCTGGATCATCCTTCTTTCCCTTTTTGAAAATCGTGGTTATATTTCCCCTTTTCTAGTCAGTGAGGACTTCACCGGACTGCCATGACTTTTGGAATATAATAGAGGTTTAGCAACCTCATCTGCCAGTTCTCTCGGTACCCGTGGGTGTATCCCATCAGGTCCCATGAACTTGTACATTTTCAGGTTCTTCGAATGATCATGAACCTGATCTTCACTTACAATGGGCAGTTCCAGCCCCTGCCATTACCTTCTGTGACTTTGGGAGTGTGGCTGGTGTCCTTGCCAGTGAAGACTGAGGTAAAGAAGTCATTGAGAACCTCAGCCTTCTCCATATCACTTGTCACTAGTTCTCCCGTTTACTTTCTGAGGGGGCCTACACCTTCCCTAGTCTTCCTTTTGTCATTAATATACCTGTAGAAATTTTTACTATTCCCCTTGATCTCCCTGGCTAGATTTAATTCTAACTGAGCTTTAGCTTTTCTAACCAGGTCTCATGCTGCTCTGACAGTTTCCTTATATGCCCCCCATTCTAGCTGTTCTTTCTTCTACTCCTTGTAAAGTTTCTATTTGTGTGACACTGTGTCCAGGAGCTTCTTGCTCATCCAGGCAGGTCTCCTAGCATTCTTTCCTGCCTTCCTCTTTGTCGGTATACTTTGCTCCTGGACACGGAGGTGATCCTTGAATACTGACCAGCTGTCCTGGGTCCCCTTTCCCTCTAGGGCTTTGACCCATGGTACTTTGGCCAGCAGAGCCCTGAAGCGATCAAAGTCTGCATGCCTAAGTCCAGGGTTGTAAGCTTGGAATACATCCTCCTAGATGCCCTGAAGAACTTAAATTCTACTGCTTCGTGGTCACTGCAAGCCAAGGTTGTCCCTGAGCCTGATGTTGGTCACCAGCCCTTCCCTGTTGGTGAGAACAAGGTACAGCATAGCACCTTTTCTTGTTGGTTCCTCTACCATTTGGAGGAGGAATTTGTCATCTATGCATTCCAGGAACATCCTGGAAAGATGACAAAGACTCCACTCTTTTTGAAATTATTTTCTTTTATCACTTTCTTGGCTTCGGAGAGGTTGTATTTCTCTAAAATGCAATTACATTATTTTTTTAATACTTAATGAAGTTGATCCTTTGCTCTTTTCACTACCTGGTCAATAACATTTTCTCATCTATATCTTAATTATATCTGACTTAATGTTTTTGGTTGGTTTTGTTGTTGTGGGGTTTTTTTTGCAGCATAGATATTATGCTTAAAAACTGTCACATGCTCAGTGACAAAAATCCATCAATTGTTCTGTTACTGCAAAACTGATAAAGCAGCATTTTTCAGGTCGCTGTGGTCCACCATAAGTAGCATTATTCTATGATTCTGTGTGTTTACTGCTGATCAGAGATGTTGCCAAGATTCAGAAGGAAAACTATGGATGAAGATAGCAGAGTCTTTGGGGCGAGTGTGGTGCAGCACTGCAGTAAACTACTGCCCAGCCTATGGAGAGGGCTCAGGCACCCATCCTCTGTCCGTAAAGTTCATCTCTTCTGGGATAGCATGTTCAGAGATGGTTCTAGTTGTTCCTAAAGCTTTAGGTGAAGTTCTGGTTTCCTGAATGCCTGAACAAGATGTATCTCACCAGAAAAGCAGGCTGCTACGTTGAAAACCTAGACATGTTTGAAGTAAAGGTAAATAAGAAAAGGGGTGAATTTTGAGAAGGTATTCGTCTTTAAAACATTTTCCTGGTTGACAGCACCTGTTTTCAAATATTTGAATCAACTAGCTGGGATCTATGGCTCTATAAATCTGTTATATATATAATAGCCATACTGACTGAAATGCTCATTTAGCCAGTCTGGATCTTAGTGGCCACATAGGACCTACTGAGTGGCATCTCTCTTTTGTAGGAAACCAGATATAACTGTTGGTAGTTCATTCCCTTATGACTTACACTTAAAAAGTGAAATATGTTACTCCTTAAACAGGAAGGATCAGTATGCCAGACACACATTCTATATACTTATCGATATGCATCCTTCAAGTTATCCAGCTGATAATTTTAGGAGGAACTCCTAGTGGTTGATCCAAGACTAACACTACCCAGGTTCTTTCTTTCCATTCCTAGATGTCATTAACTATCTGCTGCTGAAAGTCTCCTACAGACATGTCCCTGCTGTCCTGTCTCTCTCTGTGATTATGACATCCCTTACTACATCCTGCAGGTATGCCAATGGAGGACAAAACGTCTCAGTATGAAGATGTAGATGACTGTAGGCAATCTGATCTTAACCAATAGGTACAAAACTCATCTATATAACCTGTCTCATTATCAAATGCTTTGCGAAACATGGCAGCTGCCTCCCTTCCCCATGTATTAAACAAATACATACAACTCAGTCATGCATTTCCTCTTACGCTCTATAAAGGAGAAAGCATGAAATTTCTGTTGTGGATATTGTTATCAGATAGAAGGCAGCATTATAATATCATGGTGTGAAAGTAATGCAAATATTTCAGATTGAAATACTACAAGTTTCTTTTTTGTTTGCTAGCTTGTTGCTTCGTTTTGTTGAAGAACAACATAACAAGCCTGCATCATGGACACCAGGGTATGAAGCTGAAGTTTGCACTAAGGTAACAGACTGCTAAGTGGAAAAACATTTTTTGGGGTCATTGTAAATGAGGAATTCTGAATTAGAGCATCACAAGTCACACACAAATCACATAGAATGTCTTTGGTTGGAAGAGATCTTCAAGATGATCTAGTTCAACCTTTGACCAAACACTGCAAGCTCACCACTAAACCATGTCCCTAAGCACCAGGTCCACACGCCGTTTAAATACCCCCAGGGATGGTGACTCCACCACTGCCCTGGACAAACTAGTCCAATGTTTAATAACGCTTTCAGTGAACAAATATTTCCTAATGTCCAGTCTAAAACTCCCCTGGTGCAGCTTGCATCCATTACCTCTGGTCCTGTCACATGCCACCGGGGAGAAGAGGCTGTTCCCCTCCTCACTCCAACCCGCTTTCAGGTAGTTGTAGAGAGCGATAAGGTCTCCTCTCAGCCTCCTCTTCTCCAGAATAAACATTCCTAGCTCCCTCAGCTGCTCCTGGTAGGACTTGTGCTCTAGATCCTTCATAAGCCTTGTTACCCTTCTCTGGACAAGCTCCAGCACTTCTGTTTCCTTCTTATAGTGAGGGGCCCAGAATCGAACTCAATATTCAAGGTGTGGCCTCACCAGTGCCGAGCACAAGGGGACAATCGCCTCTCTATTCCTGCTGACCACAGTGTTTCTAATACAAGCCAGGATGCCATTGGCCTTCTTGGCCACCTGGGCACACTGCTGACTCATATTTAATAGACTATCGATCAACATCCTCAGGTCCTTTTCCAACGTGCAGCTTGCCAACCTCACATCCCCAAGTCTGTAACTTACCATGCGGTTGTTATGACCCAAGCGCAGGACCTGGCACTTGACCCTGTTGAACCTCATACAATTAACCCTGGCCCAATGACGTAACCTGTCTAGGTCCCACTGTAAAGCCTCCCTACCCTCTAGTAGATCAACATACCCACTCAGTTTGGTGTCGTCTGCAAATTTACTGAGGGTACACTTGATCCTCTCATCCAGATCATTAATAAAGATATTAAAGAGAACAGGCCCCAGTACTGAGCCCTGGGGAACACCTCTCGTGACCAGACGCAAGCCAGATTTAGCTCCGTTCCCTACCACTCTTTTGTCCCGGCCATCCAGCCAGTTTTTTATCCAGCACAAGGTGTATTTGTCCAAGCCTTGCACCACAAGCTTCTGAAGGAGAATACTGTGGGTGACAGTGTCAAAGGCCTTACTAAAGTCCAGATAGACAATGTCCACAGCTCTTCCCTCATCCACCAGGCCGGTCACCTTGTTGTAGAAGGAGATCAAGTTAGTCAGGCAGGACCTGCCTTTCGTAAACCCATGCTGACTGGGCCTGATCACCTGGTATGTGCCATGTGACGGCACCCAATATGACCCGTTCCATAACTTTCACTGGCATTGTGGTCAGACTGACAGACCTGTAGTTCCCAGGGTCGTCCTTTCAGCCCTTCTTGTAGATAGTTGTCAATGTTTCAACAACAGAAGCAGGCTACATCTTCAACTATTTATAAAAAAAAAAATAAAAAAATAGAAGAAATACATCTAAGAAAATAGGATGTGAAGACATCTTTCTTCAAATTGGAGTGATAGAGAGCAGTTCAGCTTCACCATTTGTTCTTTTTCACAGTGCAAGACAAAACTCAGCCTAATTTTGCTGATAAAGAAAGATTCAAAGCTAATAATTTTACACTTAATACTCAGTCAGGCAACAAAAATCACTGTTAAGGGCTTATGGAGAGTCAAGAGCTCAGTAGGAGTGAAAAGAAATTAGAGATTTTTATAAATAAGGTTATCTATGATAGTTACACTAGCTGTGATGAAAATAAATGAAACAGGTGAACATCATGGCTCATGCCAGGAGTTGAGGTACCCACTGTACAGGTTTCAGGACCACAGAGTTTTAAAATCTTAGCGACTGTGGGAATTCTGTGTTCGTGTTGACTGTCTGGCTGAGCTAGCAGCACCATTGCTCTAACGTGGTGTGTCAAGTTTTGCACAAGTTTTATATCACCATAATACAGTGAAGATGAACAGTGGCTGTGGTGTATGAAGAAGATGCAAGTTGTGGTGTATTTTAAGGCAGCTAAGTAGAGTGGCACACATAAAACAGCTCTCTGAATAGCAGGCAGCTAACATCTGTTTTTGTGATTTCAGTCAAAAATTAATCATTTACCATTTGCGCTAAAACAGCAGAGTGTTTGTTGGTGATTTTCAGTTTATTATTTTTTCTAACCTTCTGTAACTGCTACAATTGCCTTAAGGGCTTTTAATAACTCAACTTACAAACCACCTTAAAATGGTTAGTGATACATTTCAGTCATAAGTGAGTGACTCTGATCTTGTTTGATGATGACATATTTCTCTACCGCATTTTAGCATTTTTTATATTATGAGTTTACTTCCAAATATTTTTTCCTTGAATTTAGAATTTTTCCTTTCAGTACCTTCCTTTCTTTTCAAATTTCCTTTAAATATTTTTTTAAGTAAATAGTATTAAAATCCTCCAAACCCTTTACATGCTCTTATAAGCCTCATGGAAAAAGCATGTATTTTTGCAATATATTTTTGCCTTTAAAATTACAGTGTTGCTACAAGCACTATGATAAACATTTTGAAAGCTTTTTCTAACTGCTATTCTTTATTCCTGACTGGATTGTTTTATGAACAGGTAACACTGATATGAAAACTAAAGCTCTCAAATCAAATTTTTGCAGCACAGATCTGTACATACTCTTTAAAATTTTATTTCCCGCAATGGATACCGAAGCTTTAAACATTAATATGATTTTAATATTGCATAGAAAAAGACAGAAGGTTGAGACCTTCTTATATCTTAATATAATTCCTACAGAGTAAGAAACAGTTATGTATTATCAAGACATGATTTAGCTAGTCGCATGTCAATGAAAAATAACAAATCTGAATGCAGTGCCATGAAGAATGTTGAGTTACTCTTTCATTATTCACTCCAATCTCATAACTTCAGTGGCACACAAGGCATGAAATGCATTGTCAAAAATATATAGTTCAGAATATAGTACCATTAAATATTTTATCCAATTGACAACGGTGCTGAAAAAAGACTGAATGTTACATTGAGTTCTGTTCTTAAAAAAAATGAAATTTCACTGTGCTTTCCAGCTCTGTTTCTACAGATAAAAGTTTTCTGTCAGCAATTTCTTTTTAAGTCAAGTGAAGCAAATTTCTTTCTCTTTCTCTCTCTGGTTTATTTTTTTGGTTTGTTTTTAGGGTTTTCTTGTGAGTATACTGGATAAAGTCTCTACCTTTGTAGAGCAGTTTTTGAGGTCCCTGAAACACGGAAAAGAACTCTTCACTTTGATTATTAGCATGCAGATTTCACCTCTAGTTCACAACTGTTTCCTTATAAGGTAAAATCAGAATATTTTCTTAGGTTGACTGTCAATAAGGAAATTCTGAGTTACAAAATGTGGTATGTAGACCATGCAAGGGAGAGACTACATACTACAACCAGTAGTTCAAAATTTCCTTATTTCTTCACCTCTTATTAAATCAAAATTACTCTATTCTACACCAGTATCTTACTATGTACCTTCTCTGCCTGTTTATCTTGCTTAAGGCAGTTGGGACATTTAATGAAGTTCTTGGCCTTCTTTAACTAACAGCCCAGTATTTTCTCTGTATGATCTCTCCTACCCTATCCTACGCCACTGACACTTATGTGCTTTATGGCCACCAGCACATTTTAGAAGATTGTCCAAAAGCCTTTAAAAAGTTACATTGCATCCAGTACAGGCAGAGGGCAAGAGAATATATGTCTTGGAGTGATTTTTGTCTTGGAGTTTATCCTATGTCATCAGCCCATGCNACATGGTTCACACCAGCAAACAACCAGGTTCCTACAAATCTCTAGTCAAGATTTTTGTCACTTGTGTGCAAAACGAATTTTTAAAGAGGGATAATACTGAGATGGCTTTATGTAAGTTTAAGGAGAACTTTCTCAAGTGTGAAGGATAGTGTAGGAAAAAGGATTTTGTCTGAAAATCTGGCAACTCAATCCTGAAGGAGACTAAGTAGAATGTCCAACCTTGACTCCTCTACCCAGCCAAGCCTACCTTACTATGAATGTGAATTTATACAACTTTGTATAACCTTAAAAGTGAACACATATAATCTTTTAACTTGTGTATGGAGAAGAGTCCCTAACTCGCTTAACCACTCATATAAGCTAAAGTGTAGCCAGTTAATGACTGTGGGCAGAGGAAAATACAGCAATTTTGTTCAGTAAGATAGCTAGTCACATATAAATTATATGTATGTGATATATATAGAAGAGATAAATTTGCCAGCATGTATGGTCCAGGGAGCCTTGCCCGACTAGCTGAGAATGGCTCCACAAGGAAGCTTCCAGAAAAGATGCTTGTTAACACCCCTCAAATGGTGACTGCCATCCTGTCCAAGAGATTTCTGTTCAAACTGTACCCTATTCTGATGATCCGAAAGCATTGCTACAGTTGATCGTGTAATAAAACCGCATCACCGTGGAAGATGGAGCGAGAGATTTTCTCTTCTATTAACTAGATAGTATCTTCTTTATAGCTTTTAAAATAAAGACTAGCATCTCAAACCCACAATTTCTTTCATTATTCAAATTTACTGAGTTTTTGCTTCCCAACAGCTTGCTGCAATGTAACTTTCAATGACTTTGAATTTTGCACATTATAGATGATGATGACAAAGTTGTTCATAGGGGTTTTTTTGGGGTAGAATGAAGTTGATCGAATTTTCATAAAACTAAGCATGACTTAACAACTTTTCTTAGTGGCAGGTATACTTTGTGTTAGTCAATGATTCTCTAGGTAGTATTTTGTTCTCAATAAACCATGTGTTGCTATTTCTGGGCTCAGAAGCTGTTGGTTAGTACTCAGTAAGTGAAAGACTTTTTTGAGGGCTTGAAGGAGAACTTTAACTGAAAATTATTGTAAGGCTTTTTGCTTGTACAACCTTTTTGCCAGGTCAGAAATGTGCAAAGGAGATTACAGGAAGCTGACATTTGTATTGTTTATAGAGGGATGAAAACTGATTTTAAACAAATATCACTCCAGCCTCTATGCATGAATCTATTGCCCATGCAGACATATTAGGTGCATGGGGCAAGGATTTCATTTCTCTACATCAGAAGCGATGAATTCCTACCTTGTCATTGCAATTTTTCACACATTTTCAAGTTTCTCTCTTTTCAATATCCAAGTAAATGCATGTCTTCGACCTATTGCCACAGGATGCAAAAGACAGCAACAAACCTCAGCTGAGATTCACACCTAATGAAAATATAAAGGTAAGAGTTAACAGCCAGAACCATTCAAACGGTTCTTTTACCCACAAGCTTTGCATGTTTTGGAACAAGCTAAGACAAAGATATGGCATTGCTTTTACCTCCTTTTTTTTTTGCAGGCACTGGAGGAATTTTCCTGAAAAAAAGTATTTTGGAGGAGAGTAGAACTTCAGCAGCATTTTTGAACACGGCCAATACCTACTAAGCTTTTCCTAGCTAGGGAGCTGATAAAAGATTCCTACATTTTCTGATCTGGGTATAGACAGCAGGCTAAATGACTTCCTGTAGCACAGTAATACCCATGTATCAATGTATTTGATACAAGTGTGAAAACGAGTATACTTGTCTATAAGCATATACTAACGATTTAAACAAACTCATCCAGTTTATGTTTGTGCTAATTACATATTTGGCTTCTGCAGCACCTTCTAAAATTTCATTTGGCCGCCCTGGAGGTATATAAGATAAATGCTAAGGCTTCCTATATACAGATTTTCAAATGGCCTTTTAAAAGTAACTTTTTCTGAGTATGTCTGCTCTCACATGACACACATAGTGTTACATTTATTAGCATAGGGTAAATAATTGGTTGGTTTGCTTACCACAGGATGCCAAAGCTGTCCCAAGGATGGGCTAGTTGTGTCCTAGCAATAGTCTGTGCTTTTGTTGCTGTAGCTGGTGTGTTCCTCATACTAGAGGCTGAACAGGCCTCAGCAGTAACCGTGGTGAATACATGCTCTTAGAAACATGGAGTTACATTCAACCAGTCAGGCAACAGAGAGAGAGGGGTATCACACCACACAGACAACTATTAAATTGTATTCTGATAACAAGCATAGCTTGGAAATAAAATTACAGAGCAGAGGAAGTGCTGCTTAAATTCAAGTGTGATTCCTACTCTAGGATGAAGTAATGTGAGGGTGATGAGAACATGTTGGCTTGGGTATGGTAAACTACTGGAATGCATTTGCTGACATAACTACAGTCTGTTTGCAGGAATAAAGCTCTGTTAGTTTTTATCTGAGCAGAGTTAGGCTGATGTAGAGATTTTTTTTTTTTAAATGTTATCTGGGATTTTTTTTCCGTCTTGTATATGCAAATATCTAGCAAAGTACCTAGCCGTTGGTAGTATGAACATCTGGTAGCAGCCATGAAAACACTTGTTCACAACACAGTTTGCCTTCTATTTACAGTTTTTTTATGAGGGGAAACTACCCTCTAAGCCAAAAAAAAGAGCTAACTAAATAATTCTTCAATGTTGATTATGTCCTACAATGTTTTTCTGATATCCATAAAGTAAAAAAAAAAAAAAAAACACAACAAAAAACCAACCAAATAAAGACTAAACCAGATAACAATTATTTTTACAATATATTTTTATTACTAATACAATTACAGCAGTGATTAAATGTAATGCCAAGCTCAAGGGACCTGGGTATACGGGTGTTAGCAGGGAGAAAGTGGTTACCCTTTCACCCTTACACTGTTCAACTCAATAAAACGAAATTGGAGTTGTAGGAGGATAACAAGATTATTGTAGAGTCATCATTTCCTGCAGCATTTATCCTTTAAATTTGACCTTTGCAGGAGTTCATTATGCCAAAATTGATAGATCATGCTCATAGGAAAAAGTCATCTGGAACACCTGAGAGCTATTGAGCTAACTAAATAAACAATTTGAGACAGTGTATGTATATATTTAAAATAGTTTGGGTGTGTGTGCATACATATATATATTTGTATGCATATAAATGCTGTCACAGTAGCTTTCTTTTAATTACCATTTGTGAAAATAAATAAGGATTTAGTTATGAAAGATACTAGCACAGTGTTTGAAAAAGGTAGAAGGAAGTGACAAAAATATGCTACCCCAATATAAAGACATGTCACCATGTCACATGTCTTTATGGCAGTGAAAAAAAAAAAAAGCAGATTTTTCCTTTTTTTTTTTATTTTTTCTTTTCCTGGTCTAGATAACTGATCAGGTGAAAAGCATCAGGAACTAAGGAAGACTGATGTGATGCTTTCAGAGGGATGGAAATACTGTAGAAAAACAATGCCCTCAGTTCAATTAGTCCCACCAAAGGAGTTGTTTCAATGAGTGGCAAGCCTGATCTCAACTTCCTAATTTGCTTCTGAATAATTACAGAATATCCATGTTGCAAGTATCTTCAAGCAATTGTAATATACCCGTCTTTAGAATCCAATGGTCTGCATTAGTCACTGCACCAAACTTGAGTTTAAAGCACAAATCAACTGTTCTATGCCCATCTCAAGACATCTCAGCTCTCTTCAGGAATAGTGATTGTCATACATAGATGTCTATCATCTGGATTCTAGCTTCTATAAACAGTCATATCACTGTCCAATTTATTATAACCGAGCCACCTGCTATTCACTTTAACAATTAAATGTTTTAATCGCCTGGTTCTTTTGTGAGATCTAACACTCTACCTGGGATAGCAACTTTCAGAAAGTTCAGTGACCTCTTCATTTGACTCATTGTCTACTGAGGACTTTAATAACTACTTTTTAAATCTGGTTTCTTGTTATTCTCTATCTTTCTGTTCTGAAGTTGAAATGACAGTGTTGAGCTATAGCATAATCCATCAATTTATATTAAAGGATTGTGAGAAGGTTGTAAACCAAACAAAAAACTTCAAACCTTAAAAGAGTTTACAAGTTCAGTGATCAAAATGCTGATTACTGTCTCCCTGTTATTCTTCCTTCCCTTCAAGTCAAGGAAAAACTCCATGCTGCTTCTGTAAAGTGACAGCGCTGGAAACATCCTTTAACTAAGTTTTAGTGGATGCCTTGCAGTAGAGCAGCAAATAATCATTGATGTGTCTGAATGTTTTGGAAATAGTTTTGGTTTTGTTCCCTAGTGTCACAGGCAAAGAGAATACAACCAGTAAACTGAAATGGCAGTGTGGGAATTAGAGCTTCCTAAGCAGAAAGAAGAGAGACAGAGACAGGACATACTGAATACTCGCCTGCCTATTGCTAGTTGGGGCATTCAGCAGACAATCCTATGACTGAATCAGTTTCAACTTTTTTATTGTAGTATTTGCTGGTGACCTATGAAATCGATTAACACTCATTCATTATGAAAACTGTTATCCCTTCACTTTTTTGCAGATGAGTAACTTTTATAAACCCACAATATAGTGATTCATTATGTAATAAGTACAACATAGCTCAGAATTCTTTTTCTTTTTTTTTAAAGAGATGTTTTGAAAGATGTAATGGATATCTGAATTTGATGTTCAAAATGTAATACTAATCTGTTTCAATGCTTTATGATTTCTTCTCAGCACATATAGATTATATTACGAATGAAGGATCCCATGTTAATTCCTGGAAACCAGGTATTTCAAATTCTTGTTTGCCTGGATCAGGGTACCTCTTGTGAAAACGAGTTTGTGAAACGGAGATCTCTGACAGTTTCATTCTTATATTAAAATCAAACGCCTTGCAAATTTCATGTATTAAAATTAGCTGGGGTGAGACTGGTTCTGATAAGCATCTTTGCAGACTTGATTATAAAATGTAGATTAAATCTCTTTCAGCAAGCTTTAAATCTCTTTATGCTGGGACTTCTACTAAGATTCTTTTAATTTCAGATTTTTTTTTGTCTTGTTCTATAATAAAATACATAATTAATAACGATTTTGATTAAAATTATAGATGATTTTAAAACTAAGATGACTGAAGATTACAAAATGGCTGAGGGTAACAAATATTAATTATTATTGGAGATAATGGAACTGTATCTTGGGATATATTGTACTTCAGCATTTAGCATGTCCTCAGTGGCATCGAGTATTTCTGACGGAGATGTTATTCTTGGGAGAACACCAATTGTGGAAAAGCATTCTTGATGCATTTCTTATGTAGTTCAAGCTTTTTCGTGTTTCTTTTCTTCTATGAAAATCTACATATATTAATGCTAGCTGAATGTTGCACAGTTAAAAAAAATATGAAGAAAATATAACAGTGGTTTAGTTACACATTTAGTTTATCATACATGCAGCAGAATTGGAAAACTGTTGTGAATTCAGAAATTATTACTTCATCACACCAGGAAACAATTGTATTGATTCCTCATACATGATAACATTTTGCAGTACTACCATTCAAAAGCAAAACTCGTAGAGGTCTAGTTACTCACTTGGGTACCTCTTCCTAGGATCTTCATTTTCTTGCATAGAATAATATTGCAATCTGAGCTTCTATGAGTTAACCTATAGATCACTGACAGTACAGATCACTAAAAAACTGCCAGCGCTATCAAAACCAATAACACCCTTCTATAAAGTTATCATATACTTGAAAAATCTATTTTCCTACTTTGACAAAAGATTCAGACTGAGTTTCTTCTCCTGTAGTTTGTAGTCAAAACCCTTTTTCATTTGCAGTGTCTTATCCCTAATGCCAAAGGCTGACCATTAGCAAGAATGCATCCAGCAGATTGAGGGATTCACTGCACTAAGTTTATTACTCCAGAATACTAAAAAAAAAAATCTCCACTGACAATAGAGAATTTTCCTGAATTTAATCAATTTCAGTGCAGTGAAAGGGGTCTATGTTGTGAAGATAAAAATAAGGTATCACTGTACTTAAAATGAAGACAATCCCCAAGCTGATATCGACTGCTAGAATTTTGACTCTTTTGGGGAATACTCTACTGAAGCAAAATTGCAGAACAAGGAACTCAGGACTTCAGCTTACCTCTTAAGGCCTTTCCTTTCAGATGACAAGAATAGGAAACTTGTAGTTCATAATGCACATGTAACTAAACAATTGTAGCACTTTTTATGGCTGAAGCTTTAATAGGCCCATCAGGTACAAGGAACTGGATGGCATTTGTTACATTGCTGTCAGTGTTATCTTTTTCTCTATTACGTATCTTTATAACTGACCGCAGCTATGGTTTACATACACAATTCATACACAGCATGGTGTAGTATTAAAATCTGCTCTCTTTTTTTTGACTGATAGCTGCTAATCTTCCTCTGACTTCTGTAATTATTTAGTCTTCTCTTGGTACTATTTTATATTAAGGAATACAACAGTCCTCCTTTGGGAATGGGAAGAATAAACCATTAGACAGAAAGTCAGTGATGGACATTATCTGCTACAGCGAAGCCCTAAGAAAAATATTTTCTTATGTTTTCATATACTGGGCTGCTATACATAGCTATTAAAAAAGAAGGAAGAAGATGACATCCAAGCTATGCCTAAGTCAATGCAAACGGGTGAGTATTATTCTATGACAAAATCCCTTTACCTAAAAAGCATTAGTTTTAGCAAAGCAGAGTTGTGCATATGATTTTTACAGTATTTTTGGTTGCTCAATGCTGTAGTTTTATCTTCAATCTGTGATCCATCCAATTCTATTTAATTTTATTCCACCTCTATGTTGGAATCACTTATTTCTCTGTTTAAGGTATTTTTAGTTTTGCCCATGTTGGAAGTAGGACTCTTTTTTTTTAACTCCTAAAGGGTAGATCAGAAAAGCACTAATAGTTCTGTTCATGGAATCCCTCCAGCTTCTATAAGCTTGTCATTCTTTCTGCACAGAAATTCTGACTTTCTGTATAGTCAAGGTCTATATAAACAGGTCCCTCAGAGACAATACATTCAATGCTTACAGGCACTTTGGGAGGACCAAGGACTTACAGGAGTTACTTATCCCTCCTTCTATCCCTGACTGTAAGGAGGACCTGGATAGCTGATTTAGCTTAGCCACAGAAAGGTAGATGAGTGGGATCCTCCCCAGGTACCTCCACTGCTTCTGGAAAGTGAGATGCTCCTGGGAAGGCTGGGTCCACCACCAAACTTAAGGAATGAGAAAATTTGCACCTAAACTAAATCCCTGAGCTAATTTCATTGCATCTGAGCCAGATGCCTGTGAACCTGTAACTGCCTGGACATATCAAACTGCCCTATTGCCAGTGCACTCTGGCACTGAATGATTGCTGTCGCGGGAATACTTACAATTGTTCTATGGCTTAAAGGAGTAAGTAGGCAGGTTTCTTCTCCCAGCTCTGCTTTGTTGTCTCCCCTGCATATTATGTGTGATATGTTTCTAAAGAACAAGTAGATTCTTTTGCTTGAATGAGTTAATGGACTGCAATTTGTCCTTGTGGAGCTTTAGCAAAAGCTCAGCATCTCCAGTCCTATTTAATTCCTTACAGACAATGTTGCTACCTTATTATTTCAGCCAAGCTTTTCCTTCTGATGGGTAGCAAAATGGGCCCTTTGAAGCTGTTAACAATTTCAGAAGTAGTCTTAACACAGTACTCCCTTAAACAAGGAATGCTTCTTCACAGCTTCTCTTTTTCTTTCACCCAAACTATTTTCAAAACAACCAGCTCAGATGATTGCCTCACATTCACAGCAATTTTTACTTAATTTGCTCACAGTCATGGAAATTAGTGTAGCCCTAGGAGGAGTTATTCAGCACCATTTATTAGGACGCTTTGCCATAGAATAAACTGCAGTCCTTCCAGTTTTGTAGCATGAGTGTGACCGTTCTTGAAGCTGGGTATACTGTTAGGAATACTAATAGGGGAATGCTCTTTCTGATCCTCACCTTGTCTGAAATTTTTGAAAACCATCCCTAATGTCTGTGAGGCACAGAAGCCTGCAGTTTCTATTTTATCTATACTTGATATTTTCCTGATATGAAGTGTATTTGTGCAGCAAGATGACCCTCAGACCTTTCCAATATCTTGTTGCAACTAAAAGGACATACCTTTAGGTGATTGTTGCAGCTCATGAAGCTAGCTCCCTGTAGGCAAGTACATATCTGCTCATGGACTATCCTCAGACATGTTAGCATTTTTTAGTTTTTCAGTTCAAACACAGAAAAATATTTATTTAGTAAGTCAGAAAATACATTTTTTGCTGCTGATTTTTTTTTTTCTTTTCTTTTCAGATTGGATGCCGCCTTCTTATTTGTCTCTGAATCAGCAAGGGAAGTTTAGTTTCCTGATTTGCAGAAGAAGTTCTAATTGTGAAAGAGGTGAAATTTGAGTATTTGATCTTAGGACAAACATGGGAGAATTCTGAAGGTCATGAGCCTGAGCAAGCAGTAAAATCATTATTCTCTCTCTTCAATAAAATACTGAAAAGGAAGTTAAACAACTTCTCCCTTTCATTGTTTAAGTGTAAATTTTTGTACTGAAATACCGCAAACATTCCTCAGCCTAAATAATTTTTTATTGCGAAAGTGATCATCTTTGTGTAGGTGATATCGTCATACTTATTTGATTAGTTATTTTACTAGAAATCTGCATGATCACTTCTTAATCCATTCAGTAATACCAGCAGTTCCACATGGGACTCCTCAAGGTCCAGTTGTTTTGAAATTATCTCTCTCAAAACTTAAATATTTATAATAAAAGAGGGACACTTTCTACAGTACCTACTGACAGTCAGACTGATTTGTGCTCCTAATGCCCTTAAACGCTTAGGAAAATAATCCTTAAGAGACTGTCTTTCGTTGGGACTTGGACAGGGCCTGTAAAAATGTGTAAAGTCACCAGGCTTTCCTTTGACTAATAAAGAAAGATGCATTTGCAGAGAAATTAAGAATTGAAGCCTAATTTGAGATTTTTTCAGTCACTCTCTGCATGTATCTTTCCCTCTCTCTTGAGTAAAAACGACTCTGAGAAGACCAGTCTTGCCAGATAAAACTGACTGTAGGGGTACCCTCATAAGGCTTGTAAACCATATAGATATTTTTAAATGTTTCAGGGAATGTCTTTTCCCTTCTATTTGTTATCTGTCTATCAGATGTTCATAATGCATTTATTTTAGGACTGCTGCGAATCAATGTGTGTATTTTTAAGCTGTATTGTTACTATTTGTATGACATTGAAAGAATATAAGGCTCATTTCCATTGTCCTTTAGAATTTTTGTATTTGCATATGATTAAGAGTTATAGTAAAAATTGTCTAAACAATTTAGATTTAATCAATATTTTCATTCCTGAGCTACAAGGTAGGGCAACAAACTTTGAAATTGATTTTTTTTTCCATCTCAGTATTATGTGAGGCTGCATAGAGTGCAAGAGATACAATTGATCTGGGCTTTGAGCTGTGCTTTGTTTATTTTTTGTCGTGTTTGGTTTTTTTTTTGTTTTTTTTTTTTTTTACTGTTTGTTGATTTTGGATTTTGTTTTTAAATACTGTTCTATAATTTGAAGATTCAGGAGAAACTTCTATGTAGAGAAATGTTTCTTGTTGCTCTTTTTTTAAGCAGAAGAATTCAGATGATGGCAAAATTCAACAGAAGCAGACTTCCAAAACGGCATAATAATATAGAACTGGAAATAAATAACATTAAATGTCTGCTTCAAAAAGCCAACATTGGACTAAGTTGCTTTTGTGATATTATTTATATGTGATATTATTTATGTATGTTTTTTAAGAAGCAAAATTTACTATTTCTGAAGTGTCATCAGTGTGGATCCATCAAAGTAGTTTAATGTATAGGTGAAGTCTTACAAAGCTATTGTATCTCTCTTCCATTTCTTCTGTTATTATTATAATCTGTAGAAATTTTAGAAATGCTTTCAGAAAATGGAACAATTTATACATTACAAAAATACCTGTCAGGAAGAAACTTATATTGTCTCCCGAAGTTCTTGTGGTTTCACATACTGTGACCAATTGCCACTTACCATCTGTGTTATGTTGTTGATAGGTCCAAAAATACTGTGCTGTCTTCTTCTGATTCCCTATCTACATGTTTCTTACAAAAAACTGCTTTTCTAATTTAAACATTAAAAAATCCAAAATAAAAATAGATGCCTCAAATATAATTACTACTTACTAGTGTACAACCAAATGAAATTTTGGCAAAAGGGATTTGATTTTATCTAAAGTTGGCTTACTGAAACTATCAAAAAAGGGACACCAAAACTAGTAATTTTATATCTGCTGAACTGCTTCTGATTTTATTGTAAGAGAAAAAAGCTAGCTATGAAAAACTCAAGCAGAAAACCCCTATATGTAGTCCACTGAAAAACTCTAGTGAACATTTAGGAGGCTTGGAATAGGTCTACACTAATAATTATCAAGGCTTCTATGCATCTCAGGAAGTATATTTTGCATCCAGGAAGTTATATTAATTCAGCATATCCATCTTATACATTTTTTTTTTTTTTAAGCTTTTGTGAACTTAACAAAACTATGGGTGGCATGATGCAAACACTAAAATGCTCATATTAGAGATAGGAGAATAATGGAAAGTTCAGTGGGAAAACTGTTCAGTTTCTTTTTCCAAAACTCATTCTTCCATCTGGAAGAAGTAAGTCCAGGTTTTTTGGGTTCCTTAATCATTATTTGCCTCTATGTTCCTGGTACGGGGCTGGCTATTCACGCTTGCTTTGTTACTCTTTCCTACTTCTGCTTAGGCCAGAAAAATACTCTCAGTTGATACACTCTCTTTCTAAGCATGAGGAATGTAAGTGTTCTTTTCATTCGAGTGTTAAAACGTGTTCTTACTTTTCAGTGCAAATCCCATTAGCATTTTTTTGGTTCCATAGAAATAGTAGTTACATGTCCAGTCTTACTCCCAATACGCATTAGTTATCTTCCATTTTTAAATGGAATCTGAGATATCTTAACCTCGGTGAAGAAAAAAGAAATCAACAAAACTATATTTTTTACAATAATGGTTTAATTATGTTTTCTTTCACCATTAAAGTTTCATTTGCAAACACCTCTGAAATATGCATTCCTAAATAAATGTATCTTGCTTAATTACTAGAATCTAGTTGATTCACATTTAAAGTGTATTTTAACCATGATTTATTATGCTTTTTTGTAGTACAGATAAACAAATACTATTAGCTTCAGTATTTTCACGGCACAGCAGGCCCTAGTTTTTGTTTTGCAGGGTTAGACTTTTCAGTTGCTTGCAGTATAAACCCTAGTGAGCTGAGCAACAGTAGACTTGCTGGACAACTGATCACTAGCTAAAAAAGGAAGAATAACAGCAATAAGAGGAGCAATAAAAATGTTGCAGACTGATGACTACTGTTTTTTTCATTTCTGTTGCAAAGCGTATATCAGCTTTGTATATCAAAAATAAAATAACTAAAGTCTCAGGCCAACTGCAATTCCCTGTACTGAAAGACTCAATCTCTTATAAGAGCAAAGCTCATATTTACACTTATCAATCTTTGCAATGCCAGGTTGCAGCTATGATGGCACATAGCAAAGGTGTCCTAATAAAATTTCCTTCATTAAATGGAGGAACTAACCATGATCTAACTCAGGGAAGCAGATAAGGTGATATCAGTGAGAAAAGAGGAATGTCTTGATTGACAGATAAAAAAATCACACTTCCTTGTTTATTCATGTCGTGGTGCACACCAGGACCCTAGTGCAGTGGCCACCCAGAATGATATTTGTTGGGACATGCTGTGCTTCCCAACTGGATGCTCAGCCTAGTGCCAGGGAAAAAAAATGAAGGATTATTGCTCCAGCAAATCTAGTGAACTATACACTGCATATCACTATTAGTGGGAACTGTTATAGCTGTGAAATGCATCAACTAATTCCAAGCTTGAAAAGGAAAGGAGTACAATGCTTAGCCAGGCTTTATAAGTGAGGCACATAATACAGAAGGAAGGGATCTTAGTAACAAGACTGCACAAAGCTTTCTCAGTCATTGTAGTATCTCTGAGTATCTAATTATTCCCTTTTGTGCCACTGCAGAACAGACATACTCAGCAGGTTATTTTCTCATGTCAAAAGAAATCATCTACAGACCCTGGAGAGTTCATAAGAACTGTCCGCTAATTTCCCTGCCAGGTAAAGAACAAACAAAAAAATGTACTTTTGACACTTGATTTTAAGTTTAGTGTTCCTGGCTTCCATCATATTACCATGAATGGGGTTGCAGTACAGAGAGTGACTGGAGAAGACTGAGAGCAGAGAGGACTTTCCTTATCTGGTGTGGCATTAAATTTGTTTTCATATTCACAAAACAGAAGAAATATAGTTGCAAATTTCATATATTCCGTACATTCTCTTTCAGTTGCCTGGTACAGGTCATATCTCTCTTCTAAAAGGCTAGATATGATTAAGCAGCAGGGAGAACTTGACTACAGAGGCTATGTTTTCCTTTCTTTCTGTTAGTTTGAGGTGGATTTAAGAAGATATGGACATATGTAAGAGGTTGAGAGGACCTACATTTTCAGAGATTACATTTTGGGATTTCTTAGGTAAGGAGGTGCAGTAACATTAATGCTACTAACAAGCAGAGTGAAAGGTCTCGCGGTCCCACTCTTTTTTTTGCACTGTGTATAATGTAAGAATGATTGTTACATCCTCTCTAATGTTGTACAGTGTTGTTCTTTATAGTTGGATACCAACTTTGCTTCAGGTAGTGACTACAATTGAGTAGGTTTGTGCTGACAGTTGAAGAGAAAAGAGGAAATTTGACTTAGTACTTTCTATTAGATATGTAGAATAATAATATTTCAGAGAAAATATGATCTTCTTTTCTATCACATGTAGTTTCATTGCCCTGTTTTTTCATCACCCTGTTTTTTTTTCTTTTCTGTACACAGTATTCTTATTAGTGGAATTTATTTATATTTTAAGAACATGAAAATTAAAGATTTAGTTCTTGGCTGTTCTTTTTTTTTGTCAGCTTGTTTGTTTTACAATTACAGTGATTAAATTAATTATGAAACACTGACAACCAAAGTAAAAACTTCTTTAAATTTTTGTGTTCTTACAAAGACTTCATGTATCTTTTTCTTTTAAATTATGAAAAAAAAAAAAATGTCTTGATTGACAGATGTACAACCTGAATTAGATGTGAAACATTAATGATACTCTCTTTTCCCAATTTTTGAACTCTGTAGTACTCGGAAGAAAGCGAAGGTTTTTGTATATATACGTATGTATGCGTGCAGGTATCTGTATGTACTTGGCAGGCAGGAAATGGGCAGTAGTTATGTGGAGAAAACAATATCTTAAAGAATGGTATGAAGCTTTTGAGCTTTGAGTTGAAATCTTGGTGTCACCCTCGGTGTCAAAGCCAGGCTTTGAAAACCATCTTAATTTCAAAATCTTCCAATTTCCCAGAAAGAAAGTGAAAATAATGTGAAAAAGAATGCAATTTATTAAAAATATTACTGTTGCAGGAGACCTCGGATGCATGAGGAGTATTGTATGTTTTCATAGCTGCAACATTTCAGTGTCTGATGCATACAAATGCGTGAAATCTGAATTCTCCAACTCTCACCGTTTGTGCCCTTGTGGAAGACCCAATATGTGATGATTCTGGGGTACAGAAGACGGAAGTTTTACAGCCAGAACACTTTCAAAGCATCAGCAATAGGGAACTTAGAACACATATTTCCAGATGGTAATTCTGTCTTAGCATGGGTGTAAAGCTTCATTGCTCTTAGTTCCTTGACAGTGTTTCACATTGAAAGTGAGACTGGTAAAAATGGGACTGTCTGTAGGTAAATATAATGTCAATGAAAAAGCTGGATCTGACTGTCATGTTAGGCAGAGTCTCACTGTTATATCGTAATTGTTGTGGTTTAAGAGCTAACAAATTGGTGGGTGGAGATGAATACCTGGTAACTGTAGGATCTTGAGGGATCAGAGGGCAACTCGTATTCCCCCTCCTTCCCTGACACACTCTATAAAAGGACAGGAAGTTCAAGTTTTTCCTCCTCTTTTCTCTCTCCCTCAGACTGTGCTGCTGCTGGGACCGCAATCTAGCTCAGCCAGGCCTGGCTCCACCTGCTCTGCACAATCCATCACCATCCCAGGACTGGTTTTGTATATTTTTGTATATCCCCCTTCCCTTCATATTTTCTTTTCCCTGTTTACCTGTCACCTATTAAATTTTGTTAATAGTCTTAACTTCCAATTTCGTTTGAGGCGCATCCTTCCTCATTTCCCTTTGTATCCTCCCTTGGGAGGGAAGGGGAAGGGGGAGAGAGGGCTGATAGGAATCCTGCTCTGTGGGGTTTTACCCTGAACCTTAAAAGGAAACAGTAATGAATGAAGCATGCTGCTGTAGGACTCCTTCCATTATGACTATTTTAGCAGATCAAACAACAATAGTAGAGTGCAGTCATCTGTGCTGCTGAGTTGTGAGAATGATTTCTAATGTACTTTTGGCTCCTGGTGATAGGCACCCTCCCAGATGATTTCTGGTCATGGATTGGGACTTGTGATGTTCCCAGAAACACTTGCAACAGACAGTTTGTGCATAATCACTCTTTTTGAAAGTTAAGAGTTTATTAGCAATGACAATGACTCTTCCATAGTAGTTCCTGGTAATGTTTTATTCTTTGGTTTACATGCAGACCTTGTCTTTTGATGCTGAAAGATACCATTCAATGGATTTATCTTATCTAGAAAGCAAAAGGAGGATGAACTGGATTTCATTCTGATTTATAAATCATTTTAACACATTCCAGTTCTACACTCCAGTTCCACTTTGCAGTATATTCCTGTAAATCTGTCTCCTGTTAGTGGGTTTTGATACATCAATAATTTTATTCATAACCATACTGTTAATGCTGAGGATGAGCAAGTTAGGGTCTTCTACATGTGAAACACGAAAGAACAAAACTATTAACTTGCCTTTTACTTTTCTAGGCTTTATTTTTCACCCTGTTCCCTGAAACTATGAAGATGACGTGCTGAGTCTCTCCTCTTTCTAAACCAAGCTGAAATTTTCACATGTACACATGGCAACGGGAGTTTACCAAATACTGAGAGGCTTGGGATGGATTTGTGAGAGTGGGAAGCATTATAATAATGAATATTTATGCTTCATAATGAAAATGTCTCCAGGATTTGAAAGTCCAGTTCTAGTAGATATAGAAGAAAAAGGAAGCTTTTCTAGACACCAAGCTTTCCCTGGGATCACATTGTATTTCATAGTTTTTCAACCTTTATTTTAATGGATCTGTAGATCCCTTAAGGAAAATTACTAATGGAAAGATAATTAGAAACAATATAAATGGATTGTATTTAGTTCAATGTAAAAATATGGACCTGTCAGTGTAGACTCTGAAATTGCAATATGTCTAAATGCAAACAGTGATGCTAAAGTATCATACATTCTGAGCAACAATGTATAGCCAACAGCAGTAAGGAAAAAAAAAAGAAATTATTGTTGCTAATGCCATGAATATAGTTTTAAATAAGCTCAGAAGCCAGATGGAAATGCCATTCACATTCATATACATTTAACATTACCAAGCTCCTGCTGTATTACTTGTGTACCTTATCATTATACTTTTAACAACAGTTGCTGTATATGCAATTTTTATGTGAGTTGACTTACTGGTTTCAGTGGATTTCTGGCTAATTTATGTTAGTGTGAAATGGGATTTTCCTAGCTCGTTTAGAAAAGAAGAACAGTTTGCTGTTATTCACCCACGGACACAGAAATAGATAGCTGCTTACTTTTGGTATTCAGTGGCAGCCTATTTGGTGACATTTTGCCTTGTTTATTAACATAAACAACATTGATTTGTTTGGGCTTTCTTGTTTGTTTGTTTTGGGTTTTTTTAGCCACTAGTGTCACACAGAGGAATCAAGGATGAATAGAAGCAGGATTAGATAAGAGTTAATGTTTTACCATAGCTTAGGTAAGCGCAGTAATATTTTTTCTGAATCTCATTACGTTTTTTGTAGAACTATGATTTTAGTGAAGGTACCTGCTGGAGGTGCAGAAAAAACGCATTGTTCAATTCATTCTCCTTCCGTTTCAGATTTATAATAAAATTTACATGAATTAATAACAGTACACCTAAAAGTACTTTTCATATGATTTTACAGTTAGATCCTGCAAGTTATAATGTGAAATATAGCATGCTAGTACTCAGCTCCTTCAAATTCTTGGTCTCATTTGCATACTTTAAGACTGATACTACAGTAATAGAGTAATAAAATACAATTTTTCAATTTTTGTTAGATTCCAAACTCTTGTCAGTTCTAGAATGTATTATGATATTTCGTTGTCTTGAGCTGTGAAATCATACAGTCTGTTGAGTTTCATATTTGTATTAATTTTTTAACGTTGTATTTTATAAGTAATGCTTAGAAACACCAGGATTAAAAGAAAATAAATTAAAGGATGTTTTTTACAGGTGTATTTTGTTTGATTTTTTTTTTTCATTTGGTAGACCTCTGTTTCAAATGAATTTTGGTCATTCTATTGTATAGCTCAGTGGGCAGGAACAGGAAAAATTCAGGGGAAAAAAGGACTGTGACTGTTCTACAGACTTTCATGGCGCAAAATTTGATTTTGATACATGAGCACCTAGTCTGATATTTTAGTAGCAGAAGGAATATTCTCATTCATCACAGGAACTGGCACTGTTCCTGATGATTTCTATAAGAATTGTGGGTGCTTCATACCTCCCAAAATACTACCTCTCAGCATGGATTAAGGCTGTCATCAGCAGTCATTACTGTTCAGCTTTCAGTGGATTCCAGCTTTTCTTGCCACATTTGAGTATTTTGTAAGAATTCGGATTATTGGGTGGTTTAAAAGGTCTGAGCTATGTTGATTTTTCTTCTGAAGTGACCCTTTTTTTGACAGGCATAAATGGATCATAGCAGTAAGACAGATACATTGATTTGACTTTGACTTAATTTTTCTTAGCTATCCCAAGGACTGTATCTCCATAATCTACTGGCATAAGCCACAGTTGCCATTATCTATTTTGATACATTTATCCCACATACACCAGTGTCAGCTAAAGTCAGCAGAACCTTTTCTTAATTTTGTTTCACAGAGAGAAAACTTTTTTATTTCTTTCTACTGATGTAAATGAAAAAGTAAAAAGAACAGAATGTTTCCTGTTAGGTAATAATTCATGAATTAAACAGATACAGACACTATCCTGCATTTTTACCCACTGTTTGCCATCTTCAGTGGAACCTGGACAATTTTTATGGAAGAAAAATACGTAGATAACATAATTACCACTCTCAGAAATCCAGCACAACCTTTATGGGATGATTGCTTGTATGACTTAAGAATTCTATACATACATGAAAAATACTGTTAAAATATTTGTTTTTCAGAAATAGATCTAAAAAAATGAGGAGATGTAAGAAATGAAGGAAAACAGAGAATGAGAAAATGGTGATCAACATACCGAATAAGAGCCATTACAGATAAACATGGATAGACTTAACATGATTCTGGTAATTCTTTTTGTTGATAATGAGTGAAATATTTTCCAAGCTTGAACTGCAGTTTTCCAGGTCTTTTCTGTTTTCTCATTTTTTTTGTAATAGACTTTCTTTCCCGTGTCTAGGAGTAATATCTTGCTATTGTCTCATTTTCTTTGGCGGTGCATACCTATTATATTTCTTCAAGCTCTTTTTACCAACCTTAACCATTTATCTTATTTTTCATTGAAACTGTTATGCATAATGAAACACTTTTTCTTTGGAAGATCCAACATAAAATAAAAATAAAATGTCCATAAATGAAATATGGTTTATAACGGTTTATGGTCTAACAGTTACAAAGGTGGTCTTTTTCCTCTATTTCCCACCTGGTGCTTTCACAGGGAAATAATATTCACATGGAAGATGAGGACATCTGCAAAACTGCTTTCTGTATTAATGTTGATGCTTCAGCATATCAATACCTTGCCCATTTAGTTATGAATTACATATTCAGGTCTGAATTACTATTATAAAATCCCATTCCTGTACCGTACTGAGTTCATATGCATTTCGGTTATTCGGTTTTATTCCTCAACTACCTTTTGTTATTACTGAATTCAGATATGGTCATTTAAGGCATGATGTTCACAAAGAAGCAAGTCCAAGGGGTTATATATCTAATTCTAAAATGGTTGTCATCTAATTATTTATGTTCCAACCCTGTAACCACTTTTTCTTTGATGTTTTATAGCTGCATCCTCTAAATGCTAAGAACTGCTCAGTCTTGTCATGGCTATAAAGTGTCCAAGATCTAACTCCAAATGCTATGTCTATTATGTTTATCACAACTTTGATTCTGCTAGGAACAAGATGGTATAAACTTTAAGAACTAGTCTTTTATCAGTACAATGTAAATCTATACCACTTCAAGGTGATAAGTATATGTTACTGTCTCTTACGTGTTTGAAACAGTGATTTGGAGTTGACTGCTCAAAGGTGAGGTGTCACTTAGATGAAAACATCTGTCCACAATGGTCCATTCATACTAATAAAAGTATTTCAATGGACCAATGCATTTACTATGCAGTTTATGAAATTATGGCTGCTACTCAATGGGAGACCACTGGATCCTCTGAATGCAACATGGTTTCATTGTGCTGCAGCTGCATTTGATTTCTTTTGCATATATTTACATCTGAGTGGGCATGGAGGTTCGTAAACTAGGTCTACAGTGTCTTCTTAGTATGGTCCTACTTCACAGAGACAATAGTTTAGATCTCCAGAGTGATACAACCACTGTGATGCTATAGCACTCTCCTGAGTTACTAAATATGTTCACTAGGCCTAGTTATTTTTGGTGTGATGCTGGATTTTGATCAACACTTTGAAGGTCAGTTTCTAAGAAGGCATGTGCAACATAACTTGGATATTTCCTTAGTTACACCTTTATATACTATATGCCAGACAACGTAAGTGCATTAAGTGCAGTGTAAGTGCACACGTAAGTGTTTTGGAATGGGAGTGGTATTTTTTTTCTGAATCTAGACTAATAAATTATTTATATATCTATCAGTTTATCCATCAGCTTTAGGAGTGCTTTCTTGACTTCTTTTTTATCATGTACAGGGTCCAGATACTGATTTGATAGGATGATGCTTTGTAAATAACAGGAGAATTATCATCAGGATAAATTTATTATTTGCATTTCTGTTCTTCCCTATTTAATGCTGTCCTGCAAGTGATATAACTTAGATATTCTCTGCCTTTCAGTGTACCAGGGTTTTAGGACAAAAAAATTTCAGTGTCGTAACACAAAGCTGACCTTACTTGGCTCAAATTTACACTCTCCTAGCCTGTGTTGTTACTATGACAACTATATCCACCAAGTTGGCCTTACAGACAATTCTTCTTCACCCTTTCCTCCTCTATCATCTTGGCAGTTTATGGCTCTGTTGGATTGTCTAGTCTACAGCATGGATTTACAGATTCAATACAACCCAGCATAACTGAACAGTAAATGTTAATGGTGGAATACCTAGTCAACATCTGAAGACTTCGGCAGTTCTGAAATCTGAATAAAAATAAGATTTTATTTTTTGAGCTGCACTTAGTCTTTTATCTGGAACAATTCTCCTGTTTTTAAAAGGAGACATGAACAAATTCTTTGGTTTCAGTTGTTTGTCTTGGGAAAGGTGAGCCATGCCCCAAACTTTTCTCTAGGAATGTGTGTGACAAATGGCTGAATTGTTACATCTTCCTTGTACCACTGTGGTACTTTGCAGATTTACTAAACTATTCTTCACCTCTTTTTGCAGTAAGTGACTTCAATAAAGCTTTTAAAGCTTCCTTTGTGCCCGCTCCTCATGACTACCCTGCAGCACTAAAAAGCACATTCTGACAAGAGGGCCTGCAGCTTTGGCTGGCTGCCAGTGTCTGGAGAACTAAATCCTTTTTGAGAATCAGCCTAGTGGAGCATGAATAAAGGAAGTGCACCATTCTGTCTGCTTACCTGGCAGTTCATGCAACCTTTATGGCCAACTTTTCAGCCTGCCTTATGTCCTTTATAAATAGGAGGAGGATTCCAAATAGGCTCAAGCTCTCAAACAGGCTCTTACTTACCCCTGGGGAATTATCTTCTTCCTTTGACCAGGCCTTGCTGCCAGGTCACCACGGAAGTAACCCTCCAATCTCAGCAGGGCTTGCTGCCAGATCTTCACTTAAGCACTCACGAGATCCCCAAGTGATATCTACAACCATTTTCTTAACTTGATCTTACTTCTTCTCTTCTTCTAAATTGGCACTTCTCAATCCTTGGTGAACAAATCTGGCTACTCTACAGTTTCACTGAGAGCACATCCTGTCTGCTTGCTAATATTATTCATATCAGTAAAATATTTTGAGATAGAGCTTGAATGACAAACTTCATAAAATAAACCCATACTGTACAGCCTGTACTTTGCCACTGAATGCCTGAAAGGAGAAAGCAGCTGTTTCTGAGCATTCTTAGTATCTTTTTGTTCTGAAGTTGTATGTTTAAAAAAGGAAATGTAGTGTCTTAATCCATGTATATGTGATTCTAGAACTAGAACAAGTTAACATCATTATCATTTGAATTACATTAAAAAAACCCTAGTGTCCATATTATATTTGTCTCCTGGACTTCTGTCCTGGTTTGAGCTAGAATAAAACTAATTCTGTTCAGTGATTTTGCTCATCAGCTCAGTCTCTTCTAGCTGCACTTTCTGAATGTAAAGGCATATTTTTGCAGACAGTGTTTGCTTCTAGCAGTGATAGTGCTCGATGTTTAGAGTTCTGACTAAGGACTGATGTGCAGAAAGGCTCTTGCTTATACTTGCACCTACAGAGACCAAGGTCACTGCTAAATCTTGTGTGGGAGTGCAGAAAGTGAAAGGCTGCACCTGTCAGCAGAGACAGACAGAACATGTGACCCTAAACTGACCAACCAGGTATCCATCCCACATCCATCATATTCAATATGAAGCTGAGAGATCACAAGGGTCAAGCTCTTGTCTTCAATGGCTGGAGTCCAAGAAGAACTCTCTGCCTTCGATCCCAATCTGTGCGTTCCTGAATCTAGTTACAGTTACAGTTCCTGTCTGCTGCTGAGTCCAGTCTGGGAATACCTTATTGCCTGCTCCACAGCATCAGTGGTGATGGTGATGTAGTTGTCATCAAGAGGGTTTGGTTTAATATTGGTTTTATATATATTTATATAGATTTCATTGTATTGTAATTATTTTCATGTTTTAATTTTGATTTTCATGTTTTAGTTTTCCAATATATAAGTGTCTCTCCCTTATTCCCTTTCTCTTCCCCTTTGGGAAAGGCGGGGAGTCGATATAGAGTATCTGTCATTTGTTTAGTGGCTGGCCCAGCCCTAATTCTTGACAACTTCCATCTACCCAGTGCAGAAACTGTACCTGATCTGACTGAAGATGCTGCTGAAAGAATCCTTACAATGCAATTTTGCAAAATCTCAACCTGGACAATGACTGAATGTACCCTTCAGGAGATATGGTTCCCTGTCTTACTTTACATCAAAATCCAGTTTGTTGGGGTATTTTAAGCAAATATTCTGTTCGTGGTTTCTGTATACACCAGCCTATCAGTTTACTGATAAGGGAGGTATTTCATGAGGAGTAATGGCACACATTATGCTACCCAAATATACCTGTATCTCTTTGCGTAACGTAGCTGGTTAGTGGGCCTTTCCCTGTCATTGACACATGCCTGCCACTTTTTTTCATAGTTTTTGGTCATTTAGTATGGAAGATAACTTTTTTTTAAAAAAAAAATTAATAATAAAAAATCATTCCTAGTAATAAAAATATTCTTAATAATAAAAACTTGATTCAATAAAGATACAATTAAACGATGCACTAAAATATGAACTTGTTATGTATCCAGAGATGCCAGTATAAATTTTTAATATTTTCTGAGAGTCCTGTTGCAATATACAGACTCTCCTTATTTATATGAAGGTTCCCCAGTAGATAATTATTAAAAATTTCTTCAGTTTTCCTGAAAAGACATTAAGGACACAAGGTAATCCCTGGTGGAAAGTAATTTTTGCATTAAGAAACCACAAACTTTGTGTAGAAAAAGGGGTGGAAGAATGAATTAATTAGCAACCCAGACTTTAATTTGAATAAAGGGAAATACCAGAAGGTGTTAGGTGTTAGGTGTTAGGTATTAGGTATTAGGCTGGACTTGATGATCTCAGAGGTCTATTTCAGCCTCAACAATTCTATGCGATTCTGTGTAAAGATTGAAGAATATGTGCTAAAGATTGAAGAGTTCAACTGACATATGGAAACCATATATTTGCGTTTAGAAACCTGGGGCAATTTCCTCCATTTCTTTCCCCATTAGTCCCAAAAGAATTAATTTTGTAAGAAAAAGATGTTTATCTGAGTTGCTAACGAGGTGAGTAATCACCAACTGGCAGGTGGATTAGCCTGAGCTAGGTAGATTACCCCAGGGTAGAACATTAAGTGGGGAGAAGGTCTTTTGGAACAAGAGGCAATGAGGTGTGTTGTGCAGAGTCAGGAGGAGGACGGCAATGATGCCATTGTCTCAAGTATTGGGAAGAGATGAGTAGGGTGATGGATGAAGGTGATACAGAAGAGGCTGCAGAGGCTGGGGAATCTGAACACTGGTCTTGTGAAATTTTATATGAGATGCATTCAAGAGGCTTTTAATCTGTGACTTGATTCTCTAGAAATATCAACATTTTC
This sequence comes from Baryphthengus martii, assembly GCA_013396935.1. Lineage (NCBI taxonomy): Eukaryota > Metazoa > Chordata > Aves > Coraciiformes > Momotidae > Baryphthengus > Baryphthengus martii. The sequence goes on from VWZK01004979.1 coordinate 282,364, forward strand.
TAAGTGTTCTAAGTACATGAATCACGAACAAATTATACTTGCATAATTAATCTGATAAATTGAAGAAAATCAGTTTTCCACCTCATGAAAATTTTGCAGGATTTTTTTTTTTTTATGCTTTTTAATGCAAGTGTGCATGCGTACGTGCACACACACATCATCTCTACAAACTCACAACATTTAGAATAGTTCTACATTATATATAATTTTTTGGAACACTCAACTAATTTGTCTAAGGATTTATCCTTATGAGTGTATTTGTTGATGGATGTTTTTCTTAAAGCTGATAGTCAGCCAACTGCAAAGGACAGGGGAAGAAACAATTACAGTAAAAAAAAACCCTAGCACCATCTCTGTCCTTCATTTGTGTTTTACTCAAAAAGCAGTCAAGACAAATATAGCCTTTTTTTTCCTGGCAAAAGTGAACTTTTAAGTAAGCTCTTGAGATTTTATTTCTGTAGGGAGCTACTTACTGCAGAAACCCTTTTGTTAATACCAAGACAGCAGTCTTTTAAAATTATCTATCATCTCAAATGCTATAGCCATTTATAAGAATATTTCTTAAAAAATGACGAGGTGGGATTTGTTAGATTGTTTCCTTTGAATAGCCAACTAACATCACAAGAGGACTGTTGAAATGCATGGAAAGATACAAATTCCATTGTCAAGTAGCCCTCACAAAAAAGGTTCCACAATCTGGACAAATATGCATGCACTTTTGCCTCCTTCAGTTTAAGTGCTTGCCTGCCCTAACTGACTTTTTTATCAGTATGGTGGACAGACTCAGTCAACTTCAGTTTCAGTGGGACTAATTCTGGTATAATCATCACTGAAAGGAGACAATCTGGCAAAAAGAAGGAGATGTCCTAACTATTTAAAAGGGAAGCCCAGAACTTGACGTGCTTCACGGTGTTTATATGCTAATATTTTAAAAACATCTTCGAAAATTAGTTGTACAAACTAGCATAATTGCTATTATTTACTACCTAGACAGATCTGTTTCCTATGTGTGAATATCAGCTTGAAGTTGACTTGAATGGAGCAGTTCTTACAAACGAAATGTCTAAATTCTCCTTGTTAGAAACAAAATTTCTCCACAAACTTGAGATTTCAGGCAAAGATTTCATGCTTACTTTCTTGAGTTCTGTTGCTGTTCGTGACCTAAACACTGCTTTCATTTCAGAAACCACCATTCTAGTCCTTCAACATATGTGTGCTGCCTAAAGACATTTGAAGTTCAGGTATTAGACCTCAATTGTTCTCAGAAACTACCTAAAACTTTGAGGAGCTCAAGCTGTGGATAATTGCTAAATGCCCTGGAGTCCTTGCTAGAAAGAGGATTTCTGGGTTTCCAGTTCTTCTCGTTGTGGCTGATGGTTGCCTGCCTCTGATAACTCAGCAAATGTTCTGACAGAGCACATGCCACCCTTTCTGGTAAGGTGGACATGGTGGTGTACAAAACCATGCCTTCAGGAGAGAAAATAACAAAAAAAGTGTGACTCTGTAGCTCTGTAGATAACTGAGCTTGGTTGGAAGCTATATATATTACTACTTTTTTTCCCAGTGATCCTCCCAATGTTCCTCCAGTTTTTGGACTTACTATATTTGTGCTTAATTTTATAAGTGTAGATATTTTTTTCCAGACCTTGTCTTCTATTGAAAATCTTATTTTCTCCAGACCCTTCAAACCTCCAGAAGCATTGGATTAATTTCAAAATTTTACACAAAAAGAGAACAACCTAATCATTGCAGTTCTGCATCCTTTTTCATCTTGATAGGCGATATTATGTATTTTTCCTGACTCTTTTGTTCTATGGCTTTTGTTTAAATAAAACATAGCTGCTAAAGCATAATGACTTCTGTGATAACCTATGGAATTAGGAACTATTGGTAATGTTAAAAGACTAAGGATTAAGCAGTCTATCTCAGTTAAATACTAGATCTCAATAAAATTTGTGACCAAAAAAATTGGCAACCCGTATTTCTGAGCTTTTCTTCACATAGTCTGGAAAGTGTCATTGCGGCAACTGTCTTAGGTCATATTGCAAAGAAATCTTGCAGTTTGTGAATGGTGAAATGCTAGTAGATAAATAAATGAGAGTGTCTGATGAATTCTTTTGGGAAGTTCAGCTATATACTGTAAAGATGTAGAATCATGGACTTTCCATTGTCTAGAGCTTCATAGGACATTAAATACAAGATTAGAAGCACAGATCTGTGTTTCTTGCCTGAGACCACATCTAGAACCATGTCCTCAAACAGTATTCAATTTCTTGATTGTGCTATTCAACAAAACTTGAAGAAGTGTGGGACACACTAGCTGTCTGAGGGTTTATGAAATTCTATTTTTGTATTTACCTTAGATACCTTGGGAAAATAAAGGCTATAAAACAGTCAGTTCCTGGAAGAAATGGCTTCTTGTGATCTTAAAAACATTCCAGAGAAATCACTACATCTTCAAGAAGCTGAGCTAATTAGAGTAAAATAAGTTTACTCTAGCAAACACTGAATGTTATCTAATTTAAGTAAGCATCTTACTGCAAGAGATTCCAGGAGACAGGATCACATTCTATTTATCCTTTCAGATCACATATTTAAAAAAAATTTAAAAAAATAAAAATTTCAGAAGTCTGGCAAAGATTCCTAGAATGGCAAAAAAAAGCCACCAAAACTTGTGTGAAAGACTTCACAAAACAAATTTGGTTTAGTTTTAGTTTAGACAAACTGCATCAAATATATGTGATATGTACTATTATGGGAATTTATTGAGTTGCATTGGGTGCTTTTCGTTAATTTTTACGCAGTTAAATATTCAGTACTGTAGAAAGCCATTTTATCATCAGGAAATGGAAAAGTTTAGGAACAAACCTTTCTTATACTGGGGTCAAAGTGTAGTTCAATTTGAATATCAGGTAAAGCTGACACTGGATTGAACAAGAACAGAATACAGTCCTTAAAGAAGTGGCAGTGGATGAGGATTGCTCTTGTTCACACATTTGGCAAAGATATGCATATATCCAGTGCTCTGAGCTAGTGGCATAGGGACACTTTGTCAATACTGCTACAGTAAATGTTGAAGTGAAATGACAGATATTCCTCTTGGGGCTCCCAGGAGAAGCTGATGTGTAATCATTATTGAGAGTTAATTTCTTTCTTGCTCTTAGCTGGGAGGAATGTGGAGTTCAAAGCCAGAAAGGAATTTGCAGTCCATCTGAGAGCAGGAGGTTTGTATGTAACTTTCACAATGTGACTTGAATCTGTTTGCAACCTGGAAGATGGTGCTAATTGTTTTTGTTACAGTCTAGTGTATTCATCAGTGATTTATGTATTCCTTATGCATTGTTATAACAGATAAATATGACCGAAATTAGCGGTTAGGATCAGGAAAGATGATCCCAGGGCTGAATCCTATAGAGGCAGAGCTAATGAGGATTGTAAACATGAATGGAGTGAGTGACTCATTGGAAGACTTGATTGAGAAGAAAACTGCCTGTATGGTAAGTAAAAGAGGACTGATTTGGATAGGAAAAGAGAGAAAGAAGGTCGTGGTTAGACAAACAGGAAACCGCCAGATAAAAGTTTGAAGGAGGCGCTCTATTAACTGGGAAGGACTGTGACAAGAAGGAGATGTGTCGGTGAGGAGTGGCTGGCATGAAATGGCACACCAGGTATGCAATTTCAGTGCGGGAGTTCTCTCTTCAGCTGTAAAAACTCAGGCTATGACAAATTTTAGGTGGAGGAATCCTAAAGAATGAAACAAAAGAAGATGACATGGTAAAGTGACATGACAGAAATGTGGGGAGTGGGTTGTATAATAGAGTTCTAACATAAATAAGCCAATTGTTAAATGCAAAATGGCAGTATTTGCCTTCCAGGAAAAGTTTGACTAATAGCATGGTTATATATCATGTCTTTCCTCCACAAAATATGAATGATCTATCTCTTCATTTTCATGAGGAGACAGGTGGTCAAAACATTCCTCCTGAAAAACCTCTTCTCAAGATGTAGAGCTCACCTGAGTCTGGTACAGTCCCATAATTGCCCCCAGGTTGCTGATCTATAATTGCATTCTAACAGTCTTTGTTCTTCCGATAGAACAACATCATCACTTTCAATCATGCGAGACAGAAGTTAGCACGGATGGTTAAAATAACCTGCTTAGTAAGGAACATGGCTGCAGCAGGAGACGAATAAACTAGATACTAAATTAGAGACAATCATTTCTAGAATCGACCCAGGTCAGTTTGTCTGGGGTAGAAAGAAATTGAATATTACTTAAAAGCTACATTACAGATTCTTTCTTTATGTCCTTATTCTGAAAGCAAGGTAAATTTTCATATCCCTGTGCAAATACTTAAAACTTAGTACTCAGTAAATTCCCCTGAACATGAGTTTCAACTCGGACACCATCTGTTGGTCTTGGAGCTTTGATCAAATCAATCAGGGAAAGACTTATGTAGCTCTTTTCAACTCAGGAAGAAGACTCAGAGGAGAAAGGGCAAAAATGGAAAGCGCCCTGTCACCAAGAAAGAGCATGTGCTTTTTTGCCCTTTATTCTTCCTGCAGCTGATAATGTTTTTAAAGATGATTCCTGCTTTCAATAATGTATTACTGTATAGAAGCATTGACTGCTATCCTAGTTTAACTGCTCTGAGTCTTGCTTTGTGGCATTTGTTTGGTGGAATTAATCACAATCTATTCAGGAACAAACAACAGACAATTCAACATGCAGGTATATACAAATATTAACCTTTTTATAGAAAAGAATCCGAAGTAATCAAAGTGCTTCTGCTTTCCAAGACCAAGAGGGGTTAAAAAGACATAATGTATCATGAGACACATCCTTTGAACAAACATCAGTAAGCTATTTCCATAACAAGAATTCCTCAGTGTGCTTCATATATATTTTTTTTCCCCAAAATTTCAAGAAAATCTTTAAAATCTGCTTTATCTTCCATCTGGTGTTTATCCCAGCACTTCCTTATCTGAAGATGAGCAGGTATCATGCTTGATACCTGTTCTTGCTTGATACTTGCTCTCAAAAACTACCCATGGGTAATCAATACTACTTTACTTGGAGCACTTTGCGTATGTTCAGCATGAAAAAAAAAAAAAGGAAAGGTTGCTTTGTTTTTAGCACTTCTGATGCATCTCACTGCTTTAAAAGAATATTGTCAGATGAAGTAAGTATGTCATGTGATGCAACAATATAATGCAAAAGGAGCCACCACACAAGCTTTTGCAGAAGTATAACGTAACTTTGATTTCAAATAGCCAATCCTTTCCTACTATTGACAGATAGCCCTTGAGATTCAAGTATTTCCCAGCACACTCAATTAAATAGAGTTAATATTGCTCATCATTAGCCTTCCACTGTGCTGATTTTCCATTGTGAACTCATAAATGCTATCATTAGAAGAACCTTTCAAAAGAGGTTACATTTTTGAAAGCATTTAATGTGCGTTTCTGGGTGGATTACTGCTGTTGTATTATTAGCCAGCATAAAGAATCATACATCAGGTGTACTTAACATCAAGCCATTTAACTAAGATTACTGCTGTTGGAGATACACTGTGCATAATATTCTGTACCATGTAATACAAACCAAGAAGCAAAAACCACAGGAGCTGAAACAATGTATAACTTCTTGTATCTTTGCTGATTTTTCAATTTCAGTACACAGATCTGCTTCCAGTGAACTTAATCGTGGAATTATATATTTTTTTTTAAATCACCTGAAGTAATGCATTTTTTTTGTCGTGCATGGATAGAAAGCTCATTTTCTTCTCTCTTTTTTTTTTCCCCCCAGACTTTATTATTTCCAGTTAGTAGACTGAAATGATTGCTTCTGTCTCCTGGGTCTAATAAAGCAATTTGGCTCTTTAATGGGCCTTGTTAGGGTTGAAGACCAATGTCTTTCTGGTACTATTTTTTGCATTATTGGTGCACTACCTGCTGAGTCATCAGCACAGAAACCAGAGGTTAATTTCACTTCTACTAAATGAAGCAGATAATCAGCCATCAGAGGATGGTTCCTGTGCTGTAAATAAGTCTTGACAAGCTGAGGGACAGCGCTGTGCATCACTCAGCCCTCTTCACACCATCTGTCCACAAATTGAGACAAAGTAAGGATATTAATTTGTTACATTTCAAAAGCTGTACTGACAAACCCACATGGACATTTTAAAATGGCGATGAATAGCTGAAACATCTTACTAATATTCTATTGAGCCGTGGGTTGTAGTTCTGCAAACTTTTTTTTCCAACAATGACCGTGTGGAAAGTGTTTTGACCAGATGTACAGCTAATGACTGTCAAAGCAGATCCATTCCAAAGTATTAGGCTACAGAGCATTTTTTACTTATGTTGGAAGTGGTATGGCACAAGAACTCGATGACACTAGAATCTGTTGGATTTCTCAGAGATGTTCCACAGAGAATAAACTTTCAGCTTATAGGGAAGCTGTTATGTGGTTTCAGGAGCCAGGAACATTTATGAAAAAAAAAATGAGCTCACCAAAATAATGTATGGTGGAAAATAATTCCTGGAAATTGCTGAGGTGTGAACGTACCTTATCTACTTCACTGAATCTGTGCAACATGAAGGCAGAACAGTGGTTCAATTGATCCTATGCTAAATCGTACCAGCTTGCTGTGGAAGTGGGACAGATGTATCTGCAATAGAATTAGTTTTACAGATGTATTTTAATTATTCATAACATGATATGTCTATTCATGTGCGTGTCTTATTTTCAAATAGAGTTCAGAGTTCAAAGGGCAAGTATGTATTAATAACTGAAGTATAAAAGCATTACAGAGCTTTTCTAATAACCTCCAAAATAAGCACTATGAAAATAGGGAATCCAGAGCTGGCGTTGAATTGAAAAGAAATGAAGGCACAAAGCAGTTTTCATTTTTCTCTGGAACAGTGCCATGCAATAACTACAAGGCTATGATTAATGACTAATAATGCTTCCATATCCAGATTAGGCTAAACAGCTTTTTAAAGGCAATGTTTTTAATTTTCCTTCTTCATTCGAAGACAGAAATAAAATTGGGCATCTAAACAGGATTTAACTAGAAAGTTTTTTGTATAATGGTTTTGTAAAATGGCTTTAAGGTTTCAGATAACAGGTCCATAATGATCCAGTATAATGGGAACTTGAACATCTAGTTTACCTGCTGACACCTGGATTTAGATGTCATAAGCTACAGCTGAATTCTACCCTTATATAGCTCTTTTAGACTGGAGTAATGCCCTTCAGTGACTTGTGTTTCTACATTTACTCTAAGGGGATCAAAGGTAACAGGCTTAAATTAAGAAGCTAATTTTTCATCTGCTAAACTCAGATGAGATAGGAACCACCTACAGTTCAGAGAAGTACTTTCCAAGCATTTTTAATTAATGGTGATCAGATTCTCATTACAACCAGAGGAAAGCCTGTCACTGAATTGTGTCCTCAGTAAAAAAAAACCATATAGAAAGTGATTGAAGTTACATTAGAGTTTTGGACAAGGTTATCATTGAAATTTGTTTTATAAGAAACTTTTATAGTATTAATTGCAATTATCTTCTAAATTTTGTTGTTATCCTCCAGTAGCTATGTGCAGTGGTAAAGTGTAAGACACGAACACTGTTAAAACTACCAGGATTCTTAAGTGTTATGAAGGGTAAATTAATCCACGATATCATTGCACACTAAATGATCAGATTAGAAAGTATTAAAATTGTTTAAAGAAATGCACTCATGTTAATTTTTTTAAAATTCATAAAACTAGAAAGAATATATAATGTATAAAACTATACACATCAAGCTAAAACCAATTTCTAATTAAGAGGAAATAGGTGGTTTCAAAAGAGCTAACTCACCCTACATTTGTCTGCAGCTGAGTTTCTGTGCTTTGCACTGGAGCATCCTGATGACTTCTTGAAGCCCAGAGTCTGTTCTCATTTGGAAAAGTGCTGAGTCATGCACCAGTGGGTTTTGATTTTGAACCAGGCCTAGGTGAACTGAACCTCTATAATCATCTATTTGATCTTACCCTTGCTGACAGCACCTTCTTGTATCACATTCTTCGTCTTTATTCCTAATATTTTCTGCTGTTGCCTTCCATTTAATTCTCAAAGCTAAGATCCATCACAGCTGGGTCTGGAGTTCAGGTTTTACTGAATTTAAGTGTTAGAGGCTAAGCACAGTTAAATGATTGAGCACAGAAGATGTGAAACTTTCTTTTGATTACTAGGAGGTGGGAAACAGAAAATAGTTGAAATAAAACGTATTTGGAAGAGTTGGCTAATTTGTTTTTAATAATGCTTATCTAAACTGTGCTTATGCATAGTTATTGTGTCTAAAATATTGCTTGAAAACCAGGATATTCTTCTTTGGTGTAAATGTTGACAAATTGGATATGTCCAGTTAAGGATGTTGGGTTTGAATGTAAAATGAATATTTCAAATATATTTACTTTTCAGTGTGAAAGGTGAGAATCCATGAGAACTGGTTTTGTAAAGCTCTGCTCTTAGCTAAATTAGAATATAAAGAGAAAAAGGGAATCAAATTGGCCTTTGAAGTAGCTGAATTGAATTGCTTCTGAAGACTCTCGTAATTGTATGTGGCTTTAGTAGTTTAACTGATCACAACATGAGAAAGATATTCTTCTAGCTTAGAAAGTTTGGCTGAAGAATTTGTTCAAATGAAAATGCTTGCTTTGCTTACCTTCCGTTGGATACCCCTCGATAACAAGGACTCCAGCAAACACCTGACATCATTTGCCAATGGGATGCAGAATACTCACTAGTATGTTACATTGGGCAGTCTCCCATCTCCTAAGTGCCGAGAGCTTTGATTCTGATTCCTGTTAAAAGAAGGAAAAGAAGCACAAAGGTTAGAAAGAGTAACATGGATGGCCTTTGCTGGTAGTGATCTATGATGTTACATGTATTTCATATTTGAAATAAAGAAAGTGAACTAGATTTCCCATAAATTACTGCAAACTAGTTTATCTTCAATAAAAAGAAATTAAATTTATTCTTCAATAGCTAGAGAATTTCTTCTAGTAAATTTCTCCTTGATTTTGAAGCATTGTTATTCAAGGCAGTACATTATCTTACTTAACCTTTCTGAAAAGATTAGAAAATACTGTAGTGTTTTCTACAGTTTTGAGGCTAAGAAGTAGCATACAAGTTCTAGGTAATCCTTCTTTAAAGCTAGTAACTGCTTCATTTTAATGATGATCTGATATTTGAGAAATACTTCACTGTTCCACTGTGCCTTTTTCTAGCAAAATTTATTTGGGAGGCGCAAGCAAAGTAGTTTAAGTTTTGAAGCTGTGCAGCATAGTCTATACACTGGAGCTTCCTTAGTGTCCCTTAATATTGTCTTGAGAGAAAGAGAGTTTTATGATAAATCGTGTTTTTCTTTATTCTCACACTCTCAGTTGTATTTAATTTTACTTTAAAAATGCTCATAGTATACAGAAACGAGCTCTCTCCATGGAGTGCAGAAAAAATAGCTTGCATTGGCAGGTAAACACAAAAGACATTTCTAAATTTTATATGCTGTTTCTCACTCTTCCCTTTTTGATTCATGCTTACTTGGATTGTCAAGAAGAAAGAGAAGGGGTTTAAAATAAATTAAAAATTAATTTGCATGCAAGAAGTGAGCTCATTACCATGGGCAAACATCCGCCTCATTTGCTTTGAGAAGTCTCTGTTATTATGACTTTGAGGAATAGCTGCTTGATGGCCCTTGGAGCATTGTGCATGCCACTTTTCATTCAGCATAAGCTTTTGAGAAACATTAGAAGGAGCTGCTCACACGCTATTTGGAAAAGCCTGGACAGAACGTGAGCTCTTATTTATTTATTTTCTGGATAACACTTCTCTCTGGGTGTACAGAATTGCTTTGCTCTTATTCCAAGCATAGCTTACCTGATATCTGTTGTTCCTGTGATCTGGCCATTACCTGTATTAAAGCTGACATAACCGGTGAAATCCCAGAAGAGGCAGAAGGGCCGCAGCAGAGTACAGGGTGGCACTTGGGAGGGTCATTGCACTTCTTTTGGTTCACATAGCAACAAGCATCTACAGCCCCTGATGGCAGACTAACAGGGAGTTTTGGGAACCTCAGCTGTCAGACCTGGCAGTCATTTAAGCACCATAGATGAAAGGGCTGTGAACAAGTCCTTTCAATTGGTCATTTTTATTTGATGCTGGCTGAAATGATTTCTCCCTTTAATCTGCTTACTCTGTGATATGTACACCACATCTCTTTAACCAGTAGTGATATCATTCATCAAATAACTTTCAATAATCATCCTCTTGCACTAATTACATTTCTACTAGCTGTGTTTCCTTGATTTATCCTCTTGTTTTGTTTTTTTTTTTTAATGAGCCAGTGATGTTACTTTCAATTTTCTTTGAGCTATTTTTGAAATATTTAATGTACTTTATGTGATTTCCTTATAAAAAGTTAAAAAAATCTTTTGTCTGTATATATTTATCAAGTAGCAATATTTTTTAATACATTGATGCTAGAAGAACATTTGGAACCGCTAAAACCCACTGACAAACTTCAGACACCCACTGTAATTCAATATCTACAGGGACACACACACTAGATAGATACACAAAATATTGGGGGCTGAGTCCTGCAGTGTTCAGAACACCTCCTATCAAGCGAGAAATGGAGTCAGTTCTTGATCAGTGGTTTGCAGATCTCCACACAGAGAAATCCAACAGAAAGCTGTGCCTCAAAGCACTTTTTAATTTGGTGCAATACAAATATAAACAGTTTTTTTACTAGGTGTACTTTGTGAAGTAAAGTGCATCATTAATAACTGAGGAAAGCAACGTGATTACCAGACTAACACTCAGCTTTGCAAAGAACTCGTTATTTACCGGAAGGGAAAAAGATTATTTCTGTTTGGAAAAAATATTCTTCCTTAATCCCATTCCTGTCACACCAAGCTGGAAATCTGTTCCCATTGTAAAGGCTTGGGAAAAACTTAAACGGCTAGAGTTCAAGTGCTTTAAGTTCTTTTTCTGGCTGCCTTTATATTTCAGATTTCAGGTGTTAGGAGGTTAAGTTCCCAGTCTTATCTGCTATGAAAATTACCTGTTCCAACAGCTTTTGTTGGCAGTGTATAAAACTAAAGAAATATAAAATGTGTTCAAAAGCAAATAGAGAGAGGAACAAATCACGTTTTGTGCTCCTACAGAAACAATGTATAATTCTAACTTGGAATGAAATCCTGGACTCTTCATTGTGTGTGTATGTCAATGAGGTTTGGTGCTATACACAAACAGAGAAGAGAAAACAAAGAATATTCTGCTTGTCTGAGGAGTGTGAGGCTTGAGGGGGCAATGCCAAATGTTTTTTTTTAATCCATTTAGTATTTTTTGTAAGTGTCAGCTTTAAACATCTTTGTATAGTCTTGGAAGGAAAAGACTTCTTTATTTTGCATGTTGGCACTAGTTATTTATATATATGAAAACAAAAGTATGAAAGAAAAATAGTTCCTCTCATGGAAAATATGTAAGCAGATATCCTAAAATTTCTCATGGTCCTATTGTCAGTCGGCTTTTAAAGTGAGTTGATGTGCGTGGAAATACACGTACTCAGTCATTATCTGGTTTAGGACTGGGGATACCATCCTTTCTGAGCCAGAGAGAAAACATTATTTTATAATGGAATAAGTTTTGATCTTTGTGTAATAACATCCATACTTAATAAATCACTACCTATTACGTTTTGTAGTTACTGTTTCATGCTATATGCAACATGAGGAGACAAGAGGGACAGGATTCCATTTGCAATTAAGACCGCTAACTCTAGATGTCTGTGTTGTGTACACTCCCTTTCCAGTGAACAGTCAATACAGTCAGGGGGGCCTAGAGATTTATTCTTCTGGCTTAGCAAGGCTTCAGCTTTTACATTGAGTTTAATCACATTATTTAAGCTGTTTTCTATATTGACTAGGTCTCTAGCAACTACTATGGCAGTTGAGAACACTTGGCTCACCTACAGACAAGCAAATTTAAGTATCTTATTTAGTGACCCTTCCATCATCGGTTTCTATGCAAGTTGTTTCTACAGTGATTTCTTATGTTCATGTCTATCTGCAGACGACTGGTAAGGATGATGAGTGTTATCTTCTATTCAGGAACAGGAAAGGACCTATAGAGAGATTGAATAATTGGCTTAAGTTCGTTTAGCTGAAACAGACTACTAGAAGTATTTGCAGGAATTTGTTATTCAGAGGGTCAAATCATATTTACCACCTATTCACAGCATTGATGGTCTAATGATTTACAGGCATTCATACAGTGGCAGGTTCTGAAAACAGTGGGGACAAATGAGGAAGCTCTCAAATTACTCAAAACACATCAGCCTTTGTGGCTCATTGCATAGATTCTGACTCTGTAACCCTTGGTTTGTAATCTTATGTCTTCCACCACTGTGTCTTCATGTATCTGCTTGATGGTATATTTATGTAGATTACTCTCTGTAGTGCCTTCTTTGGGATTATGTGGACCATTAAGCCTGTTGCTCATGAGATTTACACTAGACTTTTCAGTTTAAATTCGGAAAGCATTTAAACATGTGTTTAATTCACTCCTGTTTAGGAAATCTTTTGATTCTCCTGTTTAATCAATACTTAAGTGCTGCGCAAACAATGATGAGACAAGAGTATAAAGTTTTATTTGTGAGGTCCACAGCTGATGGCACAAATTGACTTCAAAATTGCTTTGGGTGGAGTGGTGGCGATGTGGAGTCCAGAAGAATCAGAGAACAAGATGGGAATAATAACAAAAAAATGATAAAAGAGAGAGAAACAGAAGGGGAAAATCTCTCCCTGGCTGCCAGCTGGGAAATGAAGTGGTGCAGTCCCCACAAGAATATCCTCCTCTGCCACGTATCCTCTCCAGTGCAACAGTGCAGCAGGCAGTGATAACCATGATGACTTATTCAGCCCTCCCTTTTTCCTGATTCTGTCTGGTTTTCCTCAAGACTTGGCCAAACTTGCTGGGTTTTTTTTCCTGTTTATGCCACTCTTAGCATTGACGGAGCATGTTTAATTAGGTGCAAGTGTTATACTCCAACTGGCTGCTGAGTTTTGGGCATATTTGTTGTTGGATAATGTTTAGCAGTGATTTTATAACTATTATATCCATTGTTATTCACTAAATCCTGTATTCCTGCAGTACAAACTAAAAGCTACAAAAGAAGGGATATGGAAGGGGGGTAAGGGAGATGATTCTCATGCCAATGGAATTAGCTTCCCATGAGAGTCTGTCATAGCTACAACACTGAGGTTGGCAGGTACAAGGCCATGAGAATAACAACGTGAGAAAAACAACATGGGAACAAAAGCAGGAAAATACTGCCACATCAGTTCAGGTGAGAGGTTGCAGAGCTGAAAGCGGAAGTCAGACTACGAAACAGCAAATGGAGGGGCCTTAGCATTATGAAGGTTAACATTGAAGGCACTGTGCAGTCTAAGTGTGTGTGCTTGAAGACAAACACCCACTTAGTTGCACTGAGAAATGGGAGTGTTTTTCTGAGTTGAGGTCCATGTGAAGTACATTATAGAACTGTAGTCAGGTAAGCATTGGCCTATTCCATCACAAAGCATCTTATTCTACCTATTGGTTTGATATTCGCTGTTAGGATTGCACAAAAGGTATCTGAGTGTAGGGTTAGTACTTTAAGGTCTAGCTAGATCAGAATAGAGAATACAGTTCTGCAGGTGAAGAATCTTGTCTACATTTTGATTCCTATGAAGTGCAAGACCTTGGACAGTGAAAATGAAGTGGAAATCACAATTTACAAAGTTTTTACACAAGTAGCATGCAGGAATTCACTCAGAAGTCTTTCACAGAGTTGAAACATTGCAGATCTGGGCAATTACTGCAATGTTTGTAGTTGCCAGACTACCTGTGATTTAATTTATTCACCTATTTATTAATGTAAAAAGCATACTGCTTTTAATTTGACAATTCCAAAGTATTGTTGTTGATTTACTGGCCAAAAATAAAAAAGGGAGTCAATAACAAAGAAAGTAAAAAAGATTTACGCTTTCTAACAGTAATTTTGAATTTCATGATCCTTCAACACAAACATCTTTACATTTTACCTTTTAAAGGTAATTCTGCATCAATTATTATAGCTTGCGCTACAATGTCTGTGCCTTTTACTAGCTTCTCCACTACACAAGTTAGCAGAGTATTTCTGAAAACATCCTCATTAGTGCAGTCTTTTCCATTGGGCTGGCTGATTGACTAAAGTCAGCAGAAGGTTTTGGAGATTTCCAATTCCCAGTTTTCAGACAGTTATTCAGACAGAAAGAAACCTGTGTAATACTTGTAAATATCAGTGATTACACTTTGGGAAGTGAGGATGGAAAAAATTATTGATGGTTTATGGAGACATACATTTTGACAGGAAATTATATTTTTGTTGTACCAGCTTATAAAGCATGATAAGAGCTTTCAAAAGTATTTGCTTTTGTTCTCAAACTGCCTTCAAATGCTGTCACTTATTTTCCAAAGATTGCAATTGGCCTTTAACCTCTGAACTGTTGCTCAATTCACTGAGTGTACAGTCTTGGGAAAGATTTGGAATCTATGTCCATTTTCTTAAAAGGGTATAAGGATGTGGATACAGGTTCCTTCCTACAGAAATCTGAACTTACCATGATTATTGACAGTGATGAATGGATGGTCAGATGGTTATCAGTCCACTCTATGATAACCTGGATATGTCACTGGAATAAATGTCATACATTTTTTTTTGTTGATAATCCAGCAAATACAGGTAATAGAGTGTGTTACTCAGTACAGATACATTAGCGCCTCAAACCTATTTGATAAAGCGTATTGAGACTATTGATGTTAAGCACACGATTCAGATACACTGAGATGGCCTTTCAGAGTCACAAAAAGGGTAGGGCTGGAAAGTGAAATTGCACTACCCTCAGGGTCAGTAATTTAGGGCAATTGCTGAGGATTTTTCTAGTCTAATGCAGAGAGGCTGATGTTCTCAGTGTATGATTCATCCTATCTGAAGTGATGAGTAAACCACCTGCTGATATTTATTGCTTTCCAATAAGTTAAGCAAGGACAAGGGCAGATGTGTGAAGAGGGAGAAAAAGAGGCTGATCTGGGGCTAAATATAAAGATGTAGGTGCTCTTTGATATTTTAGATAGGCAACACACGAGAGTGCTTCAAGAGACAGTTCATATAATATACAGGCATCTAACCACACTTTCCAAACAACATGTTATTTGGGTAACCAGTTAGTCAGGGAGACTTTGTGAGTGTCATGGGCATTGTATTTATCCATAGGTGAATAGTAGGTAGTTTGCATGATCTGCTTAAATTAGCTTTACTAAGTACAGTCAGTCCACTCTGAGTTGTGCTTGCATCTGAATCATAAGCACATGGATCATGATTAAGTTGTTTTAAAAATACTGTCAAATGAAAACATCTTCAAAATCATTAGTTTTCCAAATAACTAGTTATCCAAATTGCTAATTTTCACTTTAGTGTTCATTTTGCACATCTACCTGGGATGAAATAAGTAAAGAATTGCTAAGATAATAACATTTCAGGTTTCATTGAAGTTTCCTTTTCTTATTTCTTCCCTTACCTCGTCTATTATTTACTTCATCTCTCTTCTGAATAAAAAAGTTTGCTTAGCAGAAAGTTAGCAAGCAATACAGACCAGCTCTGAACAGTAATGCTACTTACTACCTGTTTTGTGCAATTTCAGTGATACAACTGAATTAATTTACTATGGTAAGACTAAATTGATTTCAGAGACATGGCACATTTTCAGTCCTCACAGACTTCACCATACTGATTTGCTGAGGAGAGGCTTAGGTAGATTTCTAAATAGTTAGTCACAACAAAATTTAAAACTACTGTCATCCTTTTGGCTCTTTGCTGGGAAGTTTCTGCTGCTTCATGTGAATCTCAAGTAAATATGACCCAATTCTTGTCAAACCTGGTAAATCTACGGCCAAAATAAATTGCACACAGAGAATGCTAGTAGAGTAGTAGCATAATTTTTTTTATTTTTTTTTTTTTTTAGTTAACCATAGCAAACTCCTCTAACAAAGTATCATCAATATTTTATTAGTTTCTTTATATTATGAAGAAGAAAAATACACAGTGTGGAAAAATTACCAGTCTTTAATTGAGATTCTATTATTTCTGTTGCATTCTACATTTTTAATTTTGAATTTTTTGCCTTTGTTGTAGAGTATCATATTTGGTGGCACATTAATAATTAACTTTCTTTTTACTATTACACTAAAAAATTGCTCTATTGAATCCATCACTTAACCTAAACAACAATGTATTTTCATCTCTAACTTAGAATGCTTCAGGTGGAATTTTTCCAGTTTAGCTTTACTTGTGTGAAACATATCTGTGTGAAGTACAAACTCCCAATACCATGTGAATCCCCTTGCTAACAAAGACAGACAGATAGACAGTGCTCATGCCTAGGTGACGAGCTATCCTTTTGGAGAGGATATTGTTTCCTTTCGAAATGGCTAAGGTGACAGAACCCCACTTTAGAAGACAATTGTCTATACAGTAGATAAAGAGATGTAGGCATGTCTGGGGGATGAATGATTCAAGATAAGTATATTGGCTCTGAACATCAACAGTTCAGCCAGGTGCTTCTCCTGATTTGATATGAAAACAGTTACATGGTCCTTCTAAAATAGCTGAGTATATCTGATTATGAGGTATAACATGAATAGATACTACTTGATTGCTCGCTCTCACTCTCTCTCTCCCTCCCTCCCTCCCTCCCTCTCTTTATTGATTATTGGGGTATAGAAGAAGCTTAAGCTTGACCTTTGATCTTTGGATGGTTTAGCCCTAGATGACGACTAAGCCCTGCCCAGCCACTCACTCAGTCTCCCCTGGTAGGGTGGAAGAGAGAATCAGAAGGGTATAAGTAAGAAAACCTATGGGTTGAGATAAAGACAGTTTGATAGGTAAAGCAAAAGCTGTGCATGCAAGCAAGGCAAAAAAAAAGGAATTCATTCGGTACTTCCCATCAGCAGCCATATACAGGAAAGCAGAGCTCCATCATGTGTAAAGGCTACTCAGGGAGACAAATGCCATAGCTCTGAACATCTCTTCCTCTTTCTTCCCCACAGCTTTTATTGCTGATCATGGTGTCATCTGGTATGGAATATCCCTTCGTTTAATTGGGGTCACTAGTCCTAACTGTGTCCTTTCCAGCTTCTTGTGCACCCCTAACCTACTCTCTGGTGGGACATTCTGAGGAGCAGGAAAGGCCTTGACATTGTGTAAGTGCTGCTCAACAACAGCTAAAAAATCTCTGTGTTATTAAGATTATTTTCATCACATATCCAAAAGATAGCTCCATACCAGCTGCTATGAAGAAATTTAACTTTATCCCAGCCAAAACCAGTACAGATGGTCAAGGCTAGGTGAGATGAATGTACACCTTAAAATTTCGTTGAACCTAAGTCCATGCCGAAGTGCTTTGCACTACTAGAATCAACAGTAGCAAAGGTAGGAATACTCCCGTCTGTTCAGGTCTCTTACAGTTACATGCAAATATTCACCTTAAATACACATTTTCCCCCTTTCAAAACAGAAATAAGAAAATTAAATTAAAATATACATCACATTCAACACTGGTAAAACCAAAAACCTTACAAAATTAAAAGAGAAAAAAAAATTAATATATCTACTAACTACTTTTAGACAAATATACTGAAGCTTAAGTAGTAATGAAATCGGATTCATGGTGAATCATGTTTTGCGTGTGTTGGCGAGGTAACGATTCAAACAAGCTACGTAGAAATTTAGCTTGTAAATCTTCCTGGTTTTATGTGTAAATGTGGTCCTGTATTTGCAGTATGTATAAATTACTATGTATGCACAACTGTGAACAAGCATTTAAACAGTATTTTTTGATTTAATGTGCATGTTTTTACATTTCAAAGCATTTTATTTTGAGCATCAAAGACATTCTTTATGACAATTTATTGAAATTTCATACGTATGATATGTAAATCCTTTACATTGGCTGAGCTGGCAGAGCTGATCTCTTTAATTGGCAGAGTAGCAAATACACTCTGCAGACTATAAACGAATAAAACCAGGTTTCTAGAGAATGACATTATTGGCAGGTTGGTAAAGGGGTTAATAGAATTCCACAAGGGAAGCTCCCTTTTATCAGCTGAAGTAGATGCCTGTGGCAGATTGTTGACCCTGCTAAAAAGCTTTGTCTTCTTCTGTATTTGTAACAGAGACAATGTATTTCTCACTTTTCTCATGTTGCTGACTTGTGTATTGTTTTAAAGAAAAGGAAGACAAAAGGGATCACAAAATCCCTGCTGTTCACGTTTGCAGTAAACACAGGTAATTGGTCACAAAATGTTAATGTCTTTATCCCTAAAAATGTGACATCGTCTGGCTTCCATGAATGAAAACTGATATTTAGTAATCAGGTAAGACTCTTGCCCAAAGTGATTAGTTTTGTCATGGCCTGTATCTATGTGTCCCAGCCTCCTTATGTGAGTTTACCTTTGAGAATGGTCACCATGCAACTGGGTTTGGCCTATACTTCCTTTAGCTCCCCTGGGTTGTTCAGGCTGCATCTACCACCTCTGCTTCAGGCAGCTTCAGCATTCACTACTGGCCTTCCTGGTACCCTGGCAAGACCAGCCCCTTGTGACCCAACTTTCCTAGCCTCCAGAGTTCAATTCTGGTGTTTTTAACCACTCTAGTAACTGAAGGCAAGACCATAAGTATTATGGGTACTTTCATTATTGTTAACAAGTGTTTGAAGCAATCAATGTGGTTTCTAAAGATGACTTTATAAACCAGCCTTTCTTTTATTCAAGAAAAATGCCTAGAGATGGAGAAATACTACTCTCCTTCGGTATCCTCAACATTTCTGAGCTTACTTTAAGGTCTGTAAAATGCTGTTCTGGATCTAGTGTTTTCTTCTCACTGATTCCACTCTAATTTCTGGTAATGACAATGCATTCTTTTTACATGCTTAATCTTGGATAATGAAAAAATCTTGCTCTTCAGTAAGTGAAAGTCTTTTGGGTAAAAACAGTTCCAGATTCTATTGTCTATTTTCCTTTTATCATATTGGTTTTTTTTCTGTATTTGTCTTAGTGGTCTTGAAATGCCTTGGCATTTTGGCATATTACTATTCCAAAATAACTTCTAGAAGGCTGAAAGTGTGTTCAGGGTGACAACCCTTAATTGTCTTTGTTGCACCTCCTAGAACATTGCAGGAGTTATAAGACACTAACTTTGTTAGCAAGCAATTGTCTGAGATTCTGGGTACATCCGATGAAGAAAAAAACAGTAAAACCAGAGTTCCCATTTTTTTAAGCAGAAAAGTGCCCAAAAGCATGATATTATGCTGTGAAATGGCTCCACAGTTGTTGGTAGGTTTTTTTATTGTTATTGTTTTTACTATTGGACTCTTATCTTTCTTGTTGGAAAGCATAGATACTCCTACTTGACAGAAGAAATGTTTTTAGAACAAGGTTGGACCGCTTATTTATTTCTTGGTAGATGGAGTCAAGATTCATTATATTCTAGCATCTGTGAGGTACCACAGTAAGACTCAGATGATGCCCTCCAATGTGAATTATTGGCAGTACCTTACTATGTTCCGTTTAGAGACAAGAAAAATGTTCTTTCACTCAACCTCAGAGCTACCACTTCATTTTACTGCTATAGCATCTAATAGATTTCATCTTTTGGAAGTTATGTGTTGCAAAAGAGGCAGAAAAATGTTGAGGAGATTAGACTTGATATTTTAAAACAACTCTAAACAATACACTGCTTATT
Source organism: Baryphthengus martii (assembly GCA_013396935.1). NCBI lineage: Eukaryota > Metazoa > Chordata > Aves > Coraciiformes > Momotidae > Baryphthengus > Baryphthengus martii. The sequence continues at coordinate 302,237 of VWZK01004979.1, forward strand.
CAACAGCATGAATATACATATATATGTGTGTCTATTTGTATGTATGTGTCATGCTAGACAAGTTATTCAAAAGGATTCAGTGCAAGCTTTTTCTATTTTTTTTTTCTGCCTAGCATAGATGGTCTAATAAAATGCATTATTTCTCTTTATTAACATTGCCTTCCTTGTTGAAATACACTAGTAGACAACATACATTATTAAATTTTCGACTCACACATATAAACCACTATTGGTTGTCATTTAACCTGACTGTAGTTTTCAAGGCAACATTCTATGTCTTCACTTTTCATGTTGAACAAAACCTTGTCCTACCAAACTTTCAAGTCATATTCAAATTTTTTCTTGTGCACAAATTATTTATAAAATCTTAACATATCTTCAAAATCTTTATTAAAAATAATGGGTAATAGCCTATATTACCTCTACATTTACTTCGCAAATTGCCCCAATAAGTGTTCAGCTCTGCACAAAGTACCACTTAATGTGAATATGAATGGTAGGATTTCAAATCTTCATCAAAATCCTAATATTATTAGGATGTGTTACTATCAATACCGAGAAAGAACAAGAGAAGGGTTGTTTTAGTTCATAGCACAGGTCAAGAAAACTAATGGTCCTGCATTTGACATCTTCGATGTGTGATATGTATTTATATAATCTGTCCTTCTGTCTTCCAAAATGCATATACTTATGCAGCAGGTGTTGATACACAGGATTTGTACTGTCTTCTTGCAAAATAATAATACAATATACCATATATTATATAAATATGTTTATGTTGAGCACCTTTTTTATGTCTTTGTATTCCTTCTTTTCTCTGAATCTCTTTTGTCTTGTAAGTTTTTAGATCTCAGTTGACAGTTTGAGGAGACCTTGGTGCCTGCTGTTTTCCTGAAGACAATAACTTCCACAGCATCCTGTCCTATATACTTTCCAACCAACTTCATTATGTAGGTGGCACTATTAGAAAGGAGATGCAGAATGGGAGTACAACTCTCTACTTGAGTTGTTCTGTAATATGCTGGTGTTTGTTGCCCCACTAACATCAAATGATGCTCAGTGAAGGCATATGTGGAAAAATTGTTAAAGTTAATGCTTACTGAACTGGAATCTAATAAAAAAAATGATGCCAAAATCTTTAAAAACTTATTTCTGAAGTGCTGTAAAGGAAACATAAGATGAAGTCTTAATTACTAATGAAATCTACACTTCAGTAGAGTACAATTCACAGTTACCAGCAGGGAAAATGTAAAACTTTTCTTAATATCATGCACTTTCTAGAAAGCTCTTGCTATCCCCTTTGAAAGGGATTTTCACTTTCCAGAAGAATTACTACGAAGATATTATTTCTGAGTGTTCTGTTTTACGCTACATGTAGAGTTCCTTCTTTACGAAAGTGCAGTAGTGCTGTGAGACTTAAAGCACCAAGCAAGACAAATACCTACAGAATTTCAGTACAGTTTATTCTAATTCCCTTTTTCTCAGAACTGACTTAACATTTCTTCGTTTTGCACTTGTAATCCTGTCAAACATTTTACCAGATCATAAATGTGGATATTTTTCAGCAGCTGAAAGCAGAGCACATTTTATCCAATACATTCCAAATTATACTGGGATAGCTTGAGGCATTTTGATCTAAAGTCAGCATGCATAACCTACCTCTGTTTGCTGTGTTTTCTAATTCTGTCATCTGCTTTTCAATTAATTTAATTACACTTTTTGGCTTTAGTCTTTCCATAAAGGAATATTTTTATTTGTTGTCACTTTTCCTGAACCTATTCACTTGTGGATTCGATGAGTTGTCATTTATGTTCACCTTTTGTTTTCTCGTTGCATTCATTTCCAGCCTTTCCAAAGCTGAAGTATTGTAGCTATTCAGGTAACCTAATCAGATGCTATACTGCTCACAGCCTTTTCAGAGATAGTCAGAACAAGTGACATTCTGACTTCCTGAGGGTAAGCCAGAAAAAGGTCTCCTTTGTTATGATATCATATAAAATTTAATTGAGGTCTGTTGAGTAAAAGTGAGAACTAGAGATGACTGTTCCATTGGACTAAGGCTCTAATACTGCCAGGCGACTAATTTCAAAAGCTACTTCCTGAGTAAAGAGTCCTTTTTTTTTTTTTTTGAATGGCAAAAATAATTTTCAAAGATGTGTTCAGTTGTGGTTTGAACCTATCCAAGTGGCAACAAAGCACCATGCAGCCACTTGCTCACTCCTATCCCCCTCTGATGGGATGGGAATGAGTCATCATAAATAAATACACCTTCCTGCTGTGTCTTCCTTTCTTCCTGGGCCAAACTGCCCTACCTCCTCCCAGCCAGTGGTGGCTAAGGGCAAGGAATGGGGGTTGCAGTCAGTCAAAGTCCATTCCATGTTGTTTCTGTCACTCCTTCCTCCTCAGGGGGAAAACTCACAATCCTCTCCTGCAGCAATGTGACATCCCTTCCACAGGACATAGCCCTTGACAAATTTCTCTAACTACTATGGACTCCTGTGGGCTGCTATTCTCCCAGTGATGATCACTGCAGTGTAAGTCTCTCTCAGAGTCATAACCTCTTTTGGGATCAATCCTCTGCTCCATCATGGGGTCCTCCATGGGCTGCAGACAGGATTCTTCCCCACCGTTGATCTCTGAGGGCTACAAGGGCTCAGCCTGCCATCTCACCACGGCCCAAAGTGGAATGGCTACTCCGGTATGCCTACCCCACTCCTTCCTCACTGAGCTGGGTGTTTACACGGTTCTTTCATTCCTGTCCAACTCCTCTGTAAACAAAAAAAATCTCTCAGAACAAAGGGACTTGAACTAAGTCTGAAACCCAAATACATTTCCCCTCTTAAATTTCCTATCACAGAGGTGCTGATTGGCTTGGCCTTGTCCTGAAGTGAGTCTGACTTGGACCCAGGGGAGCTTCTTGAAGCTCCTTACAAGAGTCATGCCAGTAGCTGCCTCCTCTAGTACCAACCCCTCCAGGCACAAATGCAACACATCAATGTAACTGAATCTCTTCAGAAGTTACAACAAATAGACTTGGAGATATTTTTTTGAGTCTGCATACACTTCTCAAGTCTATAACAGTATTCTTTCAGTTTAAAAGTAGGAAATTCTCTCAAATACATTAATATGATGAATAAAAAGCACAAATAATTTTGTAGTGTAAATAAGACATCCCAGCATCACCACACATTTGACCATACTCCTTTCAAGAGTTTTAGCCAAGATCCTGAGCTGTACATCAATATACTTTATTAATACAGCCTAATTTAAGTGATCTTGTCTAATTCATTCCTCCAACTCACATTTTTTTGTGAAGCATAATCTTGGGAATAATCAAAGGATTCTGTAAGGCAAATTGTCAGCTATAGAGATACTGATAAAATTGAACCCAGATAGTAATTTCTGATATTGCAGTTAACACAACAAAACAGTATCTGTTGAAATAACACGGTGATATGACATATCTTCGGCTCATTATGAAATTGCTGTGTTCAGCAAGCAAACACTACAGTTCAGTTTACCAAGTACATCAGGAAGATGGATCCTCTTCATCTTAAACAAATGCACAATCTTCTCCTTGTTTTTTTCAGATCAGTTATATACATATATATATATTCTATAATCAATTTTTTGTTCCTGGTTGTAGCACACCTGTTGTCTCAGACAAATTGTAGTCTGTCACAGGAGAGTAAAGAACCAGAGAATGGAGTCATTCTGTGCAAGTGTTGAAGAAATATCACAGAATCTTAGAATGGTAGGGGTTGGAAGGGACCTCTGGAGATCATTGAGTTCAAAACCCCTACCAGAGCAGGGTCACCTAGGGCAGGCCACACAGGAACATATCCAGGTGGGTTTTGAAAGTCTCTAGAGAAGGAGACTCCACAACCTCTTTAGGCAGCCTGTTCTAGTGCTCCGTCACTGTGAAGAAGTTTTTCCTCATGTTGAGGTGGAACTTCCTGTGTTCCAGTTTGTGACCATTGTCCCTTGTCCTATCACAGGGCACTACTGAAAAGAGTCTGGTCCCTTCTACTTGACATTCACCTTCAGATATTTGTAAACATTAATAAGATCCCCCCTCAGTCTCCTCTTCTCTAGACTAAACAGCCTCAGGTCTTTCAGCCTTTCCTCACAAGAGAGAAGTTCCAGTCCCTTGATCATCTTCATAACTCTCCATTGGACTCTAGCATTTCCCTGGCCCTCTTGAACTGGAGATCCCAGAACTGGACACAATACTCCAGAAGTGATCTCTCTAGTGCAGAGTAGAGGGGGAGGAGGACCTCCCTCGACCTGCTGGATGCTTCTTTATGCAGGATACCATTGGCCTTCTTGGCCACAAGGGCACATTGCTGTTCCATGGACAACTTATTGTCCACCAGCACTCCCAGGTCCTTCTCCACAGAGCTGATTCCAGCAGATTAGACCCTAGCCTGTACTGGTGTATGGTGTTATTCCTCCCCAGATGCAGGACTCTACACTTGCCCTTGTTGAACTTCATTAGGTTCACGTTTGCCCGGCTATCCAGTCTGTCCAGATATCACTGAATGGCAGCACAGCTTTCTGGAGTATCAGCCAATCCTCCCAGTTTTGTATCATCAGCAAACTTGCTGAGGGTACACTCTATCCCTTCATCTAGGTCATTGCTGAAGATGTTGAGTAAGACTGAAATATGTCCTTTTAAAATTTGTAAGAAATTGGAGAATCTCAGTTTAATAAATTTGAAAGTGCTAGGTCTCAGATTGAAAATAATAGGTCCTTTGAAAACAATACAGGAAAATATTTTCAGTTATACTGAAATAATATGAGCCTGTATCTGTCAACAGTTCTGTAGGTCAGTTTTTCAAGGCAATTTATGCACAGACTGAGGTGAACTACTTCTATCACAGAAGCCTTATTTGAAGTTTTAACCATCATTTAGTATAGTGTCTCTATAATGCAAAATCATTGCTATTTTAAAGTATTCCAGATATATATGAACCTCACAGTTGCACAAGCTTAATAGGAAGATACCACTGGAATGCACAGAATCTGATTTTTTTTTTATTAGGAATTTTTAAAAGCATATTGGTCAGGCCAACGTGCAAACCAGCAATGGCTACTCAGTGGCAGTAGCAATTCTTCTTCCAAGACGTATCATATGTATCTACCTGAACACAGAAATATCACTGTATCTTCCATGAAAGTACGTGCAGAATAGTTCAGAAAAGGCAGAAATTTCAATCTTCTGAACCTGGTACAAGATTGGATTATATTTTCATCTGGCAGTTAAGGTTTGGGTATTGTGTTATACATTACAGCTAGGCTGTCTCTAACATCATTTCATGTGCATCGCTTCATATTGTATAACTCGTCTTTCCAGACAAGAAATACAATTTATTAGAGAACTAATAAATGAAGCAAATTATATGAATCAGGAGTTATTGCCCTGAATCTTGTTTTTTATAGGACAGATTAAATAGTCAAGTTAAATCTCAGCAAATCATCATGGACTGGATGCATCGTGTCTAAAACTGAGCTACTAAGCCTTTTATAAATGTCCTATGTCCTTTTCTGTGTTCATGGAAGAAACAAAAATAAGGTAGGAACAGCTAAAAGGAACTTCTTATGAAATTTCCTCATGTTTATATGTTTATTTCTCCATATTGCTTATCTGTGTACCATTCAACAAAACTGACCACAACATGAGACTCATTTGATGAGAAATGGCAAGGCTTAGATCCTCCCTGTCAGTTTTGTGGAGCAAACTATAATTTCTTCTCTCCAAGACTGGGTCCTAAAGACTGAACAGGCCAACTTTGTTAAGTCCTTGATCTTACTTTGTTAGAAAATTCCCTTGATATTTTTAAAAAAACCTCCCACTGTGAAAGTGTCCCAAAACCACGCTGGAAATTATGGTCAAAAGCAGAAATCTGATCCCTTCTTCTGCTCTCAGAATGAAAGATTCAGGCACAAAATAGCAGTCTAGATTTTGCACAGTGAAGACTTGGTTTGGGTCTCTCATCCCTGTCCAAATGATTAGCATTTCTGTATAACTCCTCTATTTCTAAACAAAAAATCACTTGGTAAAATTGTCTAGATATCTGCTACAGCTTTTTTCTTCCAACAAACAGAAAATTTTATTTTTAATGGCTCATCTAAAAGTTTCTGAGCAGCTCTTACAAGGGAGAAAGTATAGCATCCCTTCCCTGAAGCTATTTGGGAGCTGAAACTAGTATTCAGTCAATCACCAATGAATCTTTTGTTCTGCTGGGACACTCACTCTGCCAGAATTTCCCCATTGCTTTTTCTAGAACTCTTCTACAACAGGATTTTACATTTCAAAGAGAGTTGTGTAGAAAATAACATAAACTCAACCTGAGAAAGAGATGGTTGGTACAGCTGACTTACGCTTCTCACTCATTGCTCTCCTATTCCTTTCTTCATGGTCTAATGTATGACTGCTCTGTAGATTAGCAGGGACACTGGCTATATACAGAAGAGTGGTCAACAAATAGGTTTCTATTGTTGCAAAGTCCACCTGCTTGCACTGACCATGAGTAGAACTAACATAGGAGTAATTTGATACTTCCTTGAGAATTGTTTTTGTGAAGAAACAAATGAATTAGTTTACAGTACTTTCAGATATTTGCCTTTTATTTTTCTTTTTTTTTGCAACTGAGTTAATAGAGTGCAGCTGCATTGCACTTGTAGTAGTGGAAATAAAGACATGGAGGAGCTATTCAAAAAGCTTATAGAGAATTTAGAACTCTATGTTAGTGTCTTGGATGAAGCCGTTCATCTTCTACCAAATGCAGGTTGTGTAACAGTTGTTTTGTATTCTCTTTCAGTATAAAATATTAGTAGTTAACAAGATAAAGCAAGCTTGTGTATGAAAACAGGTGTTTAAGGAATGTAAGATCAGTTTCTGTCTTTTCAGAAAGATTTTACACTTAAAATTCAGTAGGAAAAGGAAAGTCATTATACAGTGGATTGATGCAGAGCTGTGTGATGCTGTAAATCTGTGACTGTCCTGCCAATTTCTTTGAAATTCACCTCAGTGCAGGAAACAGTCACCTACATAATACTTTCAAGGGGACTACAAACAGACCAACAAATTCAAGGAATGTACTATGGTCAATTCAGAATAATCTCATACTCACGCCCATCCCTTCTTTTATATTTTAGTTTAAAACTCTTCTACCCACTGCCTATACATCATTCTAACCATTTAATGAACCTTCAATATAGATCAGTTATAAAAAAAAAAATAAATAAAAAAAATAAATTGATGTTGCCTAACCTCTTGTATACACATTTTAATGACTAGTATAAAGTGTGTCAGTATGAACAGTCATTAGCAGATAAATGAAGGGCATAGGGTAGCATTTTCAAGAAAGAATCACCTGTAAACCATCAACGCCATTTTAATTCACAAAGCTGCTGATCTAAGTATTCATATCAATGTAGTAGCAGCAGCTTGTCATGAGCTAATCACATAAATATTTACTTACACCCGTGGATTTTTTACAGGTATTAGTTCATGTTCCAGGGCAGTCAATGGACTACCAAGTGAGTTCATAAACCTCAAGCAACAGTACAGGATATTGAAATATTATAAAATTAGGCATTTACTGGCTGAAAAGAACAGACAACCTTCTGCTATCTAATAACTTTGTTGTCAATAACTTTATTCATGCTACCTTTATTCTGTGAGATGTTTACTTCCTTCTACTGTTCTGCGAAACTGTGTCCTGATGTCCTAGACTTAGTGATAGAAAATTTGGTGATGTGCCCAGCACTCACAGGATGGGGCAGAAGCTTGTATCCAGATGGCGATAGGAAAAAACATGAGAAGTATCCTCCAGTTGTGGTATGTTACGTTCTTTATGAGACTTTTAAGCACAATACGTGTATTTATGTACATAGTGTAGGACTCAAATTGGCTTCTGGTCCAGACAAACATGGCCCTCAGGCTGGCCAGAGGTTCAAGGTAGCAAAAAAAGTACAGTCAGATGTTCTAGTGCCTTGGAAAAATAACTTTCTGGTGACTAAACACTCTACACTTATTGATTAAGGGTCGTGTAATATGTGGATGTGTTCTGTCATGTTCCTTTTTTTGTTGCTTTTTTTTGACATTTATTTTAATTATGTGATAGTACGTTTATAATATGTGCAGTGGATGGAAACAGTAACCATAAAGTTTCATATGTATGTGTAAGTGTTATGGGTTCTGTCAGCATCTTCCATGTTAAAACCACCAGTTTTATGAGTTAGGCATTTATTGATGTGCACTAAGAGCCAGTAGCACAAAAGGAAATAAGAAGACATCCCCTACTCTCAGCAGCATAAACTAGAAAACGCCTTCTTTGGCAACGACATCCACTGGTAGTAGTTATTATTCTCATCTGCTGAACTTTTTTTTTTGGCAGCAAGTTTTTCTCTACCTAGGAGGGGTGTCATTCATAGAAGCACAGTACAAGTCACTTGCCCCCATTGCTAGGTTTGCTTATTGCCAAAGCATCTGCAGAGGTTTCTGAATCTTGTATTGCCTGAAGAATGGAGTGAGGTGGTGGGGAGTGTAGATGAATAGGCAGTAGCATCCCAGGCTGACGTACTGCTAGTTCCAGAACATGAGCTAGTACACAGGCTGACATGTGAAATTTCATCCTGAGACTACAACCCATAAAATGTGCCTTTATACTGCAATTAGGAGTGTCTTTACCAGACTGTCATCCTGCCTCTGGCTTAGAGGTCCTTCCACTCCTTGTTCCTTTTTTTATTCCTTCAGCTTACTTTCATCCTCTCATGTAGGCTATCAAGTCAGGTAGTGTGATGATGCTTGAAATGTCAGGCAATAGAATAAAAGAGAGAGTGTTATATTACTCCTTGTCAAAAAACCACAGTTTACTGGTTTTAGCACTTTTCTGTAGGCCTCTATATTTTTATTTCTTAGATCAGTTTCTAGAAACAACAAGTGAAAGCCATGAAAGAGAACAACTCAGTACTTTACAGGAATATCATTCTGCACTCCAGTTGAAAGCATAGAATGTTGTCATAAAGTTATCATAATAGGCTTTTGTGTGTGTTTGTGGTATCCTACAGATGCTGTTACCAACATGAAGTTCCATTTATTGTTTTCAGGTTGACTAACTGGCTGCAGATGTAAGTGGCTTGAAATCTAGAAACAAAGAGAAAGTTGCCATTTTGAGTGATGGTAATCTCTGTGCACAACCCGCAGAGCTTTTCATACGGACTAACTTCACTGAGAGGCTTGAACTATAAATTTGAAGCTCCCACATTTTGTGGCAGAGAAAAATAATAATTAGAAGAATGCTAATAAAATGATAAACTGGGCAGATATTCCAGATATTCCCCAACTCCCAAGAAAAATAAACCACAAACTGCTCAAGAAAGGACAGAAGAAGGAAAATAAGGCTGATGTTTGAGGATTTCACTACAAAGAAGTGTCGTAAAAATCCATTTTAAAGGCCATTTTTGTAATGCAATTGAAGACATAAGAAGTTTACAATAACTGAGCAAAGACACTGCCCAGGTATCTGTCATTTAGAAACAGAAAAAGTTGAGCAGGCTGAAAACAATGCCTAGGGATTAAAGACTATGAATGTTGATACATCAGGCAGAACAGCAAAGCTGCAATCCTTGGTTAATGATTTCACAGCAGACTTAGAGATAGTAGAACATATGTTTGAGCCATTTACTAAAGCAGGAATTTGGGAAAGAAAGCTAAACAACATAACTAGACATATAATTCCCATAATGTTAGTAAGCATTGAAAATACTATAGCTTGAAATAGCCAGTAATTGTGTGTTTATCTTTTTACTTTCTGTTTTGTGCAGCCTTATCATTAGGGAAAGCTACTAGCAGAGGGGGAAAGAGCAAATGGAAAATGTTTATGCATAAATATCTTCTGTATGTTCAGTCTTTTGTCTAGGGACTACAATGTCTGTTCCTTGACCCCTTACTTCTCCCTGTCTGAAGGCCACCCTCAGGCTCATCACTGAACTGATTACCCGGAGTTCACGTAAGTCATTTACTACATCGTTTTAAATGAAATTAATCTGAGGTAACCCTACAGTCTTAATTGAAATCTTTCTCTGAGGTACACAGTAGGAGTGCTGTTTAAAATATTTATTTTCCTTCACACATCAATTAATTAACAGCAAGGTGATTAATTGTAATAAAGGCATTTGCGAAGTCTGCAGTAAAGTCCCTCAGCAATGAGAGTTCTTCAGATGCAAGTAGTGGTTAACAGCAAACAGCATTCATACTCATTTGGTATTACTCTTTTAGACACTTAAATGAGCCAGAAATTTCTGTCCAAATCAGTGCCCAATGCTACAGAAGAATTGAAAGAGATTTGTGACAGTTATTTTCAGAATTCGTGCTAAACTCACGCTTCTGGATATAGTCAATTTAGATTAATGGCAATCCTATCGTACTACTCTAGCTGGCTGCATGTTGCAAGTGCACATTACACTGGTGGAGAAGTTCTTAGCTGTCTGGGTAGACTGTGTGAAAAGAAAAAAAAGTTAAAGATGGAGAAAGGGGTTATGAGTACAAAAATCAATCAACACATAAAGTGCAAGGTTGAAATTACTGGGTAACAGAAAGAGACAAAGGCAGCTACAAAGAGTTTCAGAAATATCAATGAAGGATTAGCTGTTCTGGAAACCAATTTTAGCTACCCCATCTTCATCCTGTAAAGTCTCATATCTATCCTAACCTCCGACTGAACTTGCCAGCACAGTCTATTGAATATATTTATGAGAATTCTGATACCTAGATATTAATAAAATGTAGAGAGAATCTTAACTCCCTTTCATCCTTATCACTTTGCACCTCTTTATATCTCTAGGCCTATGTAAGAACTACTATACTTACAATTCTCAAGCACTATACAAATGAAACTTGGTTTTGCTGACATAGCTCCCAATCACACTTGGACTCTGTATTTATTGAAAAAAATGCTCTATGCTGTCTGAAAACCAGAACTATGATATAAATCAGGATATCTTCAAACAGACATACAAGAAGATGCAAGTAATTTTGCCCACATTTAGAAACACCAGACCTGATGACCTGCGCCCAAGCACCATAGAGCTGTGTTAAGGTCATGGTAATCTGAGCAAATGTCTTCACCAGGGAGGCTGAGCTCGTTAGTTCAAACACAATACCATCCTCATGTGACTACCTGGTTTTGAGCTGGCTGTTAGTATGGATAGAAAGAACCCAAGTTGCCTATGTGGAGAGATGTTAATACACGCTGAGGGGAAAATGGGTCAGAGGAGCCACACGCAGTTGAAAAACGCTGGTTTGTTTGTTGAGGTTGAATACTTCAGATGTTTCAGTTGCTTAATCCAGAATACTAGTTTTTCAAGAATAGGAAATAGGAAAATGTGAATTGTTTAGAAAAATTCTGTTTTGATAGTTTTTAAGTGATGTGGATTTTTATTTATTTATTTGTTTGTTTATTTATTTATTTTTAATAATTGATGGTACCACTGAAGAAAGGATAATAATCAACAGGCTGGCATTGAAGGAAAGTTTCCTAAAATAACTTTCATATATAAAGAATCACAGCTCCGGAGTATATTATCCTAATAAGTGATGAGATCTCTGTCACTTTTGAGTCTTAAGGAAAGATCTCACAAACATCTTCCGTGATTTGGTGTGCCACTAAGCCTGTTTGGGAAAGTAGGTCAGGCTGAAAGAAAGGTCCAGGGCCTACAACACTTGCACCAAGATAACGATTTCTCACATATGAGATGCCATGAAGAATGATATTTTTGATGAGGTGCTATTGAGAGGCAGTATTTTCTGCACCCCATTAAATTTTGAGCTTAGTATAATAAGAACTGTTCTCTGTAACAAAAGCAAGGTTCTGTTAATCACCCTATGGCAAGATTTAATGGCAAGAGACTGGTCTCTAAACTGGAAGGACACGGATTTGATGGATGGATGACTAGGTGGATAAGGAATTAGCTAGATGGCCACTCTCAAAGAGTTATGGTCAATGGCTCAATGTCCAAATGGAGTCCCTCAGGGATTGGTACGGGATCGGTGCTGTTTAACATCTTTGTTGGCAACATGGACAGTGGAACTGAGTGCACCCTCAGCAAGTTTCCTGACAACACCAAGCTATGTGGTGTGATTGATATGCTGGAGGAACAGATGCCATCCAAAAGGACCTTGACAGGTGGGCCCATGCCAAACTTACGAAGTTCAGCAAGGTCAAGTGCAAGGTCCTGCACCTAGACGGAGCAATCCTAGGCACAAATACAGGCTGGATGACAAGTGGACTGAGAACAGTTCTTCAGAGAAGGACTTGGGGATGCTGGCTGATGAAATGCTTAGCATGAGCCAGCAATGTGTGCTGTCAGCCCAAAACGCCAATCATATCCTGGGCTGCATCAAAAAGTGCATGGTCAGCAAGTTAAGGAAAGCAATTCTGCCCCTCTACTCTGCTCTTGTGAGACTCTACCTGGAGTACTACCTCCAGCTCTGGATCCCCCAACACAAGAAGGACATGGAGCTGTTGGAGAGGGTCCAGAGGAGGGCCACAAAGATTATCAGATGGCTGGAACACCTCTCCTATGAGAACAGGCTGAGGGAGTTGGGTCTCTTCAGGCTGAAGAAGAGAGGGCTACGGGGAAACGTTATAGCGATCTTGCAGTATCTGAAGGGGGCCTACAGAAAAGCTGGAGATGGACTTTTTATAAGGGCATGTGGTGAAAGGACAAGGGACAATGGTTTTAAGGTAGATCAGGGTAAATTTAGATCAAACATTATGAGGAAGTTCTTTACTATGGGGTGCCCAGAGAGTTGTGGACATCTCATCCCTGGAAGTGTTTAAGACCAAGCTAGATGTGGCTCTGAGCAACGTGGTCTAGTGGGAGGTGTCCCTGCCCATTTCAGGGGAATTGGAACCAGATGATCTTTATGGTCCCGTCCAACTCAAGCCATTCTATTATTCTGTGATTTCCCTCTTTGAGTCACAGAAGTTGCTGTCTAATGGCAGCAACAATTAACTTCTTGTTCATTTCCTGGGAAAAAAAAAGTATAAACTGACATAACATCTTAGGAAGACTGCTGATCCCTGAATAAAGGGAATACCTGAGATTCCTTACTTCCTTGCTCTGTTTCACTGTTACAAGGTAGAAAGTATCAAAACATTTAGTTCATTACAAAAGCAACAGTGAAAAATATGGTCACCCTGGAGTTAAGGTTGTACCTCCTTACAGAGCAAGGTCCTGTATGAACATGGCAATATGCATGTAGTTTGAATCCAGTCTGCTCTGAACACACCAGACCTACAATTCATGCATGTAATGCGCACAGCAAATGCCCTGAGAATAAACTGTTCTGAGATGTCTGGAGAACACTGGGCTCGTGCAGTGCATGATGCAGACGCCTATGGCTGTGTTTTTGTCTTGGTTTTTCCCAAAGAGAACAAAAGAATGAAGAGCGTAGGTAGTTGGCTATGCCGTGCAGAAAACTGCTTGACCCTGGAGCATCTGAACCAGGGCCGCATCACTCCCAGCTTTGGTTCCAGCTCTCTTACAAGTATGGAAAGGCATGCTTCTTTAAGAACACATTACTAGATGCTAATGTAAAAAAACACTAAAAGAACCCCAAACAAACAAATTAAAACCGAAACAGGGGGAGATGTGAAACACCTTGATGGGATGGGAAGCAGAAAATATAACAAAAGTCTTACAGGTTGAGATGTGAAATCGCACATTTGTTTCTGTTACTGGAAACTAACTACTAAGTGAAGAAGGAAACTGCAGGAAAAGACGGGAGACTTAAGGCAATTGGCTGTTGATATGGAGAATTCATTTCTGTCCCGCTGCTATGAGAGAGTTCCTATGGGCAAGTTGTTTGAATCAAACTTTACAAAGGCAGTCACTAAGTGTGTGTTTGGGCATTAGCTGTGTGCCCAACTTAACATCCTCTACCTTGATTTACATAGTTGCTGGGCATTCACAGCAGTAACTAACACCACTGAGAGCTGGGCTTGTAAATGTTCCGTACAGTGAGAAAAGAAATCCTAACTATCTCAGATTGGATTGTGTTTGGTTTGTGTGTGGTGGGCTTTTGATAGCGGGAGAGGAGGCTACAGGTGTGGCTCCTATGTGAAGGTTCTAGAAGCTCCCCTGGCTCCAAGTCAGACTTTTCTCTGGCCAAGACTGAGCCAATCAGTGATGGTGGAAGCACTTCTTTGATAACATATTTAAGAGGAGAAAAATCTGTTGGGCAAGTTTTTCTGGGACGGATGGGACCTGAGAGAAACAACTATGTGGACACAAAGGTCAGTGAGAAAGTAGGCAGGGAGGTGCACCAGAGCAGAGATTTCCCTGCAGCCTATGATGAGCTGGCAGGCTGACAGCCTGCAGACCATGTAGATTAATGATGGAGCAGATGCCTGCTTGCATCCTGTGGAAGATCCCACACTGGAGCAAGTGACTTCACCTGAAGACCCCGTGACTACAAGATAAGCCTACACTGAAGCAGCATGTCACTAGGAAGGCTGAACCCTGCAGAAAAGACCCAAGCTGGAGCAGTTCATGAGGAGCTACATCCCAGTGGGAAGAATTCACACTGGAGAAGTTTGTGGAGGATTATCTCTTGTGGGATGGATGCCATGTTGGAGCAGGGGAAGATTGTGAGGAGTCCTTCCCCTGAGGATGACGAAGCAGCAGAAACAATGTGTCGTAAACAGACCACAGCCCTCATTCCCTACCTCCCTGAGCCACTGTAGGGTAGGAGGTAGAGAAAATTGGGAGTAAACCTGAACTTGGAAAGAAGGGATGGGTGAGAAGAAGGTATTTTTAAGATCCAATTGTATTTATCACTGTCCTACTTTGATTTGATTGGTAAATTGGTCATGATTTTGTTGTTTAAATTAAATTGATGTATTTTCCTCCAACCTGAGTTTGTTTTTTGCCCATAATCATAATTGATGAGTGAGCCCTCCCTGTCCTTGTCTCAACCCTTGAGCCTTTTGTTATATTTTCTGCTTCTCAATCCATCAAGTAGGGTAGGAGTGTGCGAGCGGCTTCATGGTGTTTAGTTGCTAGCCGGGTAAACCTAAACCATGACAGGCTATATTAAGTGAAAACTTTTGTATTTAATTTTTTTCCTCTGCCTCTATAAAATAGACATATTCATAATCACTTATCTTACAGAAGTACTGTGAATGTAAGTGAATTCATATTTGTGAAACAGAACTACTGCAATGAGAACTGCCGTAAGAGGTTATGTGGGAACTAAATTCTGTCTTCAGAACTGAGTTCAAGTAATGTGCTATAAAAACCCCTGTGGATTACAAGATGAGCAATACAGGTAACACAAAATACTGAATAACTGTTCATTAATGTAGTGCCATTCATACTGCCCACTGAATGAGGCAGAAGATCTCTTGAAAATCTGGAGGGACTAGAGTTAAATTAAAAGTTGTATAATTGAGGAAACAAAACAACCAAAGGTTAAATCCAATTTCAAGTTGGTATTTTCTATGCTTTAATCACTTGTTTTAATAATAGTTCTCCTTTAAGGTGAACGCCTTTGAAACTAATAGCACTGTAGGTATTGAAAACGACTCATGAACAACATATGTAAGAAACTAATTAGTATGATGTTTTGTGAGAATAAGACTTGGAGATTCTTTTAAAAACATATCCTACAGAGGAAGACTTCTTAATGTAAAGTTGTAACTTTGATAAGGCAGGAGGAGGGATGGATGGAATATAATATAATTTAATGAAACAAGAATGGGAACATGTAAGCAAATGCTGGTAACAAGAAATAAATCTCATTTCAGCCTTTCACTTGTTTGGGCTCTTTCCTGTTGAAAAAAATGTAAGCTATGCACATAATTAGACATTTGTGCTGCCACAATAAATCACTTTTCTGAACACACTGATGCACCCTGACACACTAAGCCCAAGCTGGCAGGTCCGCTCTAAATAAGGATCTGCTGAGTAGCTGACATGAACTTCTGATGCATTTCAAATAGAGACAGCAAGAATCCTTTAACAAGCATCCTCTCTGTTTTTCAAAGACTATCACAGTGTCTGAATATTACTGATTTATCAGAACAGTCCTGTGTATATTCTGTACATCAGTGGAACAATGTTCGCCGCAGCATTTCGCTGATGCACTATTACTCCTGTTCTCCTGATTTTCTGGTATGTGATTTTATTTCATGTAAACAGTTTGCAGCATGCATGATATATTTCTATAAATACAAATGCTTCTTCATGCACATAGGGAGCTCTTTGAGCAGGTGATATTCAAAACAAATAAAATAAATACAGCTTTGGGAAAAAAAGAAAAGTTTAACAAACCTTTGAAAGCAAGGACTGTAGTTAGAAACATTGAGCATGATTACTTTCAACTTAAGTTACATGAAAATCAGTTTGAGCCCTTGTTGTGGTTTAAGAGTCAACAAATTGGGGGGGGGGGCACACGAACACCTGGTATTCCCTCCCCTTCCCTGCCACACTCTATAAAAGGACAGGAAGTTTGGGGTTTTGGGCTTCCTTTCTCTCACCTTGGGACTGTGCTACTGTGGGACCGCAATCTAGCTCAGCTAGGCCTGGCTTCACGTGCTCTGCACACTCCATCAGCATCCCAGGACTGGTTTTGTATATTTTTGTATATCCCCCTTCCCTTAATATTTCCTTCTCCGTGTTTATCTGTTACCTATTAAATTTTGTTCATAGTCTTAGCTTCCAATTTGGTGTGAGGCACTTCCTTCCTCTTTTCCCTTTGTATCCTCCCTTGGGAGGGAAGGGGGAGGGAGAGAGGGGACCCAAAGCAATTCTGCTCTGTGGAATTTGCCCTGAACCCTAAACGGAGAGAGCCCTGCTCTGGAAACAGAGAAGTACTGGAAAGTACATTTCACTTGGTAAAATAGAGATCTAGGAGAAAACTTTAGCAATTAAAGGTGTTGCTGGTACCTAGGGTGTCAAATAAGTTAAATGCCTTTATGGTAGAAAAGAACCAAATGTAGTCGAGTAGAATGAAGGCAGTATGTGCCTTTGTATTCATAGATCTATCCTTGATTTTGTGTAGGTGAACAAGTGGAAAACTAATACCTTTGGCAGAGTCACAGCTATATTTGACTTTGCCAGAAGTGAGATTGAAAGGCTGAATACATGTGCCAGCTTGGCATGTCATATCATATAATCCAGTTGTACTGTTCACCGATACATTGAGCCTATAATCAACCAAAATGTGTTGGCTGGTGCCAGGCAGGTGCTGCTACAGAAGTAATAGGTGAAGAAGGAGGTGGTAAAATACAGTTACTTTAATTTGAAGGCACACTTTGCTATGTGGTGTTTTGTGAAATGACTAGATTTGTATGACAAAATGTAAATTTTGATCAGTTACTCTGACAAACCTTACACAACTAGTGTTTAAGGATTACTTTTGGAAGGGATGGTACAATACACTTCAGTGCTGTTCCATCTCTCTGACCTGGAGACAAAGAACGACTGAATAGTTTTTCTAGCAACACATTGCACAATAATTTAGATTGTACTTTTATTTGTCCTTGTTGATAAATGTTCATCATACTCAGCATTTCTTGAGAGACTCTTTCCCTGCAACAACCTCCAAACAAGCCTGTAGGTTTAAAAAACAGAGTGCATAGGGAACAGGTATTACTAAGTTGATGAAAGAACTAAATAGCAAAAAAAAGGTGATACGTAGTTTTCAAAAAGGAGCAGAAAAGCCTGTAGGTATTTTCAGATTTTTTTCTGATGCCAAACACTATTGTTTCAGATATTACATATCTCGTGATTCAAGTCCCATCATATTTTTATTCTTTTTTTTTTTTAATTAGTACCTTACCTAGACTTCAGATTATATTTTGATCTAGGTTTTGAAATAATTTTCCAGGAAGTGTAGATTTCCTTATCGGCTCATGACTGCCTTGAAGGCAGAACAGAGTTGTGCAAATCATTTAATAAAGAGGAAAACAAAGCTACTAACCCCCTTTTATCTTATAATCTACAGTCAGATGGTTACTCTTGTCAGTGCTGGCAAGAAGAAATGAGGCTGACGGTTGATTGACTGGAGAATGCTTTGGCAATTGGACAGTGTTCCGAGGCAATACAGCAAGCAGCTTTGGTTTTAATAACATTCTATTACACACATTTTTTGTGACACAAGCAAGATGAGATTTGATTTATTTTTGATGGATCTTCTCCACACCAGTTTTAAAACTCATTGCTTGAGAAACGCCTGAAGTTATTTTAGTGCTTCCATAAAAGCATTAAATGGTTTCAGGTGCAGAATCCCTCCATGTTTTACTGTTAGTAAGAGAAGTCACTTCCTAAAAAGTGTTTTTCTGCTATTTTAACTTCTGACAGACACTTAGATAATCTGTATTTTTCAGTGGCCAGGAAGCAAAAAAATTGAAAATGCACAAGAGACCTGAGGTTATTTTGGCAAATAGCTGAAAAAATTTCCAGGAATCTTCTCGTTTATATTAAAGATCCATCACAATATACCTCTATTCTGTCTCCAGTAAGATGGCTTCCAATGAGCCATCTGTTAAACTTTCATTTTAACCTTATAGAGGTCTAAATTCTCAGCTTTGCTATCAACTGGTCTGTCAGTTTATTCCAAAAGACAATTTTATCTTCATTTCACTATTGTGAACAGATGAGTTGCTTAACTGTCTGTATGTGAAATCCATACTCATGTCAAATGATACCTATGTTGTATAGCCTTGTTGAAACCTTACTTACGTTTATGTAGAAAATCAGCAAGGAGTGAAAAAAGAGCATGGGGAAGAGATGAGAAAGGACTGGATGCTGACAGACTGATGGAAAGGATGACAGAAAATTCCTGTGGATAACCATTAGACACATTTGGAGCAAATAAAGAAGCACCTTCTCTAGAGCGTTGTCATGCAGAGTGAAAAAGGGTGAGTGGATTTCATTCCCATCTAAGGCTGGGACTGCAGTTTAGGAGTAGGGATGCTGGGGAAGCTCCTTTCACAGCAACTGAGTGGGAGAAAAGCTGACGGGGACATGGGAATGAACAGGCAAATACATTAAGCAGGAGGAGATATAACCGGAAGACTATGGAGCTGATGCTGAAGGAAGGATGCAACAACAGGGCAGGACTGACAAAACTGTGTCTCAAAGGATGTTTGTATAGGAATGGACCTGTGTGGAAATGTATTTATGGAGATAAGGCCAAAAGAATCTTAAACTGTTAAGATCACTGGCATCTGGATAGCAGCATGCAATCCTGAAAATGCATGCTTTGATGCAATCCCCTGATTTGCAAACACATGCCAGTTTTTCCACTCCCACGTGGATTCTTGGGATGAATTGGGATAAGACTTAAGACCTGGATTTATACTTTCTGTACCCTTTGTCAAGCAACACAGACATTTTCTGTTTTTTTTCGCTAGTTGATGGAGTAAATTAAGCATCTCTTAAAAACAGTTCATATCATAGGTGAACTGAATAACCCTCAGTGCATGCCTATTTCCACTGATGGTAGAAGCTAACTGAGAGTCAGGAGGCTCC
This sequence comes from Baryphthengus martii, assembly GCA_013396935.1. Classification (NCBI taxonomy): domain Eukaryota; kingdom Metazoa; phylum Chordata; class Aves; order Coraciiformes; family Momotidae; genus Baryphthengus; species Baryphthengus martii. The sequence goes on from VWZK01004979.1 coordinate 321,788, forward strand.
TAACCTGGCCTCACTTATTACTAACCTAAAGCTAGAAGAGAAAAATCATGGCCTGAATTTATGAGAGAAGCTGAAAGAAAGGGATCACCAGAGGAGAAAGGTCATAGTAGTTTATTTTCATTCATAGAAACAAAAATACTTATATATACTTATTTATTTCAGATTTTTATAGCTGAGCAAGTAACTGCATGTCCTTCTGTCTGCATGATCAGCAGAAAGGTCTTACCTGCTCTGCACAAGTACTGAGGTGTCACAGTACACAAGAAACTGTGATATGAACAACCAGCTTCTCTAAGTCTGAAGTGGGAGAATCCACCATAACGGTATATTTCTGACAGCTACAACACAAGTTTTTTAGGTCTTTTATGGATTAATGCGCACTTACTTAACTGGCTGCACACGGGTCTACTGGATGCAGAGGTTATGTAAACATAGCCCAGTAGCCATGAAGCAAGTGGCTACCTTGGTAAGAAGAGTACAGAAATATCTGTGAGAAATGCATATATTTTTATTTCTGTCTTATGTGAGGGCACATGTAAGAGGTAAAATACTCTGTGGTGAAATAAGACAGAGAGAATGAATCCTCAATTTAATTACATAATGGGAGATTTATTTTCACAAAAATACAAAATAAACTCTATCATTAGAAGCACACATGGAAGAAGATAGTCCAACTTTACACAGGCAGTCCTAGTTCAAAGTCTGAACTTTCAACTACTTGTCTTTGTATCATGTGTATGATGTAGGAAGTGTTTATGGTTTTAATATGTGAATTATTCTGAACATACAACCGCATTGTGATTTTCCACCATGACAGCTATTGCTTGATTCCTCCACAGTATTCTCTATTTCATACAGGAAAATTTTTAAAGGGAGGTTATTTTTGTGCTCAGTTTGTAATTATGATACCTAGAGCACAGGGCTCTGATGAGAGGCAGCTATTTAGTGATAGGAACAGTGCATAGAGCCGTCAGTAATGTGGCTGTTCTGATAATTGAGATCTTAAATCATATTTTTTATTGCTTATATTTTAAAATATCTGTTTGGATCACAATTTTCCTAGTGTTCCATTGATTTAATTACTTTGATTTATGCATGTTTTGATGTCTGATTAGAGCACTGTTTAAATACATTTGGTCCTCAAAAGTCCATTAAATGAGTTTTCAATCGATTAAATCAAATTTTATTGTACAAGCAACTGCCTTCGTAAATAAAAATAAATACGCAATCATTACATTTAATTACAACAGAGAATTCAAGATAATGTGGACCTATTAGATGGCAAACAAAAGCACTGATACGCCTAGAAAATACTTTTCAAGTTTTATATTCACATAGGGATGGAATTGAGTTTGATAATAGAATTTGTCTTTATGTTGTGCAGGCAGTGACAACACAAATAACAGCCTTAATTTAAGATAACTGGTCATGGTGCAGCAGGTTGACTGTACAGATAATGTGGCAGAACCTTCTTTTCAGAATACAACAGAGAAAAAGCATGTATTTTCGTGCTTTGATTCAGTTCCTGCTCTGCCAAAGATTTCTTTCTGACTCGCCACATATACATGTGCTCCTAATACCTATCCCTTTTTAAAGCATCCAAATATTTGCAGTAAATCTGGTCTTTAATTTGCCACCTGTTAAAAAAGAAGAGACAATCCACTAACAAGATTAACAATATAAAGACTGCAAGGTGATTTAGGTATTATGATAGTGAGATATATATGTATCGATTGAATTGAAGAATGAAAGGAAGTTTTGTTGCCGAGGGATTACATTTCTCTGCACCAGCTGGAAAGTCAACAAGCAAGTACATGTCATTGCTGCTTTTCACATAGTCCTCAGTCTAAGTTAAAGCAACACAAATGTGGATCTGGTGTTTCTCTATTGACATCTCCCAAGAGCTGTCACAGCTACTGGGAGTTAGAGAGTCACCTCTAGGAAAAGGCGATCAAGTACTTTCTGCAGTGAATGTGCACTGCCCAAACACTGGACAAGGGCTTTGAATTATTTGTCTAGATTATATTTGCATAATGAAGGCATGAAACATTCCTTATGCAGTCTAATTCCAACTGATATTTGCATTCTGATCAATATGAACTTCATATTTAAAGTCTGATTATTCATTCACTCTGCTAACATCCATACGGCCTTTGAGTATTACTTCTAATCTAGCATTTTGAATAATCATGTCCCATCCCTGACCTGAGCATCTCTCAGTGTAGCTGTAACCGTGGCCATGTCCACAGCTCTGCTCCTGGTGACCTAAGCAGCTTCTTTTATGTTCTTAGCAAGAAAGGATGGCATATTATTTTCCCTTGTGATAAGTATTAATCACTCTGTAGTAAAGTGGTTATGGTGTGTGAAGTTGCCTGCTGGCAGTCCTTGTGAGCAGTTTATCACTTTGGCTCCTGCTTTGTTAAATGTCGGAGCTTTCAAAAATAAATGCATCTCTTTTTTATAATTACATATTTACATATTTGACTCTAAGACTGTAAATTCTATCAGGCAGGAGGGGAAGGTAGCACCTTGTTCAGTATTCAACACTTTTTTAGTCTCATTTTCTACTGTGTCTGATGCAATGAGTTTCAGTTCTAGCCAGGGCTGACTGATGCTGGCACACAATACAGCCATTGCTCTGAAAGAGAAAAATTGACATAGTGTCAGTCTGTTCTCAACTAGACCCAGGTCTAACTATGCCAAAAGTTTGACATTATTCATCTCCAGAATTTGGGTTGGATCTTTTTCGTAGAATGATTAGAACTTCAGGGTTCAAATACAAATACGAAATTACAAAATACTTGAGTTTGTCTAGGCAGTAAATAAGGCTATAAAATTCCAGTAGAAAAACAAATGTGAGCAGAATGTGCTCAAATTAACTGAAGCAAGAGATGTGTTCAATTAACTGAAGCATGACAAATGAAAGATGATAGATATAAGACATTAAAAAATTATTGCATTACTTTTTTTCACTAATGTGTTCAGAGTTTAGCGATCAATTGGTATTTTGAATGAAACTGACTCCAACCAGTAAATCTACTAACACTGAAAAGATGAACATACTGGTTGACCTTGATAACATATGATTCATTGAAATTGCCAGCAATATTTTCAAGAATCATCCTAAAATACAGAATTGAAACTATAAAACCTTGGGGCTGTTTTCTGACTTGAGCTAATGTGATGGATTCTTTTAATAGGAAAATCATCCCTGTCACTACTAATCTTCAGTGACTGATACCATGATTGATCTTGAAAGTAAACATAAACATTTTAACTTTTTATAGATACAACTCTTGTCACTCAGATAGTACACTGGAGTCAGATTTTTGTTTGAGTAACAAATGGAATGTGGAAAAAAAAATTTGTTTAGTTAATGACTTAAATACATTGGTCTTCTGCTGTGATATACTGTAAATCTACAAATCACTGTACTGGAAATCTCTTCTTGATTATCACCATAATTTGTTTGCTGTTGTAATTTATATGCTGCAAGTATTATATTGAGTTATTTACCCTATGCACTTGCAAAAAAAAAGTGTAACTCAATTTAAAACTGTTGTAAAAAGCAAAAAAGGTGCAAAACAGCATAAATGTATGTAATAAAATGTAGTAACTGATGGTAACTCAATTTCAGAATCAGGTAATTAATCACAGTAGTTCAGTTAGGTATCTACTGTTCTTTGTATGCATAATATGGGACTGATCATACCACCCTCTCACCAATAGTGATGAAAGCAGGGTAAATGGATTTAAATGGAAAGATCTGTTTCTTTTCCTTCCCTCCCTGCTGCCCTGTCAAACTAAGCCAAGATTTTCATTAAAGCTATAAAGTCTTCCTATTCTGCTGATATTTTCTGTTGATGTTGCACCATTCCCTGCTTAGTTGTATGGCCAAGTTTTTTGCAGATGTGGAATTTCTTTTTAAGCCCACAGCAGCTAAACACCCTAGAGTTCAATCACCTGCCCCGAGGGTTGTACTGGGACATGAACACACTGACACCACATCCTAGGGGAAGCATGAGAAGCCAGACACAAGAAATGAAGCTGTAATTGCTGCCAGAGTCTCAGTACAGGTTTCTAAGAACAATATTCTTAATCATTCACATTGAATTTCCTCTGAGTAACTGGTAATAGTCTGAAGCACTCTTTTGAGGTGTTCCTCTTTGTTTGAATAGTCACAGAAAATGGATGGCCAAAGCAAAATTAGTTTTGTATTTTTCTCAACATTTGGTCTCTTGGAGTGCTAAAAGATATCCTAGAGAAGCAAAAATAAATGAAAAACAAGCAGTAAGAGTACAATTGGTGCTCCACATGATGAAATGTACACTTTCTATAGTAATGGCTATCTAACCCCTTTGAAAATCCTGCACCTCTTGTTACCAGCTGCTATTGTGGCTCTTGGACCTTAGTTGTCTGACTGAAGATCCAAAGAGACTTGTTATTTATACAGTTATAAAAAAAAAAGAAATAGTTGCAGGCTCTGTGATTTCTAATTTTTTTTTTTAAACCAGCTTTAATACAGTAGTCCACTAAGCTCCACCAGGGTGTATGTGCTGATGCTTTGCTTTTCCTGCTTCTAGTTCCATGTGGATAGATAAGAAAACTTTTTTTTTTTTGTTGTTGTATATGCCTTTGCTCGCTGGGGATAACAGGATAGTAACTGTCTGTAGCCTGGAGTGTTCAGTTATTGGGTTTGAGAAATCTAAATGAAGGAATAAAATACAAAGTTATTTTTAATGAGTTCACTGCCAAATCTCTGGCCACAGTCACTGTAATTTCAGATTGAATAATCTACTCCCCAAAAAGCCTAAGGGTTGAGCATGTGTCCTGGTATGAGAGAATAGAATTTAACTGTTTGTGATCATTTAAAAAGACAGCTGTTTTCTTTTTTGTTTGTTTGTTTGGGCTGAAACCACAGAGCTCACAATTTTTTGTTCTAATCCTGTACTGAGCTTGAGAACAGGAGTAGGAATTGAAATGTCTTTAAAGCAACTTTGCGCAGACATTGGCATCAATCAGGCCACTTTCACAGCTACTTTAGCTTACTCCCTGCTTCCTATGATCCATTATACTCGCATTGAGCAAAGAATCACCGTTGTATCAACAGCTTCACTCTTCCCTGTCACTGATGTTCCATTTGGCCTACAAATGGTCTTTTTTTTTTTCACTGGCATCCAAGGCATTAACTATACTCCATGGACTATTTTCTGCCTTTTTCGTGACATTCAGAAGGGCTCATTCCTTGGCCTTAGTAGCACTGAGTATTTTGGTGTTGGTGTGGGAAAGAAAATTAGTATCAGTAACTTCTGTACACATAGGTGAATGAGAAAATAGTATAGATCTCAGTCCTTTGTCCGATATCAATTTTTCTTAACTTTTGAACAAACACTGACATTGAATAAAGTTATTTCTGTTATAGACCAATAATTCTCATTTCATATGTACTAAAAAGAAAATTTGAGAGAGGTTCACTGCTAATTAAAATGGATACTGTGAAGCATTAATGGATAAAGATGAAAGCTCATAAAAAGGAACTGTAGAAAAGCAGAAAGGTACCTGAATTCTTGCATGTTGATGAAGATTCAAACCCACTAAATGCATTTGACATAAAATATTTCTAAGTCCACATCAAAGAAAATAAACAGCACCCTGTAGAAGGAACTTTTAATTATCTCTATGATAGGCAGTGATGATTATAGCTTGGTTTTGTCTGCCTCTTGCTGTTTTCAAAAGGAAAAGAACTTTTAGATGAGACCAGTAAGTCACATAGATACGCACCTTTTCGTCCTGTTTTTGGAGTCCAGTCATTCATTCACTGGAGACACAGTGCAGCCCTGACTTCATTTAGCAATACCTATGGGTTTTTTTAAATTTTATTTTGGAGACTTCAGAAACTTTGTAGTGGTGCCTCCTCTTTTAACAGTTTTGAGTGTGGAGCAAAATGAACAGAGGCATGGATGCAGGCTCATCATTCCCTGTAGCAAATACTAGGAGTGAATCTGGAGGAACCTGCCGTGTCAATGTACAAATACATTTTCCTGTGTCAAATACACATGCAATTTTCAGGCTTTATTCCTTTGGTGGGCTGTTTCTAAAGGCCCACTGGACAACCCAGGAAGACAAAGTGACTGAAATACTAAGCTATTTTTTTACAAATCTGATGTGAAAATGTAAGGAACACTGACATCCATTTCTCATCTGAGATTTCTGTGAAGTTTCACAAGTGCTCAAAACACCTGAGGATAAGGTCACAGTTTGGACTTTTTGATAACACAGACTTTGAAGAGTCTGTTAAGAATAATGATGACAGTTTTTATAGAACCATCTTTTATGCTGAGTAACTAAGGGTATTCACTTTAATTAAGCAACAGTTTGTAGGATGGAGAGAAAAGAGAGAGCTAAAATGAGTTCTGAACTGAACTGAAAAATAAGTATTGGGAAGACTGAGATAAAAAGATCAGAAATGATTGCACCTTATTCCATCTCAAGGGAGAAACACTAGTCTAGAAGCTATAACATTACAGTGGGAAAAAATGAGATTCAAGTGCCTGTCACAATGATTATTATTTGTATAAAGTGCTAAAAGGAAAAGCTACAAGAAACTCATTCCACTGTATTTCAATTTCCTAGACAGAATAGTTAAGAAAAGGGTGATCTAAAAGCGGTATCAGAGCAGCTAATCAAAAATTCTCTTCTGTATCTGAAAACCCTTTGTTTAAAAGTGCAATATCAGCGATCTTCTGTTGTCTACACTTTGTGCGTGCCCGCTGTCTATGCTTTCAAAAGGCATTTTAGTTTTCACTAGTTTATATTTTACAATATAAACTTCTTTCCATGAAGGGTAGCTTGCTGTATTCCATCAAGATAATCTCTAAGTAAATCTGTTACAGGTTTAGCTCTTCCACATAGATACTTTTTCTATTTTTGGTTCGTGGAACACAATCTCATTTGGGTTGGTTTGCGGTTTTGTTTCAATTTTTGGCTGTTTATTATTTTTATTTTAAAATGTGTTCTGAATATCCCTGAGAGGATGTGTTGGAACCATGTCTGTGAGTCTGAAAGACAAAATTAGAATTTTTCAAAAGTGTTCTCACAATTTCACAAAGAAAAAGTGTTTACCACACACTTAGGATTTTGTTTCAGTAAAACCCCTAACCAGTAAAGCCTTTCTCCTCAATTTTCATGTTTATTACTCTGCAAAAAAAATTACTCTATAGTACTAAAGATTTCTGTCTTACATAAAGGCAATACTCAATATGGATGGCTGGGATTGAGTCTTGAATAAGAGAATTCTATAATTGCTTGCAGCAAAATTAAATGATGCACTGTTGAATGGAATATGATGCAGAATATAAAACAGACAATATATAATTGATACCTTTCAACTATTGGATGATAAGATGAAAATTTTAATACAGCAATTCGGAGAAAAAGGAGAAATAGGATTAGTACACATAATGTGTTTGTGCATATGTATTTATCCTTATATAGATGGACAAATGCATGCACCTATTTTGGTTGAAATGGTAAACAATGTTGCTTTTCCTGGAGAAAAAGTGAGACAGTATAGTAGAATATTAGGATTCTTCTCCTCCCTTTTATGTGTAAAAATTTCCACACTATACGTGAATGTGCAAAGGCATGTGCATATTTCTTCTGTTTTCACATCTATGTGCATAGGTGTACATGTATAGACCAAAAAAATCCATAAGTAAGGTAAATCACAGGATCACAGAATTGTTGAGGCTGGAATAGACCTCTGAGATCATCCAAGTCCAGCCTATGACTCAACACAACAACACCTAGCTAGACCATGTCNAAATACATCCCTCTAAGTCTGTATAGATAAGGAATATATCCCAAAACAAAGATGCAGGCAGTAAAAGGTATCAATCCTGACAATCCTAATAATTTTACTTCTCAGAAGTTTATTTTCTGATATCCTGTTAAATAAAAAAAAAGAAGCTGTGATTGAGGGTTCCCAGCCAAGCTTGCTTCAGGGTTTTCAGTGCAGCAAAACTTGACCTTGTTATGTAGGAAATGTGTTTTAAATTAGAGCTTGCTCATAGCGCTGCACAGCCCATGTATCAATTAATGTTCTTGTAAGTGGAGAAAAAAGGAAAGGATAAGGCAAGGCAAGGGAAAGACAAGGCAAGGGAAGGCAAGGGAAAGGCAAGGCAAGGGAAGGCAAGGAAAGGCATGGCAAGGTGAGGGAAGGCAAGGCAAGGCAAGGCAAAAGTAGAGAGACGAGAAAATATTAAAGAGAACATAATTTTCATTTGAATGTCATTAGTTGTATTTTCTCTAGTTGTGTTTAAGTTCGCTTTACATTATGCTTTAATTATGTCTGTCTTCTTGACATTTCCCTCTGTCTTCTCAAAGAGTCATTTGCCTCCTGCCAGCTACCATAGATGTGCACCAAAGGAGCTGCAGTGCCTGTTATTTTTTGTCTGAAAGTCAAGGCCATGTAAGAACTGTCAGGAAGCTCGTTATACTTGGTGTCGCTGGCAGGTTCCTCTGGTGCAAAACATTGCCACAAGTCACTTTCCTGACTAGTCACCCTCAGATATAGTGAAAGAGGATGTAATATCCCTGTAATCTTTATTTAGTGCTGGTTAGAGTTGTTACTTGTACTGGTTCTTTATTCTGGTCTAGCTGTTGACAGTAAATAAATTACTCCCCAGCTAGTAAGTTGCCGCACTCTTCTGAGGTTTTTGGAGCGAGAAAACAAAGTAATAAATTGGTAGCCCTAAGAGGTTTTCTTTTAAATATTCCCTCCATTCCATTCAAAACTTTTTTTTTTTCCCTTTTAAAAAACTGTATTTACTTAGAGATTAATTTACAATTTTTTTAAATGTTTACATGGAAGGAAATCATAATGCATTGGTCCTCGTAGGTATTGTTATCAGCCTCAGAAGAAAAGTGAAAAAGAACAGTATGAGAAAAGAGTGAGACTTCCTTTCTGCTGGGAAAAAGAGGAAATTAAAGTTTCTGCCCTGGATATTCATTTTTTACCATCCAAATTGGAACAACCACACTATCCCCCTCCTTTTTTATAAGTTTTATATTTTCTGGGACCAGAGAAGCTCCAATTGCTCTTACTTAGAGAGAAAAGCAGAGAAAGTTCTAGCATGACTATATATTTTAAAAGACTCAGATAATAGTTTTTAGTAAATGCGTTTTCTTTTTATATTCAAGCCCAGATCAGCAGAAACTAAAACGCCTTTGTTCTCTGACAATGTCTGAGTTCACATGGGAAATAAATTCTGTCACTGTGAACCAATTCCTAAGTGGGATAAAAAATTCTTGACTAAAATTCAGCTACTTAAAATTCAGTTTACAGAGAAATTTTATGATCACAAAGCATAAAGCTTGGCAGCAAGGCTGCCCAGAGGATAAGTGCATTAACTTTTATTCTAATTTGTTTTTGTGGGAGTAGTTTAGAAAAGGAGAGTCTTTCTCTTTAGACTTATTGTTCAAGAGGTTAGGTCACAATATTTGTGAAATCTTTGTTTAAAACAAAAGAACTAATGGCAGTTAAATTAATGTAATATACCATCCTACGATCATTTACAGCTACTAATTAGCAGCATGCTCTTCTCTTTTTCCTCCATGAGGCCAGCTGGGATTGAAGATCAGTTCATTCTTTCCAGTGAAATAAAAAAAATACATTGATTTTTAAAAGTCCCAATATAAGTCACAATAAACACTTTCTTTAAGTGGTTCTTCTTTATGACGATTGAGTAAATTGAAAATGAGAAGTCAATTCAAGAGCATCACTACAAATTCCAAATCAGATTTGTGTTCTTTTTCTATGTCAGTGAGATGCACGACAGTAAACTGATGTTTGTCTTCACTGCTTTGCAGTTTACTTTGTGCTGCTGTAAGCAATGCACAAATAGGAGCAATCAAAATCAGGATGCCTTCATCTTCTTCATCAGTTCTCTGTGTCTCTTTGTCTTTTGGTATTCAGCTCTGTTTTCTTAGCTCCTGTTTTTTTTTCTTCTTTCCCATCAACTACACTAATGCCAAACAGTGTCTTTAATTCAATTATAATACCCTACAAAACCCAACTGTGCAAATCTAAACTCCAGAAGAGGTGATTGACCTTGGGTCCTGTTCATTTCAATGAGAATTGATAATATCCTTGTGTCAAAATCCAACCATTTAAACGTATTGATAAAAACCTCCCTGAGCTATGTTAGCTGATGGTAGAAGGAAGAAAACATAATATTGCATGTGTTTATTGAGGTTTTGCAACACAAGCTTAAAACATGTAATTAAGCATATTTGGCCTAGAGGTACTACTGTTTGAAAGCATTGGGTGAGTTAGTAGGATTGTAATATGTCAAAGCTACTGTAAAAGTGTCCACTTATTGATTTCCAAAAAATTATGGTGATAATGTGCACTTATGGAGGGAAAGAAAGCAAGATATGTTGGATATCTGTAAAAGTGAACAAATGTTTATTGACCTGGATGTTCTGACAACTGTTTCTGCAGTCTTCACTAAATTTATGTAGAAGTTTGTCGGTGTCTTAGTGGGTTTCTTTTCCCATTCTCAAGGATATATTGGTTGAACTAAATTTAGAGAGAAGTTCCTTATTCCCTTCCCATAGGGATTTAAATTTAAAATTTAAATATAAATAAGATTTTGTTTTAGCATTCATTGTGCATCGCCAGTCCATCAACTATGCATTTTCTTTTCCATGTTTAAAATTCCAGAAGATGAGTTTAGTGCAAATGAGAAGTGGCTGAATTTAAAGCAGAAAGCTCAAAAAGGTTTGCGGTCAGAAGCCAGGAAGTGTTGAAAGCTTCCCATCTGTTCCCATCCCCTTTTTTCCAGTTTTTTTGAGTGATTATTTTGCATGTAAATGGGAAGAGTAGCTTAATCATAAAGTAGGAAACACAACAAAAATCTCAGCATGCTCTTTTGACTGCTATAGAGCCTGTGACTGTGTGGGTCTGATGTGTGGCATTGCTTTCCTCTCATTTAACACAGCAGCAGAACCTCACACACTGTTAATACATCATAGGACTAGGATACACAAAACAGTATTACTGGTATTTAAAAATCCAGTCCCCTTTCTATTCTAGCTTATGATACAATCAGGCAAGATTGAAATCTTTTGACAAAACTGATAGTATGATCCATAGCGGTGTGACAAAATTGACATCACCTCAATGTAACTTAATGTAGTTTAACTAATGGTATTGAAAGAAATATTGATATTCATGTCAGCAAGCTTGATGCTTAAATGCATCATCTAAACGAGGTTTTACTTCATTAAAAAATGAATAAAGGATTTGAAACAAATAAATAAATAAAATGTGACAAGTCCAGAAATGAGGCTTTCAAAATGTGTCTAAGACTTTGTTTAAAACTTTTCTTGGAGAATTTGAAGATAGGCTTGATTGCAGATAGTCTCATATATTATTCGTAAGAATGTATAGGATTCAAAAATGAATTGTAAAAATCCAGTCTCATTTGAAATAAAATAGATTCTCAGCTTTCATGGTGAAGCAAGCTTAAATTTATGAAGAAGGTGTAAATATGGTTCATTTCCATGTTTCCTGGGAACCCTTTCTATTAGATTTGGTTCATCCAGCTACATTTTAGGCCTCTAAAATTTAGATTATCATGACTTTAACTATCATATTCTAAAGTAGGTAGTTAAAATACATGGATATTCTCCCTGAGTACCTATCTCTTCTTACTGGACTGCCAGGTGGGTTCAGATCACTAGTTTGTACTAGAAAACTAACAATCTAAAAATTAGTTGAGTGAGCTGACTCTGAGCTCGATGTATAACTCATAATTTCTTAATAATTCATCTCAAGTATTCTGACATGCCTCTAGTTTCCATGTTCATGAATATTCTACTTAATGTTAATTAAATGTTCCTTTCATGTAGTTGCACAGCTTGGTAATAATGTAAAATTGGACATTCTATTCAGCTACAATGGATAAATGACTACAGGTAAATTCACTCCACCTACTTAGAAATCAGCTTTTGAATCTGTGAATTGTTTTGTCAGGGCACTGATTAGGTGCAGGGGATATTTATCGATATTTTAGACCTGACTTGTGAGAGTGTTGTGGAATTGGAACCAAACTGTAGAATGTCTGGATTAAATTGAAAGGTCTCTCCTCAAAAGTTGACAGCAAGGGATATCTAACATTCTAAAAGCAGCGTGAGACTAACCCTGGAAAAGAGAAAAATGAAAAAAAAATTAAAAAGAATTCTTAAATTTTCCTTAAATCCTAATGTGCATGTTTCAGTACTGCAACATAAAACTGGCAGTTGCTGTCAGCAGTCCTGCAAAGACAGAGCACACAGGCTCTTGTGGCCATGGCAATCTGAATAGAAACTGTTTGTATCCTGCCTTACAGCTGAAATGGTAAAACGTCTTGGCATAGCTACTGCGCCTCAGCTGCTTTAATGCCTCACCTCTGCCTGAGCTGTGGTACTTAGGACCACTTCTACAGGCTGAGCTTCGCATGTGCTGCTTCCTCTGCTTATTCCCTCAATTTCTTGGTAGTGCAGGCAGATTGTACCACCTGGAGAGAGGTGATGCCATGCTCTGGTTAGGTTTGGATGATCAGGGGACCTGCCCTGAAGTCTGCAGACAAGGCGGTTCACCAGGTAATGAGTCAAAGTAGTGGCATAAAAGCTTACAGGCTAGGCACTGAGTTTATTCTAGTGTTTGTATAAGAAGCAGAATTTCTTCCAATATTGCTTCACAGTCTGCATGTGGGGTCCACTGTATTACATACATCGACTGTAGATAATAAGTTCAAGGTTACTTTCATTAAAAACAACAGGGACGAATTGAAAGAAAAAGGAAATAAAAAATTTTCTGCAGTGGCCAGCTGAACAGAGAAGGGACTCTGATGAGTGTCCTCTCCAGTGCAGCAGGAGGTCCCCAAACGTCACTTTTTCTTGGTACTATACAATTTTCACAGGGGCCTGGTCAGGCTCCCTGCTGGAGAACCTGTTGCTGTTGGTTCTGTGTTCTTGCTCCTGTTCCAGTTCATGGTACTGCTGGTTGGAGGGTGCTTTGATTGTAACTATTTTCTGCTATGTTCACTAGATCTCCTTTTCCTGTAGTATAAGACAGAAACTACAAATCTAGAAGTATGAAAGTTATTGTGAGAAGCCCACAGTAATGTCTGGGTATTCACAGATGCAAGGCCATGAGAATAGTATCACAGGAATCAGATGAAAGCAATGGAAAAGCAGCTGCAGAGCCCCAGGCAATGTGCCCTTGTGGCCAAGAAGGCAAATGGTATCCTGGGGTGCATTAAAAAGTGTGTCCAGCAGATCAAGGGAGGTTCTCCTCCCCCTCTACTCTGCCCTAGTGAGACCTCACCTGGAGTGTTGCATCAAGTTCTGGGCTCCCTAGTTCAAGAGGGACAGGGATTTACTTGAGAGAGTCCAACGGAGGGCTAAGAGGATGATTAAGGGACTGGAGAACCTGCCTTATGAGGAAAGGCTAAGACCTGGGGCTTTTTAGTCTGGTCAGGAGAAGACTGAGAGGGGATCTAATTAATGTGTATAAATATATGAGGGCTGGGTGTCAAGAAGGAAGTGACAACCTCTTTTCACTTGTGCCCTGTGATAGGACAAAGGGAGATAAATTCAAACTAGAGCACAGGAAATTCCACCTCAACATGAGGAAGAACTTCTTTACTGCAAGTGTTACAGAGCACTGGAACAGGCTCCCCAGAGAAGTTGTGTAGTCTGCTTCTCTGCAGACATTCAAGACCCATCTGGATGTGTTCCTGGATGACCTGCCCTAGATTCTTTGACCCTGCTCTGGCAGGAGGTTTGGACAAGATGATCTCCAGAGGTCCCTTCCAACCCCTAACATTCTGTGATTCTGTGAAGTCCATAGGTGAAAGGTTTCACAGTATAAGTGGAAGAGAGTGTTACTGGCTAAAAGCAGTATGCCATACAGTGGTTCCACAGTAACGTAAGAAAAAATAGACTAAACAAGAATTATCAATATGAAATTAAACTGTAAAATGATCAGTTGCATTTGTTCAAAAAAAATAGAGAAAAAAAAAAGGACAGTCCATTTGACAAATTTAGCTTTTGCTCCAAAGATCAAATAAGAAATCAGCAGTCTGCCCCATAAACAAGAAATATTTTGAGAGAAGTACATAAATATTTGGAAATTGTCTTAAACAAGCTGATATATAAGAATAATTATGAAAACAATGTAAACTCTTGTAAGAAAAAATAAATACAGTACTGAAAAATCAATGTTTCCAAGTTGTATTGTGTTATCATAATCCTACTTAAGAACTTGGAAAAGAATCAAGTATTTTAAAAATACTGCCTTATTTAAGGCAAAATACTGCTGTAAGGTTTGTTGTCTTACTTATCTTGGAGCACTGACTTTAAAGAAGTCTGTTGTGAACCCAAATCCTGTTACCTTGGAGGATTTTACTATATAGCTCAGTGTGCTCCACTGCTAGACTATGTGTAGACATGATGCTTCCTCGGCTTATGGGTCCTCATGGCTGCCTCATTTTAAAAAGCTGAGTTCTAAGACAAACCATGATTTCGTCAAATGAGAAACTCTCAGTCACATTTATTTGGTTTCTACTGTTGATTTTGGGATTATTTTTTTACACAGGAGAAAAGAACAAAATCAGTGCAGCTCATCAAGATTATGTGGGGACAAGAAAAGAGAAGTGTACCATCTGAAGCGGATGGGAAATTTAACAGTATGTAATTGTTGTGTGCCACAGGGCAAGGCTTGGCAGCATGCTATATCTGAAAACTAGGCACTGGCCTAGTTTTTTTTTGTCAGCATCATCATGCCTGTGTCTGGCTATACCTTGAATTTTTTCATCTTGGTAAGAGGAAATATGCTATTGACAGGACACTGGAACTTATATGTTTATAGGTTTTTGCTTAGCAAATACATAAAATGCACTGCAAATGCTTTTCCAAGTCACAGAGGAAGTATTTACTGACTCCTTTGTTTTGAGGGAAGTGCAGATATTTTTCAGATAATACTTCACCAGGTTAAAACAATTTTCTTACTCATTTGGGGGAAAAATGCCAATTTTAATTTAGAAACAGACTGTAGCATTGACAGATAGTGAAAAAAAAAAGGTGTAATTTCAAAGTTAGATGTTGGATAACTATTAACCACATGCTTGAAAATGAGGATCAACAATCTACTCCCACATCCAGACCCAAGTATGTCAGGGTGTGATAACAGTAAATATGTTCTGTTTAGCATCTTGCTGAACTGAGAGGTTTGACATAATACTATTTTCTGGACAGCTCTGTTTATTGGAAGTGGGAAACCTTGTAATAAATCAACATTGAAACTGACCTTAGATATTACATGTGCAACAGTGAAAACTGTGTTGGTAATAAAGATGATTTGTAAGGCTTAATTAGCAATTATCTTTGGGGGGGTTAATATCAAAAGAGAGTTTAATAGGTATTTGTGACATTTGTAAAGGTAATTCTATAAATTTCTCCCTTCCAAAGAAAAGGGAAAACAATGTATGATTTAATGTGTATGCAGTAGACAAAGTTTTGTCTGTGGTGTGTTTATTTCTTGTTTGTTCTATGGAAATTTGGAGCCCTGAAGTGCCTTTATGATCACCTCATATTATGCAACATGACCATGAAGTGCTTCATATGTGTACACAACTGAAATGTCATCGAGGCCAATGTTTAGTGGCTGAACTAGAGTGTATCTTTGGAAAGGCTTAGATATCTCTGTTAAATATTTCAAAGAGAACAACTCTGGATAGAAATACCTGCTCATTGTCATACATGTTCCTTACTTCCATTTGAATTTTACTTCACATAACTTAGCAGACTGTGTACCTGAATTTCTCTGAGTGGGGAGAATGATGTGGAAATTGAATGTCTTCTCTCTCTCAATCTCTCTCTCTACTTTCCTCCCCAACTCCGGACTCTGTATGCTGTTCTTCTTTGTATCAAATATAGGAGAAAAAAGATACAATTTTGTAGTCATTCTCTGGTTATTTCTGTGTCAGGTTTTTGTAAATCTTATGAAAGAATCTTGTGTCACATCAGTGGCTCTCTCCACATGCCTTCCAGCAACGAAACACATCCCACCCATGTCTGTAGCATATGTCACTGATTTGCGTTCTGGTTTGAGGTAACAAACACAACTGGTTGGTATTCTGCTATAAGAATACACTGCTCTGCTCTAGCATAGCACTATAGTTCCTTACCCATCACATGACCTGACGCACCAGATATGTACAAGTCCCACTTGAGAGATGTTATGTTACTTTCCAGAAGAAGCTTGGTAGAAAAAAAAAAAAAAAAAAAGGTGAGACATTTCACTGGTACAATGAAGGTAAAAATACCAATCACATTCTGGGATATAAGAAGGAGAAACATGAGAAGGGTATATACAGAATTAGAGAGTAAAAACTTCTAGAGTTTTTGTCCTGAAGGGAAATACAGGTTTGACAGACTTTACAACTGGTCTTAGCATAAAAGCTTTATTAACTTAACAACAACAACAAAAAAGGTTTTAAAACGTGCACCTTTTTTTTTTCCTTGAGATTTTATTAGAAGAAGCACTTTAATAGTTCCCTCAGGTAACTGGTAGTCATTGCTCAACATAAACAAGTGATGAGTTTTGGATGCTACAAGTTGTAGTGATGTGTTAGATGTGATAAAGCAATTTCTGTTTCTTATAATGAAAATCTTTTAGTTTTATGTGTAAGTACTCATTTCAAAATTATTTTCAATTTCTGTTGCATACATGAGCTACAGTCCATAAAATACACATTCTATTACCACTGTATTCCAGCCAGCCATAAGACGTGACATTTCTGGCAATATTTCTGTGTGGAATTCAGTTGTATTCTTGTTATATTGATTTTTTTCACCTGCATGTCTTTGAATGGTCAGTAGCAGCTTTACCAAAGGATTGAGAGATGACATTGCAGTGGATGTGTTGTTCAGTGCTGCTGCCTGAACCACTTAGTTCTCACCTTTGCCTTTAGACTGTTATAAACAGAAGATTCTCCTATGAAGTCTGCCTCACATTCAAAAGAATTTAAGTGTAACATTCAAGAAGATGCTTGATCATGTAATTGGCCTTTGCACAAGGGTCAGCCCTCTTTTTCTGAACAAAAAATCAAAGAGCTGATTGAGCTACTGCTTTAAGTGTGGTGAGGTTTCTCCACCCAGCTTTCAGGATGAGCTTCACAGTAGAATCCCAGTTCTGCATGGAAACTACCATATGGAAGAAGGCATGGCCTTCTTTCCTAAGACCTCTGTGATTTTTGGTGCCCTGGATGAGTCAGAATGAAGAGCCTATCACTGATTAAGTTAGAGTGATTTACGTGACAGCATATTTTTATAGGTAATATATGCACATATGTAACTTCTGTGATCTTATAAGTTTATAATCTTAAACTGTTCGGCATGTAGTGTAACACAAAAATATAGAAACTATAAAGATCTTTGGAGGGACTTGTTTGTTCTTTACACAGTGTATGCTAAAAATCAGTTCTTTTTCTCCCCTGAACTGTTATGAAAGTAGATCTTGTTAAAACTTTGGACCAAACATGAAATTCTCTTAAATCCATGTAGCTTTATAAAATTCAATACCGTTACCTTGCTTCCCATACACTGAGAATCTGTATCATTTTCCAGAACAAATTTCATCAGCCTGATGTGTTACATGTGCAAAGGAGGTGACAGAACAGGAAGATCTTTTTAAGCTACTCTGATCTTTAGCTAAAGGACACTTCAACAAGTTAAAAAAAATAAAAAAAAAATTATTATGATAGTGATAATTACAGTGTACATTTTATTTGAAATTTACCAAGTTGATTATAGTTTTGTTTTCTTAGTAATTTTTTTATTCCACAAATGTCAGTTTCTTCCAAATCACAGTCCCTTCCATGGCTACCAACTATTAAAAACAGAGAGGGGTATAGTTTCAAAGTAGTGTGTAGGCGGTATTAGCACAAATCCTGTTATACATGAACAGATTTTAGCACATACCTCCCTTGCAGTGCTTTGAAAATGTATCCCTTCATATAAAAATACCTGCATGAATAGTGATATAAGGAACAGACTTTCTCTGTTTTGTTAGAATAGCTTTGCATCTTTGAAGTGCCTAAAGTAATTCAAATTAACCCTTTTCCTTTTAGCAGACAAGGGAGAAGTCTGTGATTATGCAAACATTCTCCAGAGATTTATTCAAAAGGCCACACTTTAGGGTGATTTT
This sequence comes from Baryphthengus martii, assembly GCA_013396935.1. Lineage (NCBI taxonomy): Eukaryota > Metazoa > Chordata > Aves > Coraciiformes > Momotidae > Baryphthengus > Baryphthengus martii. Next base: position 340,047 of record VWZK01004979.1, read on the forward strand.
TTCTAGCTTGGTCCACTAATCCAACAAACATTAGTGAGGTAACATTAAAACTAACAAAGAAAATACAGCAAAACAACAAAAAATCAAAACATAGCAAAACAGAAAACAAGATCAATACAGATGTGGAAGAGACCCCTTTTAATTTTTTCACAAGGCTTTTTTTGGTTTTATCTTCTTTTCAGTTAAAATATTCACAAACATGAGCTTTGGATGACGTGTTTTCAGCACATGATGAGAATATATAGAGCATGAGAACAATAATGGGGATTTTTATACCTAATTATCAAAGGCAGAAATCAACATAAGATATGGCAAAAACAAAGAATTTTATCTTCCTTAGGGATAAAGATGGTACAATATCCCTTTCACACATTTTTGCCTAACATAATGTCCAGTTTCCCTCAAATCATGAAATCTCTGAAAATAATTTTATTGCATTTATTTAATAGTGAATATCCTCCATAATTCTCTCAACTGCTGCATAATTATTTATTTTCTGTTCTTTTAATATTTTTCCAAAATAACATTTAGTACCCATAAATTATACCACTATATATAACTATATTTATGTGTATGTTATGTATACTTTAACTATGCAATTATTTGTTATTTTTTCCATTTTACATAGCCTTTCAGTTGGCTAAATCTTGTATCTTGCATTCTGAACAGCAGTCAGAAAAGGTAGTTTATTTTTCCTGTATTATGTGTGAATTTATATAATTTTGTTTCATTATAGAATTCTATAAGAATTAATCTTTCTCAGATGGATCCAGAGCCAATATAAGACTTCGAACAGGTCACTTTTATTGACACTTATGATGGAAAGAAGTAGAGTTTAAACTCCCAGATCAGAAAGAAAGAGACTGGTTTAACACTCTAGACAATCCTCTCATAACGTTCCTATTTCATAAACAACTTTTTTTGTTTCAAAAATCCCAGATGTCCATGCAGGTTGAACACATCCTTTCCTGACGAGCAGGACATCTGCGTCCTGCATCAGCTCTGTCACAATTCACAGAGATGCTCCAGGTGTATGTCTAAGAAGTAGATGCATGTCTTACCTATAATAGTTATCATGCTCATCGTGTAGCATGAAGAAACGACTGTCATTTGTCTGGATCTCCAGACAAAATTTAGCTAGAATCACTGAAGTTCTGAACTGATGTTTGTTCAAGGACAAAGTAGGACCTACTGGTTGCTTTGTGAAAGAGATAATTTTTTATATATATCTGTGCACAGTTCCTTCTCTTCCTGGTTCAAGAAACTTTGTCAGAACATGAAATCATGGAGGAAGGTTGCCACCAGCAGAAGCTCAGCTACTATCCAAATCTACTCAATCTACTCTCAGTCTACTATCCATTGTTTTGTCTATGAGGGATAGAAAAATGGCTTTCCAAGTGGGTAGAAACATATTGATGCTTCTAACTGGGCATACCTGAGGCCAAAAGCACTTCAGGATTGAAAAGCAAATGTTCAGAGGACTGCTATACTTATTTAACTGCATTTTAACAATCTTGTGTGCATAATTTGTGATGAAATGAAATAAAAATATTTTCTGCTTCTTAGACAATATTGTATGACATGTAAGAAAGAAATCAACATTTGTTACAGTACATATGATATTCAAGTATTTTCTGGTTTATTAAATCTTTTAGGAGCTTTTATTCATACAATGGAGGGCTGTTCAACAACATACCAGGGTGGCATTAGCTAAAAGCTGAACAGCTAGACTAAGGTGGTTTTAGGACTAGTTTAGGACCTTTCTGAAGACATCTGAAAGAAGGATCCTGTGTAATTTGTTGCATTTTTTTTACACCACTTTTTAAAAAGCCATAGTCCTGGGCTGCATCAAAAGATAGGTGGTCAACAGGTCAAGGGAATTGATTCTGCCCCTCTACTTTGCTCTTGTGAGACCCCACCTGGAGTACTGCCTCCAGCTCTGAAGCCCCCAACACAAGAAGGACATGGATCTGTTGGAGAGAGTCCAGAGGAGGGCCACAAAGAGGATCAGAGGGCTGCAGCACCTCTCCTACAAGGACGGGCTGAGACAGTTGGGTCCAGGGAGACTTTATAGTGGCCTTGCAGTGTCTGAAGGGAGCCCACAGTAAAGCTAGGGAGGTACATTTTATAAGGATGTGTGATGATAGGACAAGGGACAATGGTTTTAAACTAGAGAAGAGTAGATTTGGATTAGGCATTAGGAAGAAGTTCTTTACTATGAGGGTGGTGAGACACTGGAATGGGTTGCCCAGAGAAGCTGTGGACGCCTCATCCCTGGAAGTGCCTAAAACCAGGCTGGATGAGGTTCTGAGCAACATGGTCTAGTGGGAGATGTCCTTGCCCATGGCAGGGGGATTGGAACTAGATGATCTTTAAGGTCCCTTCCAAGTCGAGCCATTTTATGATTCTACATGAGACGAATCTAACCCCAGAAGATTTATGAGGAAGTATATGCTTGTTCATTAGAGTACTTAAGACCCTTGAGCAAGAGCTTAAGTACATACCTAACTACCTTGCTTAGTTGAAATGGGATTTATGCTTGTACTTGCAATCTTGATAAGGGTTATTCTGAAGACTTTTGTAGCAATATAATCAGGTTTCATAAAAATTAACCAGGAAATGCATGAAGATTTAATAGATTGCCTTTTTAACTAAGCAATAGAGTTCCAGAGAGCAGATACAATTCTTCATCAACATATTTCAGCTGATGTGACACTAAGTGAGAGTAATATTTCACTTTCACACTTTTGTTTTAAAGCAAAGCACAAGAGTTTATTCTATTTCTCTCCTCCTTCTTCCCTATAAGAAGCTTAAAGACTCATCAAATTCAGATATGCAAACAGACAAAAGCAATCCTCCTGGCTACCTAATTCTAATTCATGCTGCTTTGCACAGCTACACTACCAGAGGGCCACATTCTGCCAGAATGATTGCCTTTTCTGCATACTTATTAGCTAGCTTAGTGCTTGCAAATGTTTTGTCCTGTACTGTGTAAGCATTTTTGGATGTCCTTCTTGAAAAGAATCTGCAGCTCAGCTGCATCAAAAATCTTGCCATTCTCCTGCCTAGAATATCACATAGGTCAAACACTGATCACTGTGCAGTGAATTATACTGCATCTCCTAGTCCTTTATGGATTGAATTTCGTGCAATTAACAGGACAGTACCTTACTACAGAAATTATAAGTTAACACTCAAGTTAAAAATAAAAATTAAAAAAATAAATAAAAATAATTAAAAAACAAAAAGAAAGAAAAAGGAAAAGGAAATAGAAAAAAAAAGAAAAAGAAAAAAAAAAGAAAAAGATTAAGAAAAAGAAAGAGAAAAAGAAAAGGAAAAAAGGAAAAGAAAAAAAAGGAAAAAGAAAGAGAAGAAAAAGAAAAGGGAGAAAAAAGAAAAAGAAGAAAAAAAAAAGAAATAAAACCTAAAAGAAAAATTAAGAGAATGAGAAAGAAAAAATTCTCTATTGAAACCTATACCTTACTTTAATAATTTCTATAAGAACATTTCTGACTATCAATTTTACAAATCTTATAGGAGATTTCTATTAGGAATACATAAAGCCAGTTCATACAGAAAACTACAGAAGTACTCACTCCATAAGTACTGTTTAAGCATAGGAATAACTTTGGATTATTACCTTCCTAGTAGAACTTGGGGAATAATTTGCATCAAATGGTACATTGAGCAAATTTGGCCTCCTTGGTTTGTGAAATGGCAGTGAGCTGACTGGGATTCCCTCTGGTTTATTCAGTATTCATATTTACAGAATTGGTGTGTGTGTGCTTAGTTGCAATTTATTATTTTTATTCCCTTCGTTGAAATAATGAAAGGGAAAAAGTACTCTTTTTTGCCTTACATGGCTTAGCTGAAAGAGAAACACTGCTTTACCCAGTGCACTGCTTTTCTTGTGTTTCTCTTGGGACCCTGCACCAGCAGCAGCTTTGAAGCGTGAATAGAAAGCTAACACCTAATCCCGAGTAGTCACGAGTATCCACATAGACTGCCTTCCTTCTTCATTCCTTCCTCTGCAGCCCTGTGGTGAGATGAGAATAAAATACAGAATTACATTTGCCACCTGTTAATATGATCATGTTGTTAGGACCCATTATTTATTTTATCTGAAGTACCTTAGCTGACCACATACTATGAAGAACTTCATAAATACATTAATAATTATTGAAAATGTTATTGGTAAATCATTAATTCAATTATTTAATTTCCAATGAGGCAGAATTCTGGGAAATACTTGAACAATGTCCTTTTCTGCTGGGAAACTTCCATTCAGTTTGAAACCAGTATCTCTATCATGTACCTTATGGATATATGACTCGACTGAAACCTTTCCTGGGTTTTTACTTATATTTCCGAACAAGTGAGCTCAGACTGCAAACTTCTAGATGTTCCTAGATAACTTCCAAAGGGTGATTCATCCCATTTGTCCTAAACATTTCTTTTTTGTTCCTTCAGAGGATATTAGGTAAGTGAAGTTACGTGGAACAAATTCCATCCACTGATTATTATTTTCCATATGACCTTCTACATAATCCTTTATCTCTTTTACGTGCAGCATATTTCTGCAGGAGACTAGATGATAATTCTAGGTGGATCCACTCAATGTAAGATTGTTATCATAACCATAATTGACATGGATTTAAAAAATATTTTTTAGCAAATACTATTAAAATATCTCTAGGAAACCTCAGTAGATTCCTCATGAATGGAAAGGGTATCAGAGAATATATTATGAAATTTACGATGCATAGTTTAGTGTTCCAGTGTTTCTTGAAGTCCTGATGGTGCCGTGTGGAATCCTGGATGTATGTAGTATTAAGTCCTCTATAGGCTAAAGAGAAAACATTTTCAAGACCACAGAGAGATTTCTAACATGTGGTTCTTATACGGAGTTATTTATGGATTGTCATCAAGCAACAAAAAAATTGGAATTCATTACAAGGATGGATTTATGAGTTCAATAGCAATTCAAATTCTTACAGAGATCACCAAGGATTGCTGCTTGAAAATCTAAAAGACAGTACCACAGATCAGGCAGCATACTGGAATGGCAATGACGAAGTTGCTGTACATAACATTTCATTTCTGGGTGGCAGCAGAGATCAGTGCACTTGCCTACAACTACCGAATTAATATCCCTTGTAACCACGGAATAAAAAAACTCTTATACAACTTCCTACTCTACATTGCAAAGCTCCCACCATAATGAAGTAATAACCCATGAATTTCAATGAAGAATTACCTTTCAGATTAATATCAATGTATAAAATAATTTGATATTTATGATGTACTGATTTGGACTGCTTTACTGTTTCAGGCAGTACTTTTATAGCTAAAAAGCTCAAATACCAATAAATACCAAATGCTGTGATACAATGTATTATTCCCTTAGTGCATTGTGTATACAAATGAGGGACTATTCATAGTTATTTTATATAATTCATTTGAAATGTCTTAGAATAAAGGCTAGACATCTTTTTTTTTTTTTTCAAACAAAAGTTTTCTTGGAGAAAGATGCTGCACTTCAGCATTTTGCAAAACAGCTCCTCTTTTGCCATATTCACCTAAGAAGTTGAAAAACCTCTTTTAAAAATGTTCTATACAATGAATTTATTATTCTTTCTCATTATAACTTCATTAGATTCAGATTAGATTAATTTAGATTCAGATTTTTTATTCAGATATTATTAGCTGAAATAAGTTTTTCTAAATTTTTAAAACAAACTATCTGTATTTAAAACATTTTTCTCTAGCAATACTTATTTTTAAGAAAGCTTTTGGCTTCCTGAACATAAAATGAGTATAACTTTGGATCTTTGTTATTTTATTTTTTGTGATTTGACTTTCAGAGCTCCAGATGAACACTGATAACCTAAAGTTGTATGAATATAAAGCTCTATATGAGGTATAACATTAAAAGGGATTTGCTTGCTGGTGTATTTGTAGGTTTGAACCATCTTTAATGGAAATTTGGACATGTTAAGCACCTCTCCCAATGAGAGCAAATGAACAAGTCTGTTGCAAGCTATAAAACACAATCTAAGCTTGTTCTCTAATTGTTGGTTATTTTTTTTGTGATGATCAGGGGAGTACTGCTGTATTTAAATACAGTAGGAGAAAAACTTACAGAACAAATATTGTGGTTTTAATTGAGCATCATCCTGCACACCCACATCGTTTGAACTCCTCGTCGTCGTCACATTTAAGCAGCCTGAATTGCCAGAGCGGGGAGAGATATAGCTGCTCAACATCAGCTCCCCCATCTCCTTTAACAAAGGATTTGACTGTTAGATTTATTTTTTTTTTGCTCCTTGTATTAAACAGCTAGCAGGGCAGCAGGTAAAGATAAAGAGACCTGGAAAAGGATTTTGAGGTCTGTCAGAACTCCAAGGGGAGAAGGCAAGCTTTAGAAATGATAGAAAGAAGGGAATTTCCCTAACATCTACAGAATTGGCTTTGGTATAGTGTTTTGCCACTCAAGCAGCCACTGAAAATTGCTGGGCTGAAAGTAAAAAGACCAGTCTTTCAAAGAAAGGGTGGATGGGGAAGACATTTGTTTCTGAACTTTTAAGTCTTTCTCACCCCCCAAAATGGAGTATTTTGTGTTTAAAGAATTTACTCATTCTAGTATAGTTTTTTGTAACCTAAGGAAAACTTCCTTTGGAGACAGTGGTCACCTTTAATGTCTTCCAGTATTTTGTCTTTTGGTATCTTATACTAAAGAAAATGTGCAGATAGTCCAATGTACACAGCTCTGGCAAAGAAGAAGGTCTTTTCACATCTCCCTTACTCAGTGCAGGATCTCAAGGACTGGTAAGACTCACAGTTGTCCTTCCCTTTGCTTTTCAGATTGGAATGGGAATGTGTTCGAGATGGAGATCTTAGACCCACAGCTTTCTTTGTCCCCTTCTCCTGGTCTTTGATTGCTTTGGGCTGTTTTCAAAGTTACCATTTGATCCCAAAAAACCAAATTAGCTGTATCTGAGATATTGTATGGTTTTGCGGTTCTGACAGGATGATGGTTATCAGCATGCTTTAACTTCTTTTTCACAATCCACTGACACCTGGAAATTCCTCCCATAAACTTTAATGTTTACATTCAGATTCCTAATGATAGCAAATTATGTGTGTTTTGACATGTGTGGTGTTCAGCTGGTTAATGAATTTTCCAGTGTAGAGGAGCACATCACCAAACTGCTGAATTTTCATCTGCTAGTGGTGCTTACATAATACGAAGCAATATAATCTAATAGGATCTGACCTGAAACCACATCTTCCTAATATTGCATCACAAATCTATAATCAGTGAGGGATTTCTCCTCTGTTAAAGCACATTGAATATCTTTACTCAGTGCAGTTAATGCCTTAGGTGCATTAAATTACCCTGAACATGGTTGATTTTTGTTTCTGGTTTTTGGTTGGTTTTTTTTTTTTTTTTTTCAAATTCATTTTTCTATAAAGTTATTTGAAATGGCACCAAAGCCCTGTACTATGAAGGGATCAATTTAGATGACTTCAAAACCAGTAAAGTTTGATTACGACTGTAATTGAAAGTTTAGTTTTTTTTTTCTGATACCAAATTTTTTCCAATTAAAAAGACTTTTTATAGAGACTCAAAAAATGAAGGAAGAGCTGAAGGATATAACCAAGATTTTTAAAATCATCTTTTGGCCTGAAAAACGAGGGAGCAAGCAACCACCACATGCACTTTTATCTCTATGGTTATCTGTCAGGCTGGTCACACAACATATCCTGTTCATCCACATCCCAAAGCCACGCTTCAAGAGCTGGCTGCTAAACGCAAACCGACGGAGCATGGAAGTTTTCATATTCACCATTCTCATGGCAGTCCTTTGGAAAGCACTAGTCTACTAGAATGGTTCCTATCGCTTTTGCACTCTTCAGAGTGACTTCAGTTGTTTTGTTTCCACACTGAAAAATCTCTAGCTCTTGGCTAATTTGTCTTCCAGAAATGGTATTCTCATGATCCTGGATGAGAGTCAGGGTGCCTCAAAATTGCTTTCCATAAGTTTGGTGCAATAGAAGAAAAATACAGTGTAAGATTTGCCTATACCTACTTTTATAACCCACCATCACTATCAACTTCATGTTAAATGCTTGCAGAGCTGTAGACTCCTGGGACTGTTCTGCGGTGTAGCTTTGTTTTCTCATTTAACTATGTGAAACTGATTCTGTTGCAGGAGCTTTAAAGACAAATTTTTTTTTTAAAGGAAGAAAGATTTAATAGTTGCATTAATAGGTCACTGTAGTAGAATAATTTGATGTTAGTATAGTGCAAGAAATATGCACATCAAGGACAGGATCAGCACACAGGCAAAGGTGTTAACCATGGATAAGAATAGAGGAAGTTCAATGTGAAATACAATAAAAAGAACAAAGAGATTGTTGTAAGATGATCAATAGCATAGCAAGCTGTGTTATATAAAAAATAGTCTAGACCACTTACTTAGGCTAGATACCTAACTTTGAAATATCTACTGTGAGTTGCAATGAACCAGAAGGTAAGTAGCTGTAGAAATCACAATTTTTAGGAGAGAAGCATTCATGAAGACTTTTTTCTTGCATCTTAATGAAGATTACAAAAAACCACAACCAAAACCAAGACTGACTAGTCTTGTTATAGTGCTGCACAGGTTAACTACTATTTCATGGAAGTTCCAGAAAAATAATTTGTTCTGTAGATCGTATCAATATATAGTAAGCTGTAGGTGGATGTATATTAAGGTAAAAAACAGATGATTTTAAGGACTTTCTGTGATGTCGATACAGAAACAACACTTTATAATTTTTTCTTCCTGATTTTTTTCTTGGTATAAAATCTATGTATAGCCTATTTTTCAGTACTAATTATGCAGTTCTTATCACTTTTGAGGTACAGTTCTGAGCAGAATAGAGCTATGATCTCATTTTTACCATCACTTTGCTCTAGTGTATTTTGATATGTTTGCACTTATGCTGGCTCTTGTACAAGGTAGTGTGTGCTGAAGGAATCTTGACAACAGTGCCCTGTGATGCTGTAATCACAGTACAGTCTTACAGCATCTTAAGGACTGTACTAAGTTTAGACTGGACATCTACACCAACACCAGGCCCCAGCAGGCTCCAGAGTCAGAGTAAGCCTGCTGGGCATACCCAAAGGTTGGTGGCTGTCCAGGTAGACTGTCTGCATGCTGCTTGTAAGAAAACCTGTAAAAGTGAGATTGGTGTTTTGGCTTTGAATGCTGATCTTGGCTTCAGTAAGTTAAAGAAGCAAATGTCACAGTTACGTCCAAAGATACAGGAAAGAGGAACTTAAAATTGAACTATGGAACCAAGGGAGAAGCCATGATGTCATACTTCACTTTCAAGCATAAAAGCAAAATAGAAGGTTTTTAATTAAAGTAAAAGCAAACCCGAAAAGTCTCTCATCAGTTATTTCCCTCTTCTATCTCTTTGTATTTAGCTTCTGTCTTGAGGTTTATTCTCAACTTGAGTGGAAAATTCTAAACAAAAATGAAAGTTGTGCCCTCAGAGGGTTGTTTGCAGCCCATTCAACCATGGCAATCTGTAAAATTCCAGCAGCAAGTGAGAAGGACCAATTAAAAAGAAATACACATGTTGTGATTTAGCACAGATACATACAGGATCTATTGTTTTCACGGTATAATTCCACAATTTTGTTGCAGTCACATCTGTTGCAAATTCAGCCCCCTATAGCTGTCTATCTATTAAGTCACACAGGCTTTTTTGAACATTGCGATAAAATAAAAGACAATCTTCATCTGTGTCAGAGGAGACTAAAGGCAACACTTTTCAGTATTTCTGATACTTGCTTTGGTGGGATACTGTCCCTTTGTTGGCATTTGAATAGTAAAGAGCTGACAAACAGAAACATGCAAAAATCCAAAAGCATTTCTTTTGCATTATTCTTATGTATTTTGTTCTATTGGATAATTGAAGAGACTATTCTATGATCACTGACTGGTTTTTTTGTGATTTTTCTCCCAGCAGCCTGAGTACAAATACTTTGGACAGTCCTGGCATTGTCTATGTTGAAGCAAGCACATCACATTCATTTTTAGGCATCTGTTGAATTTATTGAGACATTACCTATATTCCCAACTTTAGCTGCTCTTAATTGCATTGAAATTTCATTCCTTATTGTAGAAGTCTTTTTAAATCCTTGCAGATGGTCATCTCACTTGCCTTTAAGGCATAGAAAAATGATACCTGGTTTAAACTAGTTAGCTGTACTCCCGTTAGAACAAATTGACGTTACTCCCAGAGGGAAATTTATTCTTGAGTGGCTACAAAGGGTATCTAAATATCTGGAAGTCTACATTTGACCATATAAAGGAATGAATGTAACTGTGTTTTCCTAACTTCCAGCAAACACTTAATTCCTGATTTCTTTCTCCTTTCTCTGCTTTACAATTGAAGAATATTCCTGGTTCATGTTCAGTATTCTCTGTGTTATGATATTTGCAGTATTCACAGTGAATGAGCCATGTCTATCAATCTAATACAAGAATAAAATCATAAATTTTTCTCAGTAGGGTTATGTCTGGGATCAGGTAACAAGCAAACATTTAGAGCTGACTGTTCCTATCATTACTGCTGTGCTGATGTTGAGAGACATGTTCCTAATACCTTCTTTATGATATAAAGAACTTAATAAACATAAAAGACAGTGACAATGTCAGGTGCCTCTCTGTGATCTACAAGATGGGAGAGGTGGTCTGTACTTTTTATTTACAGCTAGGACTAATACAAAGGTTTAAAGCTACATGCTATCTAGCCTCTGAATGAGACACTATGTAGTGGTATTTCCTGCAGCTACTTTTTTCATTAAGGAAAAAATAAATGCTTGTTCCATTAAAATGACAATTTTTGAAAGGAATAATTACCTCTTTGCCTGCCTTCCTCAACTCCTTGTTGGTGAGTTTCAAGCAGAAATCTTCAGAAAATGCAAGTTTCATAAGAATAGGTGCCTGTGAAAACAAGCAAGTTTCTAGTGTTCACCTGCTTAATGGTAAATCCCTGCAATGACTATACAAAACAGCCCAAGTTGGTAGTTTCTGCTTCCTGGAGCTTCTGTATCTTTCTGTGGAAGGCTGCAGATCTGTTTCTCATTTTGTGTCCTCACTTTCACTTTAGCTTACCAGCTCCATTATTTATTCCCCCCCCTCCCAGATCCTATCACACATACTGTATACATTTACATATATTTTTGGGTTTCCTTCTGGAGTCTCTCTATAGTGATTTTCTGCACAGTTCAATTCACAAAATGTTATTTATAGCTTATTTTAATGAAAATAAGATCATTTGTAAAGTTGTGATTGGGATCATATCATGAAGGCTTGCACTTAGGTGCAAATCCATATTAATACAAATTGTTCAAAGGAAACAAAGGAATCCATTCAAGAAAGTGCATGTGATTTGTTGCTGTAGCATTCAGTCTTAATTGCTATATCCAAACGTAATCTTATTTATGAAGGTAAAAAAAATCCAACACAATGATTTTCAGAGTCTGAAGGCCTTGAAATTGTATCTCATTTTTGGGTCTCATATATATGGACAGCAGCATAGCATTGTTTAGCTCCACTTGCAATATCTGCAATTACAAGTATAAAAACTCAGCTGTCAAACAAATTAAACTAAGCCTTGCTGCATAAAGCATGTTATTTAATCTTCACAATCTGTTTGCCACCCATTGTGATACAACTACATTAATGTATTAAATTAAGTGATTTTATTTTACGGCTTGCATACAAATCAATACAGCAAGTGAGCAAATATTAACTAACATAAGCCCTAATTAAAAAGCAAGGAGACACTGATGGCTGCTTTATCTTCATATTTGTAAATTATTTTTTAAATTATTATCTGAGTTCAGACATTCTTTCATATTCAACCATAACATGCAGCTATTTGCTTTATTAAAACACTAGTCCTTTATTACTAGCCTGGGCTAAGGGTGAGTGTATCTGCAACAGGAAGAGGAAGTTGTGAAGTCTTTTAGTAAGCTTGTTAAAAATTACCTAACAAATATTATTCCTTCCTTTCTTGTGTTTACTCCAACAGTATTTAGCACACATGTTATTTGTATTTGAACAGAATTAGAGCAATAAATTACTGGTGCAATCACAGGTCACTCGTTAAATTTGAAATTTTTTCATGAATGCTGAGATAAAATTAGTTTAAAAATTTCACCATATAAATTGTAAGATATACATTTTTCTTTTTCAAAGGAAAATTTAAATGAGCTGGTCACTATGTAAATATCCTACCGTTCCAAATGTGTTATTTAAGGAATCTAAATATCTCAGGGGTTTACTTCTCTTGTCTCCAAGGTAGAAGCTTTCTTTCTTCCCTGTTTAAGCAAAAGTGCTTAAGCATGTGCTAATATTTTTTAATAGCCTTTTGATTTGAGTGAAACTCTTCTGTTGATATTAAATGCATATCTATTTTCCTGAACTGTTCTTACACTTCGTATGCTCCTAGAGTTTTATGTGTCTTGAATTGATGTCTAAAAAGTGTCAGATGAAAATGTCCTTGAGCTCTGTTCAGAACTAGTAAAGCCCAATTAAGACAGCATGGCATGTAGGATCCTCTATGCTATAGACACATTCTTCATTGGGTTGCACAAACTTTAGGATTTCTGATGAATGGGGCAGTTTGTCAGTCTTTGGGGATTTCAGACTGTCAAGAGAAGACAACACAAATTAGTTATACAGTTCACATTTACAAATATTTCTCTGCCTCCTCCAGAAGTAGAAATGTGAGGGAGAATATAAATGAAACTGTGACTCTGTTTTTTGTGAACCTAAGTACTGGCACAGTCCTGAAATGCCAATGCTTTGCTACTGTCCTGGAATCCCTTTATTTGTGCTTTTTCTGCATATGTTAATCTTGACACTGAAATCAATTATGTAGCAAAAAAGATTACTTCAACTCTAACCCATTCTGGCAGTGCCATTGCCATGAGGTTTTACCATCATTTTCTTATGCTTTTACAAGCGCAATGTCTCTTTCTTACATGACTGCCAAAGGTCACATTAACTTCTTGAGGGAATCTTTATGAAGTCAGTGAAATTATGTTAGGAGTCTCCTCTACTCTACTACTCTTGATCTCTATGCAGCTCAACTCCATGTAGTTTTCCACATGCCAGGTTCCTTAAAAAGAGCAAAGTTCTTCCTTTTCTATGATTTTAAAAAGTAGATGAGTATTTTCTTCAGGAAAGATCATCTGCTCAGTGGTGTGAAGGCTACAGAACATAAATCAATAGCTTTATTGGTATTCCTATTCTTTTTCAAATTACAATAGCAAAGAGTTATTTTTACAAAAAACACCCTCTAGTCTTTTTGATTCACAGTGATAAACTGACATACTATACATCTTCCAGAGTAAACTGCAGTCTTTCCTCAGGTTATCATTTTTTGTCTCCTGTGAGAGTTGAAGTTTCCTTTAATCTACATTTTTTTCACTGTTCAATCACATTTCCCTTACACATTAATTCTAGTTCTGCCTATATATGTATATGAGATGAATACAAAGAGAATTAGTATTTTAATGCAACTTCAATTAACAAAATTCAGATAACTATAGTATTGAAACCAGTTCCCTTCTGGATTTCATACCTATCTTTGTTAAATGATGACTCAAAACATTGTACACTCTTGATGAAATCATTATGTCAATCACAAAAATCTCAAATGGGATCAAAATTTCTCCTATGCTGACTATGTAAGAGTATTATACTGATTTATTTCATTACCACAAACTAGATTATAGAAAAGCTGACATTTGTATTGAATGTCTATCCTTTACTACTGCTTCTGTCAAATCATATGTAAGGCAATCACATATTTTCTAAATAAAACAAAATATATAGAAGTCAAAGGGAGAGAGGAATGAAGATCAGTTCTGGGATCTGGTCCCTAACAAAGGAAGAAGTAAATTTTCCTTCAGAGTGTGATTCAGGGTATGCCAGAGCAAGAAGCCAGCATGGTGTCCTGCCCACTGAGGAGTCTTGCCAACTTACCTATGAGGCTGTGTTTGCTGTTTCTCAGATGCCACTGGCACACTCTACCTCTTCTTAGGGGGATGCAGGGAAGAGTCTGAGCTAATCATCCCTGAAAGCCTCTTTTTCTCCATGCATGAGAAGTAGAGAGTCCCTGGGACATAGAAGAGGATTAGCTTTTATCAACTTTTCTTGGTTTGGAACTGTGATTTTAAAACAAATCCAGCTCTCAGGTTTAAGGGTCACTTAGTAAGTTTGCATTTCTGGCTCTCATGTAGGTTTTCTTCAATGTTTCCATGACTTATTGGAAGGGGAAAGAGGCTGTCATTGAAATATAAACTAGTTTTTGAAACAAAACTGAAAATAAGAGAATACTGCAAGAAATTAGTGTGTGACACTGTACATAGAATAATGACAAATTTTAATTGACTGTCTATTACAGGATCTCCAATTTTTCACATCACTTTCCATAATGCTAGATATGCCCGGAAGCTTTTATTCTCTCTTTTACTCTGTGATATAAAATTGTCTGACAAGGACTGATAGCCACTATAAAATGTCCCAAGCCTCTGCTTAACATTTCTAATGGCAAATAATTTCATTTGAATTAAAAGGAGTTGTCAAAGTATAATGAGTATTTCCCACATGCTTTGATTGCTTTGCACCAGGAAGTCAGTATTCTATTTATTGTATTAATTAAAGAACATTTCCTTCTGCCATGCTAGTAGTGTGTTTTAGGAAAATATGACAGAAGACTTCTATCTTTTTTTGGGGGGGGGAGAGGAGGGTAAATCATCATCTCACAAAACAAGTAATCTCTGACATTTCCATGATGATATCTATATGTTCCAAATTACTATGAAAAAATGTCAAATTTATTTCATGAGATGGGATTTAAACAGCAGCTAATGTTTAATAATCAAGCTACTTTTTGGAATAACCCATTCCTTACACTCTACATGTTTTTTGTGATACACTCAGGAGTCTAAGCATTAATCTTTTATCTACCAAATGACTGAAAAGAGAATAGAATAGAACATAGGCTAGTAAAAATGAGCTGTCTTGCCTTGTGCCTTGTTACTTTCCTCCTAAACTAATTCCAGTAAGAATCACAGAATCACAGAATTCTTGAGGCTGGAATAGACCTCCGAGATCATCAAGTCCAGCCTATGACCTAACACCATAACATCAACTAGACCAGGGCACTAAGTGCCACGTTCAATCTTTCCTTAAACACCTCCAGGGATGGCAACTCCACCACCTCCCTGGGCAGTCCAGTCCAGTGTTTAATCACCCCTTCCATGAGGAAGTACTTCCTACTATCCAACCTAAACCTCCCCTGACGCAGCTTCAGGCCATGCCCTCTTGTCCTGTCACTAGTTGCCTGGGAGAAGAGCCTGACCCCCACCTGACTACAACTTCCCTTCAGGTAGCTGTACAGTGATGAGGTCCCCCCTGAGTCTCCTCTTCTCCAGGCTAAACAGCCCCAGGTCCCTCAGTCTCTCCTCATAAGACTTTCCCTCCAGTCCCTTCACCAGCCTTGTCGCTCTCCTCTGGACCCACTCCAGCACAAGATCTTTCTTGAAGTGAGAGGCCCAGAACTGCACACAGTACTCAAGGTGAGGCCTCACCAGTGCCAAGTACAGGGGCAGAATGACATCCCTCCTCCTACTGGCCACACTATTCCTGATACAAGCCAGGATGCCACGGACCTTCTGTGCTGCCTGGGCACATTGCTGGCTCATGTTCAGCCGGTTGTCAACCAGTACTCCCAGGTCCCTCTCTGCTGGGCCGCTCTTCAGCCACTCCTCCCCCTAGTAATTAAATGAGAAGCGAATGCTGACAGATGCAAAGAGTTCCACCACAGTACCCTCCCTATCTGTGGAGCACTGCTTTGTTTCACTTCAGAAAGGGAGAGCACTGTCAAGTGGCAGCACCACCATTGTCTTCAGGGTTGTCACATTGTCTCTGTATCCCCCATGTGACTGTGAGTCTTAGCGTGCTGCCGTCTGCCTGGTTACCACTAACAGATACCACCAATAACAGATAACACTAAACATATCAGAGGCCATAAGATCGTAAGAAAGCAAACTAAACAATCTAATTGTTAATTCAAGGAGAACATTTTTTTTTTTTTTTCGTTATCCAAACAGTTGCAACACTGTTTCTCAGTAAACTTTTTCATCTAGGATGAAATATCATCAATGCTGAAGAGAAAAACAAAGATAATTACTATTGGATTATTCTGTAGTTGCAAGTGAGGTAAATTATTGAGCTGTAAAGGACAGATGATAAAGAGAAACTGGCAGAGGAACTGAATATTTAACCATGATTAAGAGATCTCTGTAAGGTGAATTTGTCACTACCTGCTTTCCTCCATTATTTCCATTTATCCAAATGTCCCCTTACCTCATGACCTGTCATAATGTTGGATTAATGACATGCAGAAAGCTTCTATATAGTCACCAATGTTAGAATAGATGAAGATAGTTCAGTGCAGAAAATCTATTAAAGTGTATAATAGACTAGCACCATATTAAATATAAAAGTATATAACATTGCACAAAGAATTATACACAAAGTTTTAGAAATTTATAGAATAGTAATAAGTATAATCTGAGGCAGTATGCATTGTTTCCTTAGAACAGATAACAAGAAGGTTATAAACGTATGCAATAAACTTTCACATGGCAAGGCTCTATATTCATCTAGTGATTTTTACTACTTATTTATATTTGGGCTATTGAGATCCACAAAATAAAATACATTAACTAACAAAAAACAAGCACATGAAAATAAGTAGAAGTTGTTTTGTACTTTCTTTCTTTCCACCTACACGAAAGACGAACATACCACCTCAAAGAGTTGTGAGGCCTGTCTGCCTCCCACATTAGTAGGAGGCTTTTGAGTATCCATATAATAAAGAATTCAAATGGCCTGATAAGTCTTTGTTCTGATGAAAGGCAATATATTGTCCTGAATTTGATCCCTGAGGTCACCCACTGAGGAACAGAGCTCCGCTTAGACTACACACTACTGATATGAGTCCTACTCCAAAGAGCTAGGAGACTTAGGATCTTGTCTAGTCTAGGTATCTTGGCTCACACCAAACATCAGCAACAAAATGCCACTAAGAGGAGAGTTATTCACCTGACTTTAGGCACCTGAAAGTTATGAGTTTGAATCTGTATTCTAATCTTTTATTGTCAATAAGAAGAAATAGATGCCGCTTAAAAGTAAGCATCTCAAAGTCACTAGTTGCCTTGCTAGTAAATGCATTCTATTTCTGTCTCATATTATGGAGCTGAGAACAGACCAGAAACAGTAATTATCAAGTAAAATCAAATTATATGGCTTCTGTTTTTCAAGAGTTCATATTAGATTGTCAGAACAATCTCTTCTGCCTTTAAAATATATGAACCTGTTAATTTTAATATTTTTTCATACAGTGTGTAGCCGTAGGAGAGTGTGTTAGTCTCATTCTTTGGATCTTATTCCATTGGAAATGTGTTTCAAAATTCTCATACTCCCTCTTCCCATGGCAATGGAGTCTGCTTGTTCTCAGAGCATCATTCCTCAGCAATGTAGCCTTAGCTATTCAAATCCATCATCTTTAATTGTGGCTGCTTTGACCCACAATATGGGGAGAACCATGCACTATTCTCAGGTTGCGACTGCTGAAGCCTACACACTGCCTATGACTAGCAGCCGGCCTAGGCAAAAGGTCATTATTAGGCAGAACTCAGAGGTCAAAGAGCAACTGGGTTCTCTTTACAGAAACTTGCTCTATAATCCCTGTTTTACAACTAATGAAAGCTATCCCTTTGTCAATCAGACAAAATCTTTAATATAACTTGACAGGCAAAAAATCTGCTTCAAACTTTGCCTCTCTTCTGCAGTAACCCTTGTCCCTATAACAAGCTTTTAACTGTCACAGAACTGCTGTACAAGTTATATTCAGTACTTCAAGTCAGGCAATGGATGTGTGAAGCAGTAGTAGTATATACTTTAATAGTGTGCTTGCTCTGCTTGCTTTATGTGCAGCTGAAACCATCTTTCAAGAGAAAACAACTGATAGTCAAGCACCTCACTTTTATGGTGCTCAATCTAAAATACTTGAGCAGGGCTGGTGTGGACCATAAAGTGTGGACCATTGATGTCATAGGACCTGTTCCACTTGATATCAGGAAAATAAATATTGTACCCTCGAATGGCATTAAGTACGCCAAAAAATAAGCAGATATGTTAAATTAATTGATTTCAGACTTTTGACTACCTTTGGAAAATTGCAGAGTAGTGGGATATGTAATAACAACTTGACAGTGAAAGTACACTTAAAAATGTACTTAATTTTCCAAAGGCTTTTTTTTTTTTTCCCATATCCACCCACAATGCTCACTAGTTTGATGATAAAAAAGTAGGAAGATGTAAATTCTTCATTCAAATCCAAGAGTTACACCAGGTTATGGAACTATGTGTCACTCTATATACTCTTAAAGACAATATGACATAACTCATTTTGGCATTAAATAATTCAATTAAAACCCTTCAGGATTTATCCTTGCAGTAACTGGATATATGTGGGGGTTTAATGCTTGACCAAAAAGTGAAGGACTTGTCCTAGTAGACCTGAATAGCTGGTAGGTAGCTATAAAATCTTAATTAGCAAAATAGCAGACATTTTCTGCAGCACAGGAAACACTCATAAAGACAGATGATGACAATTAAAATAGACTGGGCATCAGACCTTAGGCCATAATTCTTAGTCCAACATGGATTTTGCAAAGGCTGTAGACCCTGTTGCCATGTTTACAACATCAGGTAGGCATGGATTTCTAGGAAAAGTTAAGGGGGATAAAAGTGGGAGATACACACATTCTGTAAAACTAACACTGAAAATATTTTCCTCAGAAGATCCTAAAAACATAAAAATTGAATCAGAGAAGTAAGCTAAAAAGTTTACAGGAGAAAGTTTATGAAAATGGAAGTATTGTTTGGATACTTGTAAGGAAGCAAAGGCAATGGTGAAAAAGAATCAGTCATAGCTTTGTGAAGAGAAATTTTCCTGTCTTTCTGATTTGCGTCCTATGAGTCACTAAAAAATTTCTGCAGTCACACATCCAAAAAATTGTTATAATAATGGCTAACTTTTCTTTCAAGAGGAGAAACAAATGCGGTGGCAGCAGATAAATATTTTTAAAGCTAAATGAAAAAGCTTTTAGGTTACATATGTCCTATTAAACGACAGCGAAGCAGAAAACAAATGTATAGGTCAAAAATAAGAGGGAGAAGGCAAATATCAGGAGAACGAAATAGATACATAGAAGATACAGATCTTCTGTACCTAAAGATTTCAGTCCTCAAGAGATGTACAGTCTTGTCTACAAAGCAGTCCAAGATGTCCAAAGTCTATGCTCCATATTGAAAACCTTTCAGTTAATATGCATGTCCTGTTTTTTTTTTACAGCTAAGTCTGTCTTTTGGAAGACAAGTGGTTTTAAGTGTCCCAGTTCAAGCCAGGATCGCTTTCATGCACCCAGCATAAAACGTGACATCAGCACCTGCATGTTCTCCAGTCCAAAGGGAACAAAGTATATGTGCCTCTGTGTGAGAAAGATACCAGATAACAGAAGACTTTGTATAAAAATCAAGATGAATAGCTGCAGCAAAATGATTGACTGTATATACAGAAAACTAAGATCAACTATTATTTCTGGCTATTATAGACCAGAAATACAGTATCTAGGTACAGCGATTTCAAAGAGATGAAATGAGATGAAGATTTTTCATAACTTGTAGGCCTATTAGACAAAGACAATGTTGTCAAAAGTGAAAATAGGAAAGCTTTGGTAGCATATGCCAAATATTTTTCTCCAAAAGTCTGCTAATTCATGGTTCACGTTTCTCTCCTTCTTTAGACCATAACTGAGGATGAAGAACTAAAAAAGGTTTCCTTTAGATCTGCCTATCTTAACATTCTTCTTCCCTTTCTTTCTTACATTTGAGGGGAATAAGTAGTTCTTTAAAACACTTTGCAACTTTTTATCAATTCCTTCTTCATTCATGTCATGCCTTTAGGAGTGTCTTTAATCTCACCAGTCTCACATGCATATTGAAAACATTTTATATGCAATCTTGATGCACTGATCATGTTACTCTCAACATTTGCTGACATTTAGATAGCTCTGTTGTATCCACTGCCTGTTAAATTTGATTTTTCTGCTGGCTCAGTGACACCAATTTTAATTTTATTTTTTATAAAGTTGATCTGTATATTGTTAGCCTGATGTGTACCTTCCAGTTTACAAAAAAAAGTAAGTCAGATAAATGGCAGCTTGACTAGGATGCTAAGAACTAGCTGCCTTTGCCAGAATAGATTGACAGTATGGAGGACGAGGTGGCATACTCCAATGGATTTGATTTGAATTCTGTTATCCCTTTTAAAATTAGAGATGCTTACTTCTTTTTGTCCTCCCATCCTAAAAAAAACCCAAACAAATCTAAAACATTTATCCGTAATTAATAACAAAGGCAGAAGTTATAGAGCAAATCAAGGCTCCTTGTTCTTTCCCTGGATACGTGAGGAGGAAAACAGAATACTTACTTTACAATGAATATCTGTATTTTATGTGCATAGTGATATGGCTTGGATTCTATGTGTCTGCATAGAAACCTTAAATTAAATCTTGATTCCTTTTCTTTTTCATTTTCATTCATCCCTTTTATGTCTTGACTACTAATGAATACCTTAAAAGAAATGCGGCAAACAAAAAGACTGTCTTGTAACAAACTTAACGTGCACATTTTCATGTTTTAAAGGTAAAAATTCTCTCTTCATGCTTCTCACCCCTTTAGTTATTTGCAAATATTCTCAGGATAACTACCTGTCTTGGGACGAAGTCTAAAGTTAGAGTACCAAGTTTTTGACAATGGTATTTTCAGAACTACCCTCTTAGGATTTAACTCCTGCTTTTTACTTTCTACTCTATCATTAACACTGCTTATGTAAAAGTTAAACCATGTGCTCATATGTCATTTCCTTTCCATTGAGGTTTACTTGCTTCCACTCCCATCATCAACATTCATTTAAAATCAGTATTAAAGAGACCTGCTTATACAAAATAATTAGATATAACCAAAAATAAAGGAAAGATGGAAATATATCTTGCTTCTCTGACTATTGATCATTTACACACATTGAGAATCTAACTCATATGTTTAAAATGAAAGTCCATTGTGGATTAGAAAGAGAGAATAAACTTCTTCACTGAAAAGATTTTTATCATAGTCTTTGTCTCACAATGATGTTTCACTTGAAAGACTTTGATAACCAGCACTTTCTTCCAAACTTATTCTAACCATTTCTTCAAGCTTACATGGTATTTTAGAAGTTTTGCATGGATTCTGCCTCTGAAAAGGGCAAGGGGGGAACTATACAATTGGAGGCCTACCTGTCATTACTGACCTTTTCAGGGAAGAAGAGAAGGAAACACTCTATAACAATAGAACCATTTCTTCCCCTAAAATACCACATGCCTGGAATCCAACATCCAGACTGGCTAAGACTGTGGTGTATATGCTCTGATTAGATGGGTCAATGGTAATGTTGTGGATCCATACTTGTGCTATCAGCTTTCTTGGAAATTCTAACTGAAAAACTAAACGCTAATCAATCCATTAAATATAAAGTTAGTATTTCATGGGGTTTTGTTCGGTTTTGGTTCTTTTTCATCCCTTCTCATGATTTATGATGCTGCATTCACACAGTATAGGATTAGTATCTTATGACTGGTGCCTGTTGCAGTACATGTTCATATCTCAGCCTTTTTCCCACTGACTTTAGGATGGCAGCTGGAAAAAAAATATAAAAAGAAAATTGAAAAAGAGACAAACAAGCAGTCACACGCTGTGAATCCTACCACATCAGCCCTTTTTAGTTTGACTTGTTACCCATTTCACATTTGATGCAAACAGTGGATACTATTGCAATAATGAAGGACATATTGAGAACACACACCAAAGGTATTTACTATTTGTGAGATAATTACTGGAGGTGACTTGGAAATTAAACTTATATTAAAGGCTTGGCATTGTTCACACATTAAGGAAAGATACAATATTGAAGAAGCTTTCTGGGTAGAGTGAAGCTGGTATGCAAGGAATCCATTCCATGGTGGTTCCCTGAACAGCATTGCCTGCAAAACAGCACTGAGGGTGGAAAGGAGTGAAGACTCCGTGGCCAGGTTCTGTGAATCTCTGTGGAGATGGGAACTTTACGGTATTGTGGAACCGAATAAACTGTATATTTGCCACCTTGGGCCAACAGTCTGTCATTTTTTTTTTTTACAAAATGCTGTCCTTTGTATAAACTTTGCTCATTATAATACCAAAACACATCTCCAGCCCAAAGGCTACCTGCCTTCAAAGTGCGACCATCCCTCACTGAGCTTGCGCCCTGAATTTTTTTAACCTATACTTTTAAAAACGAAGTGAGACAATTTTATACCAATCATAATAAAGGTATGTATCACTACAGTCACTTAAGCTCCACCTTGAAGGTAAAAAACTATTATAAAAATGGCTTAAGGAAGTGGAAATGTTAGGGAAGATACCATTGTGAATAAGTCAGAGGGGATTTCATCACAGACTGCCTATGACTCCTGGGATCAACTGATTGTCTGAATCTCTCTTCCCTCCCTTAGGGGCACCTTTGAGTAAGATTCAGGCTATGTGCTTACTCTGGGAAACTTAGAAATCTCTCTATATGGAGTCATTTTCTGATTTCTCACACTGTATTTTTCATAATCTTAATACTCACAAGTGCTTTTGCAGATAGTGTATTTATCACCGGTAATCCATGAGAACCTGCACCTCTGTTCTTTTAATAAACTGCGCTATTCATTAATCTAGCTGTAGAAGTTTCTCATTGGGTGACTCTCTAGGTCTGGCCATATAAGTCCATGGAGTGCGACTCAGCTGAAAGCACAGCGCTCTATAAGTGTATCTGTCATCGTGATAGTTCAATAAATTGAATGTAAATGGACAAATAGTGCTAAACTGGATATCACTCAGAATCTAAACCTAGCCGCCCCTAGCCCCTCTGATATCTGAGGACAAGGTAGAACACAAGGGGATTTATTTTCTACCAAATTACTTTACCCTTTAAATTTGAAAGAGATTTCCAAGAAATATGTTAGTTCTTATTTAAAGAATTGGTTGGCTATGGCATGATCAGGTAGAAGGAGGGATGGGACTAAATGAAAGCGATGATGTGTGAGATTAACAGCAAAGAAAAACAAAGAGCAAATAGTATAGGTGTCATGTGATCCATCCCATGCATGGGGGATATAGTTATACTGTAACCACTGTGACCACATACAAGTATACATATAGGATACAGATGTACCTAAATTAGTTTTGAAACAGCTAGGTCAGGCAATGCTTATACATAGTAATATTAGCATATATATGCAGGAAAAAAAGCAGAAGAAAAGCAGCTACATCAAGTATAATCATAAGTGTGATCTGCAGAAGCAATAAGCAGGGTAAGAGTATATTCTAAGGTCTTCAACTCCTATTTAGTAAAGATAACAGAAACATGATGTACATTTATTACTATCAGGTAAAATGAGGTGATAGTTTCTGTTCTGGAATTTGTAAATTGGGAGCTAGTCAGTAAGCTTCTTAAATTTACTTCTGTTTAAAATATAGCATCTGTCTGCCGCTATTTTTATGATTGATTTAAGGCATCTAAGTTAGAATAAAACTCATATTAACCAAAAATATATAGAGATTCTTGATGTGAAGTAGACACTGAAGTGAACCACTGATCTACTGTACTTCTGTGCCTGTCTATGCCAGCGTGAATTTTGCAGTGTCTACGTGCAGTCATCTCCAAACTCACAGAGCCACTTCATGCCATATTCACCTCTCTGCATTGCTTCAAGAAACACACTGGACAAAACTGTGACGGTGTCTATCAGGCTTGTATGGGAAATGCTTTGTGCAATGTCTGCTCACAGGAACTCTTGGTTATCTTATAGGTAATGTTCCCTCAGCAGTGCTGATCTTGTTGAGCTTGAGGAACATCACTCGAAGATTGTTTTGTTGTGAGACACTGTATGATTTGAAATTGTTGCTTGAAAAAAAAAAAAATTCATTTTAATTTCAATTTCTTTCTGAACCCTGGAAAAACATAACTGAGGTAAAAAAAAAAAAAGAGACTGAGTGTTTATTCACAGTGATTTCATCTTCAAGAGGTCATTACGAGACCTGAAAGGAGAGCAAAAACTTCTGTGCTAGAATACTTGACACTTCACATTTCTAGTGAAATTGCATCAAGTAAGCAAGCTTAAACCTCTGTGATTGACTAATGTGTGGGCTATGAAAGGGATGGTGCTGTGAAAGAGACAGTATAAAATTACCCCTGTTTTGTAAAAATAAATACACTTCTTAACATAATTCAGAATAAATTGACTGAGAAGGGTAGTATTTCTGAGAGCCTCTTCCATGTCTGTAACAGCAGGGGTGGCTAAAGGCAGAAGCTGTGAAGAACAAAGTCTGCTGCTGAAGATTGGTGTGTGCCAGATCACTTAGAAATATATACAGGTTGGGGCCTGCTGTGATCACATTTACATTTACATCTGCCTAACACCTGTCCTGTGGGAAATGAGTGGTGGAATCAAGGAGAAGCAGCAGCTCTGCTTCCATGTGTGAGCTAGCATGTGGTCTAGGCACTGCTGGAAGTCCAACAGGTACTCCTATGCATTCAGTATTACCAACTCTTAATAATTTAACGTAAGACATAAGCCATTCAGAAATCTTAAAATATATATGAGTTTGGAGAAAAGATTCCCTCCATGAAAATGTTGAAAACAATTTGTGAATAAACCCTAAGAACGCAGAAATCATAGTAAATCTAATGCAAAAGATACTGTAATATTTTATAAAAACTTTTTTATAAACTTTTATATAAAGACAGCTGTAAGTCTGCTTATAACTTTAGAATGCCTGGAACTTTCAATACTGTATTGAAACAGTAGATGAAATATTGCTTTGAAACAATTCTCTGATGAAAACCCAAGTCAAGAACTATCTGATGAGGGTCTATTCAGAGTTCTATGGTTTAGATATAACTGACTCCAACACTAATGGAATCAATACAGCAATTGGGTGTTTGCCTTTATGAAAAGCTTTGATTATATTCTTTTATCACTTGGATTTATTTTGCAGGCAGTACTTTACGCTTGTCAAATTCAGATATGTTATACCAAAAAGTGTGTTTACGACATGAAAATACCCTATGCCAGTCACTGTGCAGATACTTTGATGCGTCTTACACTTTCTTTTGATACTTGAAAAACAAACTCAGTTATCACACACTGCTCTCCCTGTCTCTGTTTAAGGCTCAGGGCAAGCCCACATGAAACACAGAGCAGGATTTCTATAAGCCCCCTTTACCCATCCCGAGGATAAAAAGGGGAATAAGGAAGAAAATGCCTTGCTTAAAATCAGGTTCCTAGGTCTATCATCTGTTTGTCTGTCCATCCCCTGTCCCGTCCCCCCTGCCCTCAACTGGTTAACACTTAAACCGCAACACTTCCAAAAAGAGATATGGTGTGCCTATGACTTCATAAATTGAAAGGGACACTGTCTATCTGAGGTATAGCAGTAAATGTCAGATGTTGCTATTAAACAAAGGTTGCCCTTTATAAATCTCATAAGATAATGAAGAAATAAAGATGGCTACAGGCAAAATGAGATAATTATTTTAAAGTCATTTTAGTCTAAATTTTTCATTGAACTAGTATTGTAATCAGCCTTCTCCACTTTTCCGTGACTTCTTTTATTGGGATCTTTACATTAAACAGTTTTAGGACGTCATATGTTGACTTCGTCCATATATTTTTAAAATGTAAGAACTAGAAGAGTTCTGGGAGGTGTCCAGCTATCAATTTATCCCATTGTTTACAATGTTCAGTTATAGGGTCCAAATTCAGAAATTACTGCTACATCTGTGTAACACTTACTGGAGAAGGGCAAGGATGGCGTATCTATTCTTCAGGGCATGAGATTTGACTGCAGATTGTGTTCTTTGTATGAATGCACTTAATTAGTGGTAAAGCGGTGTTGGGTGGAGAGTAGGGAGACAGACTTTTTGTGTCATGTTTTCCTGAGCCCATCGCTAAACTGAAGCAAAATTATGAAAGCTGAAGTGGGTTGTGTGGAGTACCTATGCAGGCATTTTAAAATATGAACAAAATGGATTTTTGAATATTTAGAGATATGCTTGTAATATTCACATATTGAGTCCTGA
The DNA here is from genome assembly GCA_013396935.1 of Baryphthengus martii. Taxonomy (NCBI): domain Eukaryota; kingdom Metazoa; phylum Chordata; class Aves; order Coraciiformes; family Momotidae; genus Baryphthengus; species Baryphthengus martii. The sequence continues at coordinate 366,402 of VWZK01004979.1, forward strand.
TCAACTTGAGGAGCATATGGTTCCTCACGGATCCATTTGACATAGCACTGTCTAGCACATGCAGATTTAAGGCCCAAGAGTCATCTTTGATTTTATGTATATAAAATGCAACACATCAAAATCTTAGTCTTTAAAAAAGACTAGAAGGCTGCCATTTTTGTTAGCACTAGCATTAGCACTACTTCTAGTGCTACTGTTAATAGGCACAAAATTCTCTAAAAAACTAATAGTAAAGTAAACTTCAAGGGCATAATAATGGAGGAAACAAATCTGTAGTCTAATCTTTCTATCCATTCACAGTGATCCAGATAGTCTAATGAACAATTTCTAAGGTTTTCCTGAATGCAATATACATCTGGATATATGTTTTTTCCTCTAATATATGTATTGGAAGCCTAAATGTCATCAAGTCTCTGAGGTCAGTATTATCTATTTTAACATTGAGCTGTCCTTGTTTATCTTGACTCCTCAGCTTTCAACTTGATACATTTCACAATGTCTACCATTGCTTGTCACAGAGGCACCCACAAAACAAACAGCAGCTGCTATGCAAAAATTGGATTTATTGCAACCAGGGTTGCCAGCACTCCTTTTGACTAAATACAGGTTTGGATGTCTGTTGGGAAATAACTACTACACAACTGATTCCTAAGTTTAAGGAATGACAAACCAAAATGGGCAACCCCTCACTCATAAAAGGGGAAACCTCCCACACCAGAGTGCCCAAGATACCACTCACCCAAAGAGGGGGTGAGGCTCACTCGATCCACGGAGACTCCCTCAATCCGTGGAAGTATCCTTGGACTGTGTGTCCAAGGGGAGAGTCCGACTGATAGACCTGCTGCTCTGAGAAGAACCAACTCAACTCAGGTCTTAGGCAGGACCCCATTTATAACCTAGTCGAAGGTGCACTGTGGGCATTCTCATTGGCTGAAGGACAGGCTCAGACAAAACACAGAAAAGCACACACCCTGAGCCTGTTTGCTAAGGGGTCCAGACCCTGAGGGGCCAGTTAAGCACCGCGAGGTGCAACTGAATGGCCGAGGCCTCGAACTGCTCTGGCCGAGGCGCCAAGCTGTTCAGTACAGCCTGTGTGTTTTGTCTGGGGGGGGGGGCTGTACCTGCCACANCACAGCCTGTGTGTTTTTTCTGGGGCGGGGGGGGCTGTACCTGCCACATTGCTGCTTAAGAAAAAAAGAAAGTGAAACTTTATTACTCATTCAATTAACTCTTAATTATTCATTTAATTAACTCTTTTAATACAAAACTTTCTGAAAAAGGAAAAAAGCATTATTGCAGGCAACATCTCTTTCACTTACTTAAAAATAATACCCAAAATAGCACCACATACACTTTGTTTCATGTTTTCTCTGTGACTTACAGCATTCATTTATCACATACATAATCAGAATGTCTGATATTTCTGTGACAAGATTTTATAATGCCAGTTTAGATTCACTTAGTCAGTGCAAATTCTCTAAAACCAAAGTTATATTTTCATTTCACTACAAATGGAAAGATATGTAAATGAAAGTGACATGACCAAATACTCATCTTTTTTATTTATGATTAAAATGTATGGAAAAAAATCCCATTTTACAACATGACTGAAAATAGTGTTCTCATTTGTATTGTCTAAAGTACAAAAAGATAAAGTTAGATGGATCTCTTTCCTTAGTGTTTCTATTCATGAATATTTATAAAGGATTAAATTGATATTGACATGATATTTGTTATATTGATATGATACTGATATTGATCTTTATATGATTAATTATCTGATATGAAGACAACCATATTGTTGACAAGGCCTTCTAGTAATATGTTCATTCTGATTGATTAATGCCAGTAACGTGACATCTATCTTTCTATAGAAAAGCTTTATGACACTAAACTGTTCTTTTGTACTTATGCAGTGTAAAATTTGAAACTTTTTTTTAATAAGTATTGAATTACAGCTTCAGATAAAGACTTTAAAAAAGAATTATAAATAAAATCACATGAAAAATAGGTAAAATAAAAATATTTTCAGTTAATCTCAAGTGATAACTGGCTAACTGTGACCTTGGGAAAGACTGAATTTCCTTATACCAGCTGTCACTGAGGTTAGCTTGTGAGTAAATAGAGCACAAAGGTCTACTTACATTATTGTGTGTGATAAATGTTAATGATTCCTGTCCCCCCTCATTTTTACTATTAACTATTTCTAAAATACCTGATTTTTTTTACACCAAAGACTTTTTTTTTCTTCTTCTTCTCAGAATGTTGAATCCCTATGCATAAGTTTTAAGGCTGGGAACACAGCCAGATTTCTGGCAGATCATTCCAACATAGTTCAATACGAAATTGCCATAGCAAATAACACGGCCTCAAGTCTTTAGTTCTCCTAATTGGGCCATATGAGATGGTAATGTCTTTCTTGTCAGGGCTTATTATTTTAAAATGTGAATATAAGAACAAAATCATCAGGATTCATTTTGATTTTATTTAATTTGTCTTGAGTGTTGTCAGAGAGCACTGAATAATTCAGGTTTAGGTCCTCAGGGAACAGACCTTATCATCTACATAAGCAAAGTAATTTTTCAGATACTTATGATATTAAGCATTAAAAACTATGGGAAAAACTGTGAATATTAAGGTGTATGGAATTTATAAAGGATCTCTGATTTATATAACTAATGTAATGAATATTACTTTATATTTCTAGGTAGTCACAACTAACTTTTGGTTTATTATGTTAAAATAGAACAGCTTTAGAGAATCTACGATCTAATTTTAGCAACAGAATATTTGGATGATGAACTATATGCATTTTTCTTAAATGAATTAACAAGAATCTATATTCCACCAATGAATAGTACGTGAATCTATAGCAGTTCCTCTCTTAACCCTTTAAAATTCCAATACAAATAACCTCATACAGCAATTTGTTCATTAGGCCTTGTGTCTCATGAACACAGACCTGCTGTCTCTCCTTGCTGTGGTCTTGTCTGGGCCACAAAGCTAGAATATGCATACATATTTATTCCCTAATCTCTGATTTTTGTTGTGCTTTATTAATTCTGGTCAATGCTAGAAGTGTCTTTGGCACAGGGAAACCACCTAATCGGGTCTGCTTTAGAGATGTAGATGACTCATGATGTTTTTGATGCAGCCCTTGCCCAAATGCTGCTGCTCATCAAGGTTGCAACATACTCAGCAAACTCTGCTAGTGAATACAAAACAGATAGAGATTATTTCTCGGAAGCATTTTTCACCTTGGTAAACAAACACGGTCTCGTCAGTAATTATGATATTGTCATAAAATTTTACAATAGATTTTATTTTGAGATCTGTTGAAAATCAGATGTTGTCTGACAATGTCAGCTTGTATGAAACAATAACAATTAAGAATTTCTAGTCTTCGTTGTTGTGAAGAAAGACGTTCTTTCCTTTTATTGGTTTCTTATAAACATTTATTTAATATATATATATAATAAGGAGCCAGGAAATGGTGAAAGACAACCATCAAGCCACAGACTATGTATCAATTGATCAGAGAATATAAAGCAAAGGTACAACAGGAATGGAGACAAATAGAGTGACAGAATGTTGGAATACAGACCCCTCATGTTTTTACAGAGTGGGAAAATGAATATAGCTACTATTCAATATTTGAATAATACAGCAAAAAGCTGAATGCTACACAGCCGTTTTTTTCATTCAGTCTAGGAAAAATAAAATTGTAAACACAGCAAAGGAATCTAGTGACAATTTCAGCGATGAGGAACTGTTCACTGGTTCCATAAAGCAGTTGTCACAGTAGACAGCATGAAGATCACCATACTGTCAACAAAATGGAGTGTGGATAATGGCTGCCAAAAATCCAGAGTTGGTAGTGACAGTGGATATACAACAGAGGTCAAAGGTAGACTTCTGAATTTCAAACTAAAGGAGACAAATAAAATTCAAAAGTGACAGGAAGCCTGTTACGATGGCTAACATTTGCTACTTTTTAATCAAGCGGAATGTTGGTGGCTGAAAGAACAATGTGCTCAAAGCAATCTTATTCTATCTGAAAGAAGTAGGTTACCAGAACAAGAGGTCACTCATCATATAGCTGGGAACAGGTTCTGAGCCACAGAAGAAGTAGTTGGAGAGGTATGAGATCAAGAATTGCTATCAGACAACAGATGATCTTGTCATGTAATTTCAGACCACAATCATGGATTTTTGTATTTCTCACTCTACAGAGAAAATATAATTTAGCATGCTTAAATAACAATTTTTGTAACGATGAATAAACTGGGAGTGCAGGCAGGCAGCATTCCTTTTCTTCAAAGGAGACAGATCTGTGCAAAAACTGATGTGTTTCACGATTCCATGCATAATAAGGCTATAAGGAGTCACTTAAACGTTAGTCTGAGCTCCAGTGACAGTGGCAAAATTGTGTCATGCCTCAGGATAAAATCTAATTCAAACAATTGTATTCTCTCCTCCTTTAAGACAGGGTGGGAAGGAATGCATTTCCACAATGAGCACAGGAATGCTCAAGCCACAGCTAGTTTCCAGAGCTTTTGCAATGGCAAGTGATTTATTAGGAGATTTAATGAATTGTTAGCAGGAAGGGGGGTAAAGAGAGAATTTAAAACTTAGAGGCTCTGCTTTAATTTAAAAATTAAATCTCTAGTCTTAAAGGAACTGGAGACTGAAAAAAAGTGGCTACTATGTTAATTATGTTTTCTAATTAAGTTGAATATTTATTTAAAAATATAAGCATTAAGTATAAACTGATTTTGCATCAAGAAGAACATCATGGTGTGTATAGAGGGATGCACAGCTCCTCTACAGGAGCAGTAAGCCCTGCGTCTAGCCCACATCTTCTAGCAAGCCCTGGATAGAGTCCCTCTCAAACTCCTGCTGTCATAATGCAGGCTTCCCAACTCTCGCACTCAGGCTGGCACAAGAATATTAAGAGTCAGGAGCAGATGGCTGCAATTTTACTAATATGTCAATATTCATCCTGTAACATTCTGTGTGTGATTGTATCCACTTTTCAGAAGATGGTGCATTTGCCTGGAGATTCATCGCGTTTTCTGCCTTATGCTGGGCTAATGGCTGCAGTCACCAATACTTTGGTCACTACAGTGGTTAAGCTTCTTAAGTTATTTCTGGGGTTATTTCTGGGGATATCCTCGAATTTGGCTGAAGGAGGGAGTCTTGTGACGGTAAGACAGTCCTGTTTTGGCTAGAGCAACAAAAGCAAACAGGTCTTACGTAAATCTTGAAGGCCATTGTGTTGGAGAGACTGTTGCCTCATTAATTCACATTAAAGAGTACACTGTGGTAATGAGCCTACTGGAGTATATGCTAAACATACATGACCGTTACTTAGCTTTCTACCCAAATCACGATAAATGCCACCTAGAAGGCATGGACAGATGGGATCAGGATGTAAAAAAAATCACGAGGGGAATAACTCTCTAAGCTGGTGCAAGTGGTGGAAGGAGAAGACTAAAAGTCTAGCAGAAGCAGTCAATGGGCTGTACTCCTCTTTCTCTACCCAAGACAGGGACACCTTCTTGGTAAGAATTGTGCCTTCAATATACAGTATACCTTTTCTTAGCATTACTATTATCTGTTAGTGCTATTTCAAAAGGTTGTGCCTCTGACTGCACCGGACATTACCTGTGAATTACTAACTTGAGCTCAATTGTCTTTTTTTGCAGTTAGTGCATTTATCAACGGCAATTCCGAACCTATTGTATCTGTCCCTTTAATAAATCAAACCTTTCTAGTTTAACTTTTAAACTGTCACAGTGCAAGCCCTTAGCCAGACTCTGAGGCAGAACTCTTAAACCTAATTTTTGACATTGTGAAACTGCTCAGTGGAAGCCCTTGGGCTCTGGCAGGCAAATGTCACACTTTCACCCTTAACGAGACAATAGGAAATATTTTTCGATGCTATAAAAATACTGATCATATTAGTACAAATATATTCTGGAAAAACTTTAAAGACTGTTAGACTTCTTGAAACAGAAACTTGCTGATGGCTGATGTGTTCTGGGAATGTCAATAGTCACAAATTACATTTAAATAATGATTCAGTATGTTCTTAACTAAGAATTTGCTATTAGAGCTACTATTATTCTTGTAAATAATTACAAGGTAATCTTTTATCCATTTATGATTAAATGTTTTTTAATTCATAATAGGCAAACATCTATATTTTAGAAAAATAAAAAGCCTCAAAATATATGGAATAATTTTAAACCTAATGAGATGTACAATTAATATTGTATTTGTGAGGTGCACCATATTTAGCAGCTTTCATAAATACATGTAGGCATATTTTTAAATTATCTCTAAATATCTTTCTTTAGTGCTCAAGTAGAATTAATTCTTTAATGATTTAACAGAACCATTTTTACTGCGGTGTTATGTAATTATATGTGTGCTTGGAAAATCCTTCAGAAAACCAGCAATACATCTACAAACAAATGCATCAATTTGAATTGATGCATAGGTTGTTCACTTGGTTTTATTTCTAAAGCTGAAAATTCTACTTATATTTAAAATTATGAATGGTGGGTCATAGTGTTCTGTTCAAACTTTGTAATTTTAACAAACTTGTATTTAAAAGAAATAACTAGAAAGGAGCCAGGCTTATTTGATTATTTTTTGTGACAGCTTCTAACTTTATTTAATAGCACTTCACTGCAATCAAGCAAATACATTTGTTTTCTTTAGTATTGCTTCACAGACTTGGGAAGAGATGACCAGAAATATCCACAAGACAACATAGTGTTATTCATCATTTTTTTCCTTAATAGCTCGCTCTTTGACAAAGTATAAAAAGAACCTGTATGCTGAAAACTGACAACTGTGATGACAATTTGTATCATCTTTTTGTAGTCCTGTGCTCATTGCTTTCTTTTTATTAATCCGGTGCTGGCGTTCTTTCTAATATTAAGAATGTAGGATCTCTAACAGCCTAAAGTACTATTTTTGTTCTGTTTGCAGACAGACAATGAGATCCTACCACAATGTCTTTTGTAATAAAAAGTACTAAAATAGAGCTAATGTTGTATTTATAATAAACAAGTATTAAACAAAAAATCCTGCACAAAGAATTGATGGCAAGAAATGGTAGGAGGACAAGAGGATTCACTTCATCTGCTCATACAAAGAATTTATTAATGAGCTACAGAATTTTTTTAATTTCAGTGGAAATTTAACAAAGTTGTGCAGTGATCAGAATAATTGCCTACTCTCTTTGAAATACACCATTGACCACTATACACTTAAGAAAAGCACACCCTCTATATTGTTTGTCAGCACAAAGTTGGAATACATTTTTTGTACATTTTTTTACTGCTGTGTCAGCAAATTGTTGAAGAGAAATATGATTGTATGAATAGGAACAGTCCAATTCTTCATCTCAGTGTCCTTTGAGGCTTTTCTCCACTGAAATAGGGATGTAAATCTGGCAGATTGTCTTTAATTATTATATAAAAGTCAAACTGATATTTAGACAACCATCTTTATACATCCTAAATGTATTTCATCTTAACATGCAATGGGAAAAAACTTCTGCTAGGTTGTAAATTACTGCAAGAGTTAGCCAGTGCATCTTTCCCAGTCCAGCAATGATGCAGTTCGCATATAGCAAGATACTTGACCTGATCATATATCTCTTATCATCTTTGGCATAGAACTGGCAAGTTGTAGTGATTTACTGAAGACAATGCAGTTGTTGCATCTCTCTCCTCCATAATGTAGTCTCGAGAATCCTTGTGTTGACCTGCTGGGGAAAAAATTATGGGGTGAATATAGAGGGGATGAATATGAATAAGAAAAATATCCCTCACTGTTTGACTGAAAAATTACATTCTAGTTAAAGTGCAAACACTGAATCTTTCATGACCCCTTCCTTTGTTAACTAGTTGAGAAATTGTACTTCAAATAGCTCTTGGACTAGGGAGACAATCTCTTCTCCACCTCTTAAACTTTACACTTAGTGGGACATTTGATGAAACCCACATAAACAGAATATCATTGTTTAAATGCATATTATTTGCTAGACTATTCCCCAATGAAAGAACTGACTTGAGCTCTAATGATCTAACGACCCGTATTTCTCCCTGTATGACTATAACACACTAGAAGTAGCACATCAAGTCTACAATGCTGCCTGTTTATCTAATTTAATTTAAAGGCATCTTTAACAAGAGACTGTGAATGGAAAAATGCTTAGATAACTTTATGTCCATGTAATTCTCAAATATATTGCAATGAGGAAGTTTTTGAGCATAATATGGAAAACGTCAGATTTTTTGTTTTGTTCAAGTAGATATGTAGATATGCTAGGAGACACTAAGCAGCTTTTGTTATCCACTGTTTTTATACTTAGACACAGTGTTTGCTGATTATTCTACCATCATTTTTAAAACCCCATGGAGAAAAGTAAATATGGGTGTATAAGTGCCAGTTGTTTAGACTACAGAGCTGCAAGAGGAAAGCTGTACTTTAAAGCACCACTTTTTATAACCCATAGAACAATAGTATGTGCAGCTATTACAATGATTTAACATCCATGTAAACCTTTCTTGCAGTCATTGCATAACACACTTTCTGTTTTTCTAGTCTTGTGAATTATGGACCTTAAAAGTCAATTCTCTCCTAGCCTAGCTGTTTGTTGTTTGAATGTTTGAGCTTGTATTCTTGCCATATATACCTGAAATAGATATGCCTTGACTTGAAAACTTCCCAAAGCTTCAGCAGAAATTAAACAGTGTGAAGTATTTGATTAAAGACATTAATAGATTTGTGGAACAAACTTACTTGATTTGTGCAAATCATGCAAGAGAAGAATGTCAGAATTCAGCTCCAAAGCAACTAATATTACAAGGTTTTTTTTTTTAGGGAAGATCATGCTTAAGTACAACCACAGGATTTATTTTTTAATTACATAATGTTTCTTTTGAATAATTAAATAGGCTTCTTCAGAAAGCACATGTAAACTCAACAGAAGACCATATTCTTTTCTATATAATTATGCTTATATTTACTAAATATGCCTAAGACAAGAATATTATTACTTATTTGTTTTAAAGTCTCAGTATAGAAAATGACTATGTACTTCTAACTTACTGAAAAAAAACTGTATAGTAGGTAAAGTTCGTTTAATACATCCCTCTTCTGTGTTTAATGAAATGTGAAATGACCTGCTTGCAGGATCTTAGAAAAACACTAGGACACTTTTTACATATGTGTCTGTATACACCTGGGTGCATACACACATATATTGATGCTAATGAGATCAGATATGCTTGCACTACTGAAGTATCCCCCAACCCATTTCAATTGCCCCATATGACAGGATGACAGATGTTCAAGAGATTCCACAACCTCTCTGGGCAGCCTATTCCAGTACTCTGTCGCCCTCACAGTAAAAAAGTTTTTCCTCATGTTGAGGTGGAACTTCCTGTGCTCCAGTTTGTGACCATTGCCCCAAGTCCTATCACAGGGCACCACTGAAAAGAGACTGGCCTCTTCTACTTGACACCCACCCTTCACATATTTGTAAACATTAATAAGATCCTTTCAGAGTCTTCTCCAGACTAAGCAGTCCCAAGTTTCTCAGCCTTCCCTCATAAGAAAGGTGTTGTAGGCCCTTAATTATCTTTATGCTCTGTTGGACTTTCTCTAGTATTTCCCTATCCCTTCTGAATTGGGGAGCCCAGAACTAAATGCAATACTCCAGATGTGGTAGAGGTGGAAGAAAACCTCCCTTGACCTGCTGGACACACTCTTTTTAATGCACCATTGTCAATGTGGGGTCCAAGTCTCTACAAGCTACCCTCTCTAGAACAGGAAATTTATTTTTTTTTCAGTCGTTGGCCTAGAGCAGCAGATTTAAAATAATGTGGGTTGCTGTTTAAAAAAAAAAAAATAAATAAAATTTGTTTTAAATGTATTGCTCACTCTTGCTAAGATGCCAATATTATAGGTGACGAAGCTGATGATACCCTGATTATTCCCTAGTAAACATATGGGAGTACAAAATGTCATTATTAATGATGGGGAGCTGGCACAGAGAGCTGGACTGGGGAAACTAAACAAGGAAAAGAAAGCAGTAGTGTTTTTGTAAGCGGAAAAGTGGTTTTAAGAAAGATTTTATAGGAAACGCTGACTTAACAGAGCTTTTTGTAGCTATACATCTTCATCACTATCAGTACATACTACCCTTGCTTTACTCAGAGATTCATAAAGCCAGTCCTGAACCTTGCTTCCAGTCATATCATCCTTGGAATTATTTCAGTTTTTGTCTTAATGGAACATATCCTAAGGTGGCAATGAACTGTCCATGACAGTAGTCTACTATTGCATTTAGTTCCCTATGATGTCTATTGCAATCTGATCGTCTCCTGATAACCGTCACCTGGCTTGGTATTAAAGAGTTTGAGTTCCTTATTGTCATTCTCTTTCCTGAATAGGGTCTTCTAAGGAAAGCTGCATGTCTATAGCCATCCCTTCTCAGTGGTGGGCTCATTCTCTCTTAGTCTCTAAGCAAAACAAAAGAGAACAAACAAGTCCTTTCTATTCAGCGTTGATGATTTCTCTTTTATTGCAGAGAGAATGGAAAGGAAACTGTGCAGCACAAAAAAGGAAAACGACAGCATGTGATGCATTTGGCAAAGCATGACTTGTCCACAGCAGCTGTGTATGTAATTGTACTAAAGATGTCATCAGCTTCATAAAAAAATGAATAGGCATTTTTCTTGTTGCCAGCTGAAATTCACTTGTGAGGAAAGTAGCCGAAAGATACCAACAATAGCAGCCATTTAGCACAGGGAGCAGATTTTTAGGGGACAGAGTTTTGGCACACAAGACATCACACCATCAGTTATCTGGAAAATTGTCACCAGCTGATATTAGACTGTATCCCAATTGTGGCTATTTTTTGTTTATTTGTTTGCTTTGTGGCCTTTTTTTTTGTCCTTTCTTTGCATTAGTTGTGCATAACTCTTGTGTTATAGAGTTCTTTGAAGCGTTTAAAATTTAAAATTTTTACCTGTAGAGAAGCTCACATGTACACCAACACCTATTTGAATTTACATGTGTACATGTATGTAAGGAACACAGAAACTGTTTCTCAGGCATGGTCTATGGAGAAGAAAGGAGGATTTCTTTGACTATAGATTCTATAGACTCAGAGAAGCTGGCTTAATTCAGATCCAAATGAGGACACTGCAAGAGTTGGCCAACATGATTAAGAGGCCCAGCATAAATCATCTGTGAAAAAGCATGAGGACTGAGAGAGGTTCCAGAAAAAATAAAAATAAAAAAATGAATAAAAAAAAGGGTTAACTCTATATTAATTTTTAAAATTACTGAGAATAGGACATGGGGAACCTGCTTAACCTCATGATTCTTCCTAGAAAGGTCTTGGAGTGGGCATGCCTTCTTGGAATACACTTCCAGGCATATAAGGGTCAAATAAAGCTGGAGTAGATGACCTCCACGGATCCCTTACAACCAACATTTCTGTATCTTGATGATTCTAAGAGGGCAAGAGACAACAAGTTCACCAGATCATATATGAAATCTTTATGTCTCTTTTGAAAGTGGCCCTATATGGTACAAAAAATTGCAAATATGAGAAAGGAGTGAAGTTCAGACATCTGTCTTTAATCTCTTTGTTTCTCACTTACTAGATTCTTCTAATTGAGAAGCACATTTGGGAGTGAGAATTTAAAATGAGTTAATTTTGTTAGGCTTTACAGTTGAGTGTTTCATGTGTGACATCACATATTGAATTCAATGGGAATGCAGGTGCCTAAGAAGTCACATTTTTAAACGCATCTGCTGATTTGGATTCTCTGTTACTTCCTTTCTCTTTGGAGATAGAAACATAAACAGCTTAAAGAAAGAAACTCTTAAAGAAGGAAATTTGTTTATAGCAGCTTGGTTTTAGTCTGTAATTTCATGGTGTGACTTTCTTAATGCATTGAATACTGTGTAGTTTTGAAAGCTTTCTAAAACATAATTACAAAACCACATTTGGCAATTGTTCTCTTTATGACATTTTGACTGGAATCATGAGTCTACACAGCATATTTTCTATTTCACTCTAGAAACACGGAATTTGCCAGCTTGACTGGGACAATGTTGTGTAACCTTCTCTTTCAGTAGTGGGCTTAGAAGGTAATTGTTTCACTGTGTCCTAAAGCATAGACAGCACACTACTCTTGAGTATTTCATGCTCTTGTAAGGAATGGAAATATTATGTTGATTCCAGCATATATTACCCATGTCTACTGATTCCACCTGCTCTCCAACTCTTGTCTATCGGATTTATTTGTTAGAATAAGGTGGCACTAACAAGTAGTATAATCTATGCTTAGGAAAGCATAAGAACAAGAAGCTACAGTGGTAATGTCCAGGAAAGCTCAGGGGCAGAATTATGGTTATGAAATCTGGCTCATATTTCCTCCTGTATAATGTAGTGAAGAGGAGGGATTCTTATAACCTGAAGAAATCTTGAATTGAATGCACTTTGTGCTGGCCTTGGCATAGCAGTGAGACTCGCTGTATTCTGAAGACACAGTTCAGCTGTTACACAGAAAGCTCCCCTGTCATTCTTACCTTAGGGAAATCTCTGCTCGGCTAGAGCGATACAGATCTTTAGACATTTTTGCCTCAGCAAAATCTAGAGAGCAATATATTATTAAGTGCAATGCCATTGGGTCCTTACCCTAACCTGAACATAAATGTTTTGCTAGTATATATCATGGCCGCTTCCTCATTGTACAACTAGGATTAATTAAATGGATCATTCATATTCCTTAAGAGGGGCCAATTACCTTCTTATGCAGGGGCAGACAGTGAACCTTTACTTAATCTGATATACTTTGATGAGTACTTTCTAAAATTATTGACTTATGTGAATAATTTCAGAGGTAAAAGTTCCGTGGTCTAGTATTTAAGATGTTAATTGCCTTTAGTTTCACTTCTGCTTACTGGAACTGTGAGATCCCAAATTTTGTAGAAACTATGTTTTATGATTGACCTTTACTCCCTTGTTGTTGCTCACAAGTGATTCTGTTAAGGAGAGGCATATATACTTATTTTATTATGAACTATCCATGACAGACAATTGTAACAGATATGCAGAAAAAAGGACTAGGTTTATGAAGAAGAATTATTTATATACCTGGAGCAACAGTAACAACCTATTATTATAAATATTTGCTGAACCTTAACTCTAGCTAGCTTTACAGAATAACAGATAAATGCACATGTCTTTGACAACTCTGACACGAAAATCTTTCTCCATTGGTTTAAAAGCAAGCTGGAGCGGATATCATAATTTTAGCTTTCTCTGATCTTTTTAGCTACTTGTCAAAAAAAAATTAAAATCTCCATCTTTATGACCTAAATTCAGAAATTGTTTATGAAAACAGCTTCTAAATTTTTTACTTTAGGTACTTTTGTGAAGGTTTATTTAAACTACTGCACTATTCTTTTTTATTTCATTTTTTTTTTTCTTTTGCTGGCAACAACACTGACTTAGATGCCTAAAGTCTTTTTTTAGCTGTTAATTGTCTAAAATGCCTAGAAATGTGCCTTTAATAAAATAGACTGTTATTTCTGGTGTTTCAGCGAGATACTTTTAGGGATATATTCCATAATATAGGAACTGTACCTATTTTCTCCAGGGACATATTTCCATGCAATTATGCACTCTGGTACAGAGAAACTTTACCGAATGAACCCACTTAAATTACTGGTAGTAGTTAGCTGAGAGGTACCTTGGGTAAGAAGTATATTACCTTACTAGATATGTTTCAAAAATAGCTTAACGGAAGAATCTGCCTGAAATTGAGGTTACTATAGTAAAAATTGACATAATAAAAGCTAAAGATCGCTAGGTGGATTTTACCCCCAAAACCCAAGAGGATTAAATAACTGGTTTACAAACAACAGCAAACTTCCTTAGCACCTAGTGACAGCCTGCTGGCCAGTGTGAACACAGGTATTAAGAAATTCTCCACAGAGTATCTGTGGAAAAGACATGTATAATTGATGACTACATGAAGTAGTTTAGCAGAAACTGGAAAAAGACAGAATTACTGGACACCTGGATAAAATGTGAATTACTATGAAAGAATCAGCATGGCCCTGTGAAGAAAATCCCTGCTTTACAGATTTCTTGGTTGTTGTTTTTTTGTAAGAGATCAGGAAACATGATGTTCATACACTTGGATTTCAAACACGTTTTTAGCAATTTCTGTTAAATTCCATGAAGAAATGCTTTTAGAAAGCATAAGCAGAACAAATGAAGAAATGTGCCTGCCTGTGTAAATGATTGAGCAAAAGACAATAAACTGAAGGCAGAAGTAAATTTTCAGGTCTTTCAAAGGAGGTGTGTGACAAATGGAATTCATGGATTAGCAATGGTATAGGTTTCCATACAGCATCATGGAACACATTCCCTATATATGTATCATACAAAGTGTTTACTTCACACCGTCACATACCTTAAGCATAGACATTCTTTCCACGTGTACTGACTGTTACAGTGGCAAGAATGTCCTCTTCAGATTCCACCTGAATCTGGAGTTTGGAAATTATTATACCTGTCTGTATGGCTCTGAAGTAACAATCATCACTGGATATAAGCAATCCTCTCTACTTCTTGCATAGAATTTTCAGGCTGATTCTGAACCTACAGAGAAGGTTACAATAATTTGAAAACATAACACTCTTACATGTTAACTTTCTGATGAGGACAAGGTAATCCACAATTTAAGCATGCATTAATTCAAGTTATAACACATATCTAAACAGAGCTAACTGTATTAAACTAGATAATGGACATGTTCTTATGGTTTAATTCACATCATCACTACAGGGAGTAAAAATGTGCTGAATTGGTAAGTAGGTTAAATTTTTAGGTTAGATTTTTAGGTCTTGTCCAACAGTGGGTAGGAATCTGGATTTGGGTATCATTTTTTGTGACTATCTCTGATGAGATAGTCCTTGAATGTCATAAAGGAGAATTATGAACAGAGATCTTTAAAAATAAGAGAGTGAACTTTTTAGGTGCCATCTCAAAATAAAGTGGGGGTAACTGAGTATTGTTGTTTCCATTTTAACTGCAATAAGCAGCTGAAATTAAATATCCAGACTGTAGCAGCCTCTGAGAAAGACTGAGATTATAAAAAGTGTTGATGCATTAATGAGAGTAATTGTAATACACACTGCTTGGAAACATGCATCCTCTGCATCTTCCAAAAGTTCTGAACATTAAGTTAGCACACTAAAGGCCAACTTGACTGCTTGTAATGCATTCATCATTGTCAAAAAATATGTCAAATAAATAAACAAGATTTTCCACTGGAAGTTGTCTTTATGGACCACTGCAGTGCTTGGAGTGTGTAACTGTAAGAAAAGTGTGTGGAGGAGAAAAAGTCCTTGCAAAGTGTTTATCAGGATGATCTATGAGTACAGTAGATGCACATTCTTCATCCAAGTAAGCTCAGTAATTACAGTGAAATGTTTGCTCTATCATTTGTCCCTTTACAAACTGATACAATCAGGTACGTTTACCTGATTTCCACAAAGTTCATTTAGGCTCTTTGCATATAAGTTATCTTAACTAACTTTAAATATTTATATTGTAGACACCTACATTTGTTCTACTTTTGCTATCAGTTCTTTACGATCAATCACACGAGATACTAAAATGAGATTAATTATAATTCAGATAGGCCTATTGCTCTACATTGTCAGAAGGAGGAGTATTAACACCTAATTCAAATACAGATATCTAAATCACAGATTTTTGAAGTTAGGCAAAAATAGTCTTAAGTCTGTATAATTTAAAGAACTAGTTAGCTGTGTTCTTAAGCCTCTAGTGAGGTACCAACAGATAGATGAAACAATCTTCATCTGGGCAAAGCCACAGCAATTTACAACAGCAGGTTTAAATATGACAGAACTGTCTTCAAATGTCTCCTTTGGTTCATGCACATTGTTTTTCTTTCATTGAACTAAAACTTCTGTGCCTTACTTTTTTGATACATTTGTTTGTTTGGATCTAGTTCATGAAATCACCAAAGCATTAACGGCTGTGCTCTGGTAACAAAATTACAGTGACTTTCCTTCAACTAGAGGCAATAAATCAGTAAAGCATCTCAGTGTAATAGCTACTGTTATTTTAAAAGAGACCCTGAATCCTACAAAATTGCAAATGACGTTTAATCAAAGACAAAAGGTGAAGCAAAATCCACAAAGTAATAAATCCTAACATAACATTAAATAATTTATGAAGTGATTTAAAGCACAAAAATTAAGAATAAATTTATAATACAATCGTGAGTTAACAGCACACATTTATTAAAATAATAGTTCAATGACATATAATACTAGAACTCTGGAATGAAGAATATTGCTAAACAGAACATATTTTAGCAATTCAAAAAAACCCCATCATGTCATGGTAAGTCATCTATGGCAACACTGAGATAGGGGCTTTGGTCCCTGCCAGGACATATAGATGATTCATGAGCGCTGCCATACTCAAGTGCTGAAGATCTGCCACAATGCAACGGGGGCAAGTGGTGACATGTAGCTGGGCTTTCCTGATGGTCAGAAGACAGGCAGTGGTCTCAGGAACGGATGCAGGCCCAGGTTGCTCGTCCTGGGTTTTGATGCTGGGCCTGATGCTGCCAGGGTCCCCTGGATCCCAGACTGCCCCACAAGGCCAAGGAAATGGTCTTAGAACATGGCCAAGCTCAGACCTTGGTGGCATGATAGGGTAGGAAAGACAAGGGATGTGGCTGGGCCTGGTGCAGTAGTGTGATAGTCAGGGCAGGGTCACAGGCAATGGTCTGAGCTTTAGTTTCAAAACCACAAATATTTGTAACAAGTATATTTGTAAAAAGAGTATTTATGCCCATTTTAGTGTCTGTAGCTGTCTGTATGCCAGCACTGCACTGCACTGCATTGCACTGAAGACTCCATGCTAGAGTTTCATAAATAAAATTACAATTGTACTTCTTATATGATACTAAGTAGGACTAAATACTTACCTCAAATCCTTTGTTTCAGACAAAAAGATGAAATCCTGGCTGTGCATTCTGAGAACTTTGTTGAATAAAGTAATCTATAAGGATTGAGTCAGCTCTTTAATGATGAAAGAATGAGTAGAGTGGTTACTTGTTTTTTGTCAAGACAGATATTGACCATGGTTGTTTGCCATTAAATTGGATCAGGATGGTAGAAGAAATTTAACTATATTACATCTGCACACGTAGAGAATGATCAAATAATCATTTTTATGATTTTTATATGACTTATGACTTTTTATAACGGCATGTGGTGATAGGAGAAGGGGCAATGGTTTTAAACTAGAGCAGGATAGATTGAGGTTACACATTAGGAAGAAGTTCTTCGCTATGAGGGTGGTGAGACACTGGAACAGGTTGCCCAGAAAAGTTGTGGATGCCTCATCCCTGAAGGTGTTTAGGATCAAGCTGGATGAGGCTCTGAGAAGTCTGGTCTAGTGAGAGGTGTCCCTGCCCATAGCAGGGGTGTTGCAACTAGATGATCTTTAAGGTCCCTTCCAACTCAAGACATTCTATGATTCTATGAATCAAAACATGATGCTGTCTTCTCAAATCATTTCAGTGTACACTTTAGATCCGCTTATCCAGAAGCTGAAGACAAGTCTTCAGTGCTTGCTTTTCAACACAATAGAGATGACATTCAATCCTTGTAATGGTTCTAGGTAAAAGGTCAATCTTTACTGACATCCTATTTCACTGTATATATGATACCGTGTCTATTTTTGACTGAGCATAAAAGGAAGTGCGGCAGTATCTCTGCATATGCATTGTTCTATAGTCACTATTGCAAAGGCTGACGTTCTAGAACTGGCTCTTACTCTTGAGAAATGAATCATTACACAAGTTGTTAAATCACAGCATATATCTCTGTCCAGAGTTATTTCACCTTACTATACACGTCACTAGTATTTCACTTTGTACTTTATTGAGAGCAATTTTGCCATCTAATCCTGAGCTCTACTTTCAGACCTAAGTCAGATCTTTTATTGTGTAATAGATCTGTATCTAAAATTATATTTCTAAATGTACATTATGTGTGCTGATTCATAAATACACAACATACTCCAGTAGTTGTGAGCATTTGTCCTCCACTTTTTCCCTTTTCCTTCAAATGTATCCTTTTCTCTGTTAATGAAGGAAACTGATGGAATAACTGCATTGCAAGAAAAAAAAGTTGTTCACAAAACGTTGAATGTATTACTGTGACGCCATCATAAAGCTTATTTCTCACACCATCGCTTTGTTTTATGACAGAAGGGTCAATTTCAAAGACTTCTTGAAGGAATGTAAATAAATATTACTGGAGAAGTGTTACCTAATCCTTATGAAACTGCAACATCATCTCCTCCCTTTGCAGTTACTTAGATGATAGAAATATTTTCAGCTATTGTAATTTTTAACTTGAGTAAATGAGTAGCCTTGGAGGACTGAGTATGTATAAATGCTTCTATTATGACTGAGTCACATTATCATGAAATATATATCTTCAGCCAAATATTTTAAAATAATAATAATTTAAAAAGTAACAGCCATTTTGCATTCCCTTATCACTAAGTTCTACAGTCCTCCTCTTCCTTTGTCTGGTTTGTCCAAAATTCCCTTAGGCAAAGATATATGTGAAATCACTGATTTTCTCAAGAGAAACATAAAGTTTGACATTATTTTTCTTCTTAAAAGCTCACACTATTACGCTCCAGTGTGGTACAGATGCAATGTGTTCATGTACTACAGATAATAAGATAGTATTTTATGATGCAGGACCCTTATACACGCTTGTTCATAATATTCCTACAAGAAGGGAAAATATAGCCATTTCTCTTTTGAAGAGTTTGTGTCTGAGTAGAAATTATGGCATGGTCCATACTTCAGTAAGAAGAGCGATTGTGGGATAAATGTACAGAAATGTTGTGATGCTTAACTTCAATATGCTTTTCTGCAAAAAGGACCTGTGGAGTGCCCTGAAGGAGTTATATGTCTAAAAAGAGAATTCACAAAAGACTGCAACCTGAATAGAAATCCATAAATGTTAGTCAATGGGAAATGAAAGGAGAAATTTACTGGGAATGGTATAATCCAGTAGGTGGGATGGTATTAAATGCATATTTTCCTACATACTTCTGGGACTAAGCTACTTAATGTTATAGCTAGGTATTACAGAATTTCAAACTCTTGCAGGGATATGTGGTGGGATATGAATATCTTGATGGCAACCTACAATTGTGCCATCAAGAGAAGCATCCAGAGAGGCAGGAGTGCCCTTCAAGTTTTCTTCCATGAATAATATCTACATGATTTAACAGTGAGTTGTAGATTGAAACTGCAGGAGAACTTGGCTTACCAAACTGTTTTCCTAGCAGCTTTCTAATATGCAGAAAAACACCGGAGCTGTTAAGCTTGCTATTGAAAAATGCAAGGCACTTTCATATGAAATGTATATATATTTCCCATTTGTTGATGCAGACTGTGAAGAAAACACAAGAATTAATGTAAAGTGCTTTCTGCTTTGTAAGAAAAGATACAGAATTTTAAACAGCACATGAAATCACTGCAGACAAAAGAATCCTGAGGTCATATAGATACCTGCAAGGAATCTCTACTCTAAAAGGGAAGTCCTACAAGAGAGACACAATGGACTGCTACATTAAAAGATGCAGAGACTGAAATTATGTAAGGCAGTGGAATGTTATAGCAAAGGGGTAAGAAAAAGAAGAGTAAAGAAAGAAAAATGTATTTTAACCTTGATATTCACAAACCCATTTCGTTCTGGAAAACAAATGGTTAAATAAATTTTAAAAAAGAATACCATTAATTTACAACAACAACTGACCACAAGTTGAATGTTTAGAGGGAGGAAATGAGGGGAAGAGAGAAATAAATAACTACGGTGACTTCATCACACTTAGGTGGTGCTTGAGTCTTAAATTAAGGAAATAGAATGATATACTGCCCTCTGCATATTAGCAAAATGATGTCACAGCAAACTTGCTGGATATCGGAAAGAAAATGCTTGTAATGTGAGGGAATGACCCAAGTAAAAATACCTTACAATTGATGTTCACAGAGATGTTTCTGATACTTTAGAATAGCAAAGAAGAGTGATATGAGACATTTTTTGGTACTAGTATCAGTGTTGGAGAGGAAATAATTTTGTTTTCTTCAAAGTACACAGCAAACATTTGTCAGATGATAGCTTAGTATCTTTTCTTTGAACAAACAACCTTCCTGTAAGAAGAAGTTGTACATATTGTTACAGGATTTACAAAACCAGTAGCATTAACTTGGGGGCTTAAAGCTGCTGAGGAAGAGGCAAAAGCATATTGTGAATTAAAAGAAACCCTGGAAGCCACATGCAGTGTACAATGTAAATGAGAACATATTGAATTTGGTAAACAAACACTAGGGTTAGAGAGGCAAGACACTGAAGCATTTGTATATAAAAGTAGAAGTATTATAAAGGAAATTAAACATGGCATTAAATAATATTAGTTATGATTCTAATGTTGGAAAAAAATACCCATAATCCAGTAACCAAGCTCCTATATATGGGTTTTTTTCTTTTTTTTTTTTTTTTTTTTTTTTTTTTTTATAATAGCAAAATCCATGTAGAAAGCAGAAACTGAAGAAAAGGCAGAAAATCAGATTTACATACCAGAATTTGGAACATCAGTGAGACACAGAACAAAAAGGGCGAGTGTTGGTGTAGTTCCAAGGGTGAGAATAAGAATTTTTTCTCCTCTGTCATTTAGAACTGGATATTTGCAAGAAGCCACCAGAAATAGCAGGCAAACTAAGGAAGCGCTAGTTATTAATAATCAATATAATAAAGCAGAAAATGAGACCAAATGAGAGAGAATATGTTTACTAAAGAGGAAATGCTTCATTTCTGATGCATCATTTGGGTTGACATTTTCATTGTAAAAAGGTGTTTGGAACTATTAGTAAGAACCTAATGTTCTCAACTAGACAGTAGACGTTGACATGAAAGAAAGACCTCAGGCCAGAGAATGCTTTTCTGTTGTCCTGTAAAAGTACACCTTGAGTTGGTGAATTCTAAATAATAAAGTATTGTATATAATTTTTTTTGTAAATAATAATTTCTTCCTTCTAATAATGTGAGAAGCAATGTGGGTTCTCATAGCAACCAAAGCAAGAAGGACTCATCAAAACCACACAAGACTTCTTCAAAGAGATTCAGTAATTGGACTGGAATAAAGTAGGTATCTAAAGTTTGTATTCACAGTTATGACCTCTGATCTCAAGCTGGGTGCATAATACAACTTGCTTTTCTGCTTAACAGACATGATAAAAATTGGATTATTTAAATATTGTGGAGCGGGGGACAATGGTGGTTAGTGTAGTCATGTGTTGGGGTGGTTCCACTTTCATTTCAATTAACTACTTGTTTTTGTTTTTAAATACAAATCTGAACATTAACAGAAAAGGAATAAAAAATTCCTTCAGAAATATCTTAGGCATACCAGTGGTTGTCTGATTCTCTGAGAAAGCAGGAGACACAGTTTCAGACCACTGGTCCAGACTGAGTCAATGCAAATGTTTGAAGCAGCCTCTTTGCTCACCCCTGTGAGTACTGAGCTATAGAATAGCTTTCTGCCTTGGAGCACAGGTAGGTAGAAAGGACAGCTTTGCAGATAAGGGGTCATACAGACAAGATAGTTGATGACTGCATTTGATTTCAGAGCCTAAATCCCTTTGATGACTCTGATTCTCTCTTCACAAATGTTTTCCTCTTTTTCTCATCTCATTTGTGGTCTGTTGGCTAATGCTACAGTACCTAACCTTTCAACTGACGAGAGACAGATAGCTGCTTCTAGTGTCCATTGGTAAATACTTACTTAGACTGAGATATATGTCTTCTGATGAACCAAAGCAGCACCTCAGTAAATAGGTTCCACTTATTTTACTTACCTCTTCCAGTTTCCTGTCTGCTACGTTAGAGCCAACTCTGCCCATGTAATTTATGATCCTGGTTACCAATACAGGTGAATGAACACACAATTTTAGTCTTCTCCATTCAACCTTAACAGAAGCTGACAACCTCCTTTAAAATTAGCCAAATGTTTTGCAGAAGATTAATTCTGAAATGTCATGTGAAAACAGGAAGATTGTATATGACTGAGTGCTTGTGATGCAGAAACCTTAACAACAGCACCTCTGTATATCTTTCCAGTTTAGAATTGTTTTATATTCTTGCATATGCTGTCCAGTGTAAAATAAATGATTCCTGAACTGGGAACGTAACTTTCCCTTTGAAAGAATATCCTCTCTTTAGTAGTCTGGATATTTTGGGTATTTTTCACAGTATTTAGCCCAAACTTTCTACATTCACTTTCATTTTGACAGTCTAGGATAACTCGGTGGCACTAATTTTTGAATCAATCTTAGAAATGCCACAAATTACCATCCAACAGAGGCAGAAGAGGAGAAATGAAAATATTAATTGTGACTATCTGTTACCTAGAGTCTCAGAGCATTAATGATGACAGATTCCTCTGAAACACTGCTTAGTAGCAGCAGTAGTTGCTTGTTTTGTCATATTTTGGCTACTGCTATCTGGATCACGAAATATCATCTGAGGCTGCAAGTTCTACTTTAGGTCTTTACAGAAAAGCATGTGGCATAAGCCAGGAAATAAAATGCAATACTGCAGGAAGTATAAGATCTGAGCATGAGAATGCATTTACTTCCACAGGAGTATTAATATTCTGGAACATAGTGAGAGATCTATGCACTTAGAATGAAATCCTGACCTAAGGAAAAGCAATAGCATACAATAAATTAGGTTAATAAAGCCTTTTTGTCCTTAAGATAACTCTTTTAATCTGTTTTCAGTCTGTTCAGTGGTGCTAGGATTTTCAAATATTAAGTCAAGAGGTGGTAAGTGTCATGCTGTCAGGACTCAATAAAGTGTCAAAATATGAGTGTAACTTTTATTGAAAACAGTGGCCAATTTTTTTAAAGTACTTACTCATTTTTCTCAGTTTTCTTGGTGATGGAGATAGTATGAACATTTGTTTAGATAAGGAGACAGTTTTTGAACTATATATATTATATGCCATCTTTTTTGCTTAGATTCTGTTACTGGGTAATAGGTCATGTTCAGGATATGTTGGTCATATGTTATATTTATATGCATGAGAAACATACTTTGAACTGGGAGACAGTCCCACTGGATTGAATTTTTTCATTATAAATTTTTTATTTATTTATTTTTTCTTTCAGTGTTTCATGGTAATACTGCATTTGTTCATTTCATGCCAGGTGCTCATGACAGAAAAAAGGAGTGAGTTCAGATCCATTTGGGGATATTTCTAAAATAATTGAACTGTGGCTTTTACCTTAAGCCATGCTGCAATTTCTATTCCAGGGAAATTAAAATTCCCTTACTCACTTCTACATGTGTTCACCATTATTCAGTACTCAGTCACAGAATAAATTTAATAAAGTAGGAAAAGGGAAAAAAAATCCGAATAAGCACATAAGCCCCTAATCTTAGGTATATCTGCAATTTTGTGGTGCAATTGTATGCTAGTAGAATGGGGCATGTCTGGTTCTGGCTAATAGGAAAGCATTGTTCCAAAACAGAGAGCAAGCCATTTTCCTCACATAGGTTTCACAATGGAAATCAGTCCAAATTTCCTGTACTCTTGATATGCAAAGACTTGGAAATCTTAGGCAAAGACTGGAAATCATGTTTAGGCACTTGGCCCTTCCGACAGGTGGAAAATGCCCAAATACTATTTCTAAATTTCCCAGTTTAAGTGCCATATATTCCAGTCCATCAAGTCAAGTCATTTTGTATCACATTGTCTAACACAATGTGACTGATGCTGTGCTGTAGAAATAGAAGTAACTGACAGTGCCTAATCTAATTGATGAAAATATGACCTTCAGAAAATGTACTTTGAGATATATGTCATGCAGTATTTTCACATACCCTTTCCTTTAATTTCTGTTGACCTGATCTCAGACTTCTCTCATGGGCTTGTCCCACATGACAATATATTTGGTGTCTCTTCAGAATCCTCTGTTAATTTCCACAGCATTTGAACCAGGATTTCATTTTTTTTTCCATCTTGCAATCAATCACTTGAGACAGATTATCTACGACTATTTCAGAAATTTGAAAGTGGACTTCTCCATTTTACCTTTGGAATTGTAAGATTTTTAGGTGTGATAAACTATGCACATATAATCATCAAAGTACAAATATGTAGTCTGCACACAGTTTTCTTTCATGCATACTTACAAGGTGGTATAACTTTAAAGAGCTCAATAAGTGTGCTAAGCCAACTCATAAGCTGTAAAAGCTTTCTAATGATTTGGCTTCAAAGGGAAACTAAAGAGTTCTAGCTAATATATTTGATTCAACTGTATTATCTTCATCTGTTATCTTCTCAATATCTTATATTCGCAAAAAGAATTTTAAAATAAGTGCTGACATATTACATAAAGTTATCAATAGATATGTATAAAATGAGCTAATAAGCACACAAATATTTAATTAATTCTGTGTCTTTAAGTATAGTCCTTGATAGAAGATGATCAGTGCAACCGATTAGTTGCAAATTATTTATTCAGATTTATAATTACGAATAATAAAATGTAACATTATAGAAAATATTTCTATCAAATAATGCCCAAAAATATGAATATATGTTGGACTTCAGTGCAAGCTTTTTAATGTGAACATCAGAGAGTATCAAGAAACAGGTAACTCCCTATATTGGCAGCATGTTATTTTGACAGTTGCACTGAAAAACTACATTGGAGCACAAAAAGGAAATCTGTGATTGCTTTGTTGATCTTTCTGTAAGAGAATTATTTTGCTGTGTTGCTATAATCTGATACTGTACTGTAGTTAGAACTAAGCCTTATGAAACATCACCCCGAAGGTCAAAAATAACTCTATTATGAATTTAAAACAAGCATCTGAAGGGAAGAAAAGAGATTTGCAAACACACAGCTCTGTCTCCTGCAAATCTCATGGGGATTCTCAACTGCTGACTCCTTATCTTAACATGTAACATAATAACCAATTACTGTCAAAGTTACCAGACCCATCAGACTCCTATTGCATTAACCTTATGCATTGGTTCAAGAGAAATGCTATCAAGCCACTGCTAAATTAATTACTAATTTTAAAGTTATCATTAAATAATATGATTCCAAATTTGGCATAAATCATGTGGTTAAGTATCAAATTAGGTACCAAGAAAGGCAAAGGAGTGGCAAGTCCTATTCAAAGGATTTCATTATATTCATTTGCTCAGAGCACCGAGAGGTCATAATTTTAACCTTGTATGGGTCCAAACTGTATGAAAATTATTCATGCCACCGAAGGCCAGCAATAATTCTTTTAATTCCATGGCATATTAATGATCAACAATGAATGAGCCCCTTAAGTGTCTCATTTATTGTCTTAAATATGAAAATGTTTTAGAGATTAGAGGGAAAATTGTTTGAATTAATTAACTAAACTGACGCTCAAGGGAACTGGTACAAGATTTTCAGACAAAGGCTGAGAATTTACAATAATGACATTTCTTTCATGGTTAGAAAATATAGTACCAGAGGGACTTTGAGGCTCTCTTAACATTTTAGTTGATGTCTGTTGAGGGCTTGAGATTCCTCTGAAAGCATTTATTTTATTCATTGGAGACTCCTCTCAATTACGGCACGAAAGGCATCACATTAAAATAGCCATGAGGCCCACACATTTCACTACTTAAATGGGATCGGATAACTGACACAATGGAAATTCAGAATGTAAATGGAGACTATTAAAGTAATAGGATCATTTATAAAAAAATGCTTTCTTTAAGAAAGGTAACGTGCAAAAGATAAAAATCCCAGTACTGTGTTGAACAAGGCTAACAATCAAACTGTGTTGAATGGGGCTAACCTTTTTCCTTCTTTTTTTTATGATACCTATTAATAGAAATCCTTTGGTTCATAAATGCAACTATGCATCCCTACACTTACAGTGGCCCACAGGGGATACTTTGAATTAGCTTCAGGTTCCAGTTCATGTTTTCACTACTTTTGAACATGGAATCATAGTACATTTTCTTCCTTGATTTCAAAGTCATAATGAACATATATATATTTGTCAGAGGTTTTACCCATAGATAAGTGGAACATCTCCCTTATGAGGAAAAGCTGAGGGAGCTGGGTCTCTTTAGCTTGGAGAAGAGGAGACTGAGGGGTGACCTCATTAATGTTTACAAATATGTAAAGAGTGAGTGTTGGGAGAACGGAGTCAGGATCTTCTCAGTGATATCCAGTGACAAGACAAGGGGCAATGGGTGCAAGCTGGAGCACAGGAGGTTCTATGTAAACATAAGGAAAAACTTTTTCGTGGTGAGGGTGACAGAGCACTGGAACAGGCTGCCCAGAGAGGTTGTGGAGTCTCCTTCTCTGGAGACATTCAAAACCCGCCTGGACGCGTTCCTGTGTGGTCTACCCTAGGTGATCCTGTTGTGGCAAGGGCATTGGACTAGATGATTTTTCAAAGTCCCTTCCAACCCCTAAAATTCTGTGATTCTGCGTAAAAGAGATGTGCCAAGCACAATGCCCTCTTTGGCTTAAAAAGGCTCTTCAGCCATCACTCACTATGAAGAGAGGTCTATTGGGCTGCAGGGAAAGTCTGTATGATCACAGCAACCTTTCTTAAAACTAGAGCACCAAGACAGGGGAAGTCTGATATTTTTTGTTTGTTTTTGAGAATCATCATCCACCCGTATTGATTGGTATTGTTTGTCCCATACAGAAGTTACTGTACTTAAGAAGGTAAAAAAATACACAAAATAGTTCAAAATGGCAAAGTCTCCTTAATCTGAGACAAGCAAATCACCAAATCGCTGTCACTCCCTTCTTTCCCCCTACCTTGATTGAGCAGGATGTGACAACATCTCAGCAGAAAGGGAATTATAATTGTTAAAAAAACTCCATGTATCTGTAAAAAAAAAAATGTGTTCATGTGGGTAAGTCTTAGGAGGCAAAAATATAAGTAAACCTGACTGGGAGAGAAAAGAAGTAATATTTATTTTTTTAATTTAATTTAATTTAATTTAATTTAAGTATTATTGTTATTATTAAAAGCATAAAAGTTTTATGTATAGAAGGAAGAACAAATTTGGATATAATTACCTTAACTGTTGCCAGGGATGATACATAAGAATATAGAAAGAAAATTAAATTACTTCTATGGAAGTCTAATTCTATACAGATTAAAGAAGAAAAAGAAATTTCTATTTACCTGCCCCCCCCAAAAAATCCCAAAACAAAAAGTACAGCTCAACAAGAAGATCAATATTGACTGTGGGTAGTTTGCTGTAAAGACCTTAGAAAGACTGGAAAAAAGAAGGAAGCCATATTCTTAGAAGCCTGTGACAATGCTGTCACATTTTGAATCTTGGAAGTGAACATACTCTGGCTCGATTTAATGTGGATAACTTCTCCACAGTATCATTTTATAGAAAGGAAAAAAAATAAACAAAAAGCAGAAAAACAAAACAAATCATCATGGTATTTTCCTGTCGACTTTAATATTTCTCTTTTGCCGGCAACTCTTACAGTTCTTTCTCTGAATGGCGAAGATTTTTGCCCTCCTTTACTTTCCACAAGAATTCTGAATTCTTTTTTAACAATGGAAAATAAGCCTTTCAACCAACTTTTCTCATATTAAAGACACTGGTACTAAAAATAGTATAGTATCAATTTTTTTATTCTGGCTTTCAAATTCACATGTTTCATAACAGCCTGAGGTATCAGGTTCAAATGATAGGAGATAGATCACAATCCCATTTAAGCCAGCTACAGATAAGCTATCTGCATAGGCAGTATTAAGTTACAGACAAGCAGAGACTTTGGTCTTAAATTACTCAAGTGCATGTACTCTCCCAAAAGTAGTGAGGAAACATCGTTAATCTAGGTGGTGATTACCAGACACAATTACTATCCAAGGTCTGTGTGAATTCATAGCCATTAATTGCAGTCTGCCAGCTTTTCTTGGTCATCCATGGAGCAGAAATTACCAAATGTCCTGAACTGTGCCCTGATTCTGTGATGTGAAAAAACAAGAATTTGTTTCAACTATGTCTCAGTATTGGCTGATCCATGTGGTCTTTTAACTGATGTCTCCAAGGATAAGGGCTTCAATACTCACTCACATAGTCACGTATGTGGTTTGTACTTTTAAAAATGTAGTTTGCTTTGATAGTTCAGAAGAAAAAAAGCCCAACAAAATAAAACAAATTTTGAAGAGTGTACAATACGCCCTCTCCTGTACTTAATATATTTTCTTTTTACTCTCCTCAGCACACTTTTCTGTATTCCAGATAGTGCTTCCTTGCTTTTTCACTTTGGCCCACTCCACTTTAAACAGGAACATCCAGACAGCGCTGGCTGATGTGACGAGCAATGCCTCACTAATATTTGCGGCCTGTAGCTCCTGAAGCTGATGGAGCAAGCTTTGTTTGTACATTCTCATGTCTGCAGAAAATCCAGTCTTTTCTAAATTTAAAAGAAAGACAGCTAAAATATAAATTAAAACTTTTTTATCTCCTCTGTGCTAGCAGGTTTGATTGGCTAAGAAAGTATGTGAAAAGTGTAGGAGAAATATCAATGACATACAATTTCTACTGGAAAGAGACCAATGCATTGCTGTTTTCATGAGTAGGTTTCTGATGGTCAGTATATCCTGGGAGTTATCTGGTTTTAATTTATTTTGCTGAAAGATGAATAACAGTAAGGAACAGATAAATAACAAAAATAAACAAACCCCTCACATTACTGTAAATAACATAAATTCTGCAATGTGAGGTGAAAACATACAATAGTATCCCAAATTTTAGTCACGCAATATATTGTCTTTAGTTCTTTATAGAAGAGGTATTCTATCAGACATCTGCTCCTATTGTCCTCCAGATTTTAATTTTTTTCTGTCTTTTCTTTCTCCATATTTCAGATGAACCAGAAAACTGAAATATAAATTATTCAAATAGTAGTCTATAAAATGTAGCATTGCTTGCATAGTCAAAGCTATTGACTGTGAATAGTTATGAATATGACAACTGTATCTATTCACATAGTAATTGGTGAGGAATACTGCTGATCACACATCGAAGTGCTTTGTCGTGATGAGTTTAAATAGGGAATATATTTTGATGAGATGATTGAATCTATTTGTATGATACAATTTAATAAATCAAAACACTTTGTTGTACAAGAGAAAAGGAGAATTCAGAATTAAAGAGAAGAGAGACCTTTTCGTAGTAAATAGTAGAGACAATCAGTAAAGCAGTAAAAAAAAAATTAGTATCATCATTACACTGGTTAATGTATTAATATGAATAATAAATATTTATACCCATTAAGTATTTGTATACATTAACTATTTAATTATTCTCTTACCTCAATTTTTAAGAAAAATTGCTGAAATACATGCATAGCAATGAGAGGTGCACATTGATAGAGAATGAGTACATAACCCTCCAACAAAATACTGAACAAGTTGCTCCTTCTGCACCATGAACTTCATTTTGTCATCAACATTGCATTGGTCTAATTTTCCATTCCCATGGCCCTTACAGATTTGAATATACTATGAAGAAAGTGTTAAAATTGCCTGCAATTCCTACTGAGGTATTGCCTCTGTAATTTAACATTCCTTTGACCTCGATATAACTTCTCCCTGAGTGTGCAAAAATATACTGATACTGTTTATCCCTGATAAACAAATTATTAGGCATGTTTTTGGAATTTTCTTTGTAAAAGATTTTTCAGACTTCCTTGATTCTATGTATGTTTTTTTATATATA